>OX457029.1:60984071-61584071 GCA_949752745.1 Protula sp. h YS-2021 | reverse complement strand
TGTTTCACATCTGCTTGATATTCAGAAGGACCAGATTCATTATACCATTTATCTGGTATAAATCCTAAAATCGCAGCTATTCCATTAGAAAAGACAATGTCATAATTATTTTTCAAAATAAGAGAAACTCTTCGACTAATTTTATCATACTTTAACCGAATAGGCTTTGCATTAATAGATTTTTGTAATTCTTCATTTATTGTACTGATTATTTCAGATATTGATCTATAGTAACCATGTGGAACGGTAACATTATAAACCACATCTAATGATGATCGTTAAGCAAGATAATAGTCTATTCTTTACCTCAGTGTCGCCCATGCATGTGGGTATTGAATTTCAGCTAAGACCACTTCATATATTCCTTTCGAATATAATGTACGAGGTAAACGAATTATAATTAGAGATTTTATTAGCAGGATAATAGTTGATGCTTGCATTACTGGGTAAAGTAATGTAGAAACTTGTCGACTTCGTGATAGAAATGGTATATGAGCATTGATGTCTAAGAACTTCGTGATGAAACCCGTTCTAAAAACAAGTTCATTTGTATCTGTCAAGCGTGAACCATATTTATTTAGTTGTGACATGACTGTGTTAACTTTTGCATGGTAAAAAGGTTGAAAGTGGGATAAAATGTTTGTTCTAGCAGCTCTCACAGCAGCAGCCTCTGCAGTCTTTCTCAGGCTGAGGTTGCATTCGTAAATAGCGTCCAACCAGTTGTGTAATTTCAGTTGCCTTTTCAAGAGTTTGTTTCCCATTTGAAAGTTTATTCACATTCGATTTGATTCCACCGTAGTTTCCCTTCTTTTCTAACAACATTTTATATTCGTATTCAGGAATGAGGACCATATTCAAAGTATGTTTCAGTTTAACAGCAACAGAGCTAAAAAGGTTAACGCAAATTTAGCAATAGCTCCAATGAATCCTCCTTTCTGATTGACCAACTTTTTTTTCCAAGTGATATCTTCCAATCTGCCAGTGTGCGTCGGGTACGACGCTCACGCTTGAATTCCTTAAACCCTTTTGAGCTTAAGGATAAATATACTCGCAATATATTCAAATAACTTTGAAACAAACCAGTTAATTCCTCCTTAGTGTCTTGCTGTAGCAAGGATTTACATCGTTTAGGACCGCTGCACGCAAGCATGTGGAGAAAGTGATGGTTAGGTCGAATACACTCAGACATCTTAGGTGCAAATGGTTAAGTGACTTGGTTCTTGGTCATACGCTACTTTATTAACATACACATAATGTGTACCTTTTGGTAAAATGTCTGTAAGAATACGCAGTTGATCAATTGTCTTTGGTTTTAAATCAATGATTAAATAGCCATGAGGTTTGGTGATGGCATCTTGATAGGCTTCTATGAGAAATTGAGATTTTCCGGGATACATTTGCCGCGCTAATGTACTTATCTGTTGGCTGTATCTAGGTTAAACAGAATGATGTAATGTGTATTCAAACTAATCTTTCCACGTCGACATGTTACCACTAAACGAAAACCACTTGTTAACATATCTTACATTTTATTCGTCTCTAAACTCAATCAACATATCTTACAGTTTATTCTTTTTTACAAATCAAGTACAGACACAATGGTGTGAATAATTTGAGTCCATTGATCTTCAATGTACACTAGCCAACTACTTCATTCATCAAATGTTACAGCATTTACACCATATTGCTCACAACCTTTATTTGCATTGTCCAAAATTTTATCTAAATAGATATAGTATTTAGCTTCATTCCAATATGTACAGACACATGTGAAATGTATGTTCTTTACACTCTTTATTTTGACAAGCAGGACTTACAAACATGTAAATTTTTTGTCAGCTAATAATATTTCTTCACAATATGCTTTTTGCACAATATATTGTCTCAATGTAATGTCCACCATTATACTGCAATATAGACTAACCAATGTCTCACTTCATCAAACAGTTTGGGATCAAAACAAGTAAAGTGAAATACTGTTTCCACATCATACTCCTCAGCCCCGTCAATGTCTGAAAGCACACCCTTTGATGAAACCCTCACATAAGTTTGGAATGTTCAGCGTTGAATGAGCAAGTTTCCAATAGATGTTCAAGTGTTGCAGTGGTTTGTCAACAGAACCAAAACGTGCCAATTCACTTGTCATGTAGTCCACAACTTCTCCTTGAAACACGGTTTTACATCCATCACTGCTTAACATCTCCGTATGGCGGTTGAATAATAATATAACACGTCTGCACACTATGACGGCTGGCAAGAAAATGATTTGAAAAGTTTACTCTCCAGATACTTTTAGCGAGCCAAACTTGTTGCAGAAGTTGTCTGGTTCGCACATCTTGCAATTGCACTTGTGGCAGTGACAATCATAATCACTGGCATATTGGTAAGCATCACAATATTCACAGGTAAGTCCAAGCTGATTTATCACGTTCATCTTCTCCAATTGAACTTCTGCCAATCTTTTCTTGGATATTTTTGACACCTTCATCCGATTATCCTTTTGTAGTTTGTTGACAGTTTTCACGCCACGACATTCCGTACATGGTTCAGGTTTGGCGAATAAGACTGATTTTATGTTATCCATTTCCTGAAGCATTGTCTCCCATTCACCGTCATTCATGTTGCTGTCATACTTGTATACTGTCCCTTCAAACAGTGATGTGCGCACAAAGCTCAGATATGAAATGACTTCAAGCCACTTCAAGAACATTATAAAAGCGCTACATAACATAGATAAATTTAACATGCAAGAGTATTTGTATCTAACATCAAAAGTTTACATATAAACTAAAATAAAAATCTTAATATATAATACTGTTTCTAAAATGCAATGCAATACTGATAGTCATTAATGATAATGCCAATTTAAATATTAAATGAAATTTTAAAATAATGCGTTTACAATAGTTTTTTTAACATATCCAGTGAGTGTACATATCGCAATTCTTTTGGTAGCGAGTTCCATAGCCTAGGTGCAGCCACTTCAAAGCAACGCAGACAAGCAGAGGCAAGTCTGAACCGATGCTCTACAAGTAGAGAACATTCAGAAGATTTCAATGACCGTTTTTGCTCGTATGGCACTAGCAATTCACGTATGTACTGTGGGCCAGCATTGCGCACAGCTTTGAAGACAGTCATTGTTACTTTGTAGTCAATGCGATTTTTGACAGGCAACCAATGTAGACTCTGTAACACAGGGGTGATGTGTTCCCTACGGGGGGCCAGAGTTATTAGATGAGCAGCTTCATTTTGAACCTTTTGCAACTTACGAATCTGAACAGCTGGCATATTCACATACAGACTGTTGCAAAAATCAAGACGGGAAATGACAGCTGCATGAAAAACGGTCTTCGTAGTTTCCAGTGTCAAATATTTCCGGACTTGCCACAGTTCCCTAATAACAAATCTGCATTTTTTTACAACCTCATTTATCTGTGTCTCCAACTTGAGCGATTCATCAATCATGACACCAAGATTGCGTGCAGATGAGGAGCGTTGAATAGTCGAATTCCCTACGAGTATGCTGTCTACTATTGCTTTGCAGCGATTTTTGGGCGTTCCGATGACTAAAAATTCAGTCTTTGACTCATTTAGTTTTAGTCGATTTGTACGCATCCACGACGAGACATGAGAGATGGCAGCTTCTAGTTGTTCAACGGCCTTCTGAACATCTTGAGTGGAAGATGGACAGGCAGCTTTCCATAGCTGTCCATCATCGGCATAAAAGTGGAACAGTATTCTCAGAAGACGGGCTAGGCTACCTAAAGGTTGTGTGTAATTTCTATAGCCTTGAGGACCAATATTTCTTCCTTGTGGCATGCCACATTCAAGTTCTTTAATACTGGACTTATGGCCATCGACAC
This sequence comes from Protula sp. h YS-2021, assembly GCA_949752745.1. NCBI lineage: Eukaryota > Metazoa > Annelida > Polychaeta > Sabellida > Serpulidae > Protula > Protula sp. h YS-2021. The sequence goes on along the minus strand of OX457029.1, from coordinate 61,580,208 downwards.
AGACTTGCTAAGTGCGACCCTTAAAATAGGAGCGCAACCAGTCCAAGACGTCACCCTCTAATCCTTGTGAACTTAATCGTTGCAGCAAAATTGTATGATCAACGACATCGAATGCCGCTGATAAGTCCAATAGGGCTAAAACACAACTTGGTTCTGATCAATAGCTTTGAGAATATCATTCAAAATGCGTATCATTGCCGTTTCGCAACTGTGATGCGCTTTATAAGCGGACTGGAGAGGTTCCTCCAACTCATTTGATATGAAATGCACTTAGAGTTGATCAAGAACTGCCTGTTCTATTAATTTTGACTCATAGGGGAGATTTGATACTGGACGGAATGATTTTGGCTCTAACGGTAGTGATTCCTTCTTCAATACCGGGGTAACAATTGCATGTTTTAATCCATCTGGCATCTTTGCACATTTCAAAATATTGGTTATCGGAATTACGAGGTCATCAACACATTCTTTCCCAAGGAATGTGGGTATTGGATCTGAAACACAGGTCTTGTTCTTCGATTTCGTGATCATCCTCTTCACTTAATCGTGTTCTAGGGGCCTGAAAGTCGTAAATTCCTCGTCGAAATAAACCTCATCAAATTCAAAACACTCTTCGGATGTGTTCAAATTAAATTCGGATCGAATTTTTGCAATTTTTGTGATGAAAAAGTCATTCAGCTCATTACTGAATTCATCAGTAGAACGCGAATCAGGAAGTTCAATTCTTTTATTTCGATTTAAAAGGCAATTTACTCTTTTAAACAGCTGTCTTTGATCATTTTCTACTTCGGCAATGAAATTTGAATTATATTCCGTTTTTGCTTTCTCGATCAGGGCTTGAATTACCTCTTGAAGATTTGCATCGCTGTCGTTTTTTCGAAACTTTCGCCGCACCCTTTGTCGGTGTTGTCGCATGGTATGAACTTTATCTGTATACCATGGCATTTTCTTTTCCCGAACGATTTTTCCTGCCTCGGGGCGTGCTTTGATTCGAATAAATGGCCCAAATTCTCCATGCTCCACAGTAATGTTTAAGTTCACACTAATCTTAAAGCTACTTGGCTTCTCCATTCTTCTGTAATAGATTGTCTCATGACGATTACTATAAAGTTTCCTCGTTTGCAACTACTCATCAGCCATGTAAAAAATCGAAAATGTTCAGTATAGTCTGAAACATGTAAATAAGCAAAAATCACAAAATTGTCCCCAAGGAGGAGTTCAAAAACCAAAACTGTTCAGAATAGTCTGAAACGGATAAACGTGCAAAAATGACGAAATTTTCCCGTAGGGGGTCCAAAACCAAAAATGTTCAGAATCGTCTGAAACGGATAAATATGCAACAATCACAAAATTTTCCCACGGGGGAGGGGTCCCATATGTATGGACAAAGACGTATAATGTTTTCCAAAACCTGCTATAATTTGCTGACCAGGGCGGGGGGGGGGTTTCATACCATCATGTTTGTTGTTTGCTGCTAATGAGAAGCATGTTGATTACTATGACACTGACGTTTCGGCACTTGACGTGGGAAATGTTGATAATCGACGAGGGAAATGCCATTCCTTTGTATTGATTCCCACGCTGTGGGTCCTTGATTGATTGATCTAGAATTCTGGCCGTGCGTATATAAACAGCACAGATTAGAGCTACTCACACTCATTCGCAGTGAAAGTGAAGCATAAGTCATGCCTTACCACCTGGATAGAATAGGTCTGTACCATAAATTTGTATCGCTTGATGTTCAATACGCGTTGTTTTTGCAATATGTCTTCGAATGGCCAGACGAGAATGGTGCAGACCTAAAGCTGATATTTTTTAACATTGAAATGGCAGTGGGTGCAAAAGAAGATTGGACAGAAGAAAACAAGCTGCTTGGGTTTTTTTTTACTAGCATTTCACCCAAAACTAAACTTAAATCCCTTTAAAGGCTCGCTTTACTCTAGAATAACCATTGTGTATGAGTGTGTGTGTGTGTGTGTGTGTGTGTGTGTGTGTGTGTGTGTGTGTGTGTGTGTGTGTGTGTGTGTGTGTGTGTGTGTGTGTGTGTGTGTGTGTGTGTGTGCGTGTTTACAACAGTGTATGGGCTGGTCACGTCTTTGAAAGGGCCGACCATTCGAACACATCTATGAATGGGCTTGTCATTCGAACAAGAATGGCGCGCTCTTCCCACATAACCAACCAAAAAAAAAATTAACATATATAACAAAGAATTTCACTTACCTCAGATTTTCACTTCCCATCTTCCAACAACACTGTCATTTCCTCTACACACACAATTTCCTTATAAAGGAGTGGGTACTGTGGTAGGACTGGCGCTGCCGGGGGATCTGACATAGTATGTCCTGGGGGTCTGGCGTCACGATGATTGACAGGCGTTATTAGGGTTAGGGTCAGGGTTGAAGGAAGGACGGGGAGGGCGGTCTGATTATTGATTGATGATTGACAGACGGTATTAGGGTTAGGGGACGGGGCTTGATGACGTCACGTGATTGATAACGTCACTTGATTGATGACGTCACGGAGATTAACTAGCGTAGAAAACTCGTTCCCCCTACTCTCTGCCCACTCCCCCCACTCTGTCTGATTCCCCCTCTCTGCCCCCCTCTGTCTGCTTCCCCCTCTGTCTGCCTCCCCCTCTGTCTGCCCAAATCTCTATCTGCCGACCTCTGGTTGCCTCCTCCTTTTAATGAGCACATTTACCTTGAGAAAAAAGGAAGAGATCCACACCAATATTTGAACACGGTGAAAGCTCTCAAAGCAATCAACATCACTATATTTTGTATATTTTTATTTCACCTTTTTTCTTGCCTTATATATATATTATGTATATATCATTCCAACATCACTATATTTTATACACTCACACAAAATATAAAAATTCATCCTATGCAATCAACCTTTGTCATACGGCCATATATTTAGCAAAGGTAAAAACTGACGTCATTTGGAGTCCTCATCGACGGCATATTTGTTCTTCAAACACGCTTACGCATTCTACCAGGTTAACTAATCAGTACATTTGCATTCAAATTCATATTTGTTTGACGTCGCCATAAGGAAACCCTAGCAGTTACCTTGAAATCCACACCCCATCCCTTTCCAACTCCCCAACCAAGCGCTCCCACCTCCTTAACACACAGTAACGTATTCCACAAATTAAGCACAGCGTTAATGGAGGTTTTGAATTACACTTCAGCTACAGAAGAGATTTCAACTTTCAATTCCACCGCATTGCAAAAAAGTTGGAAACAGACGTTAGCATGTTGAATGACTTCATTCTCTAGTTTTAAAAGTATAACGTGTGCAGTTTCGTAAAATTATATATATTATTTCATGACATTTCATTCGCTGTCCGTCTGTGACATGGCCTGGAGAAAGTAGCACCGTCATTACACGTGACTGCCTGATTCTGTGCGATCACCGCCGTGCCTGTGTGGTAGTTGTAGCAGTATTTTGGTAGTGTGTGGTGATGTAGAGGTAGTGTGTGGTGATGTAGAGGTTGTGTTTGATGGTGTTGAGGTAGTGTGTGATGATGTGGAGGTAATGTGTGGTAGCACTGTGTGATGGTGTGGTGGTATTCTGTGACAGTGTGCAGGTAGTGTGTGGTGATGTAGAGGTAGTGTGCGGTAGTGTAGAAGTAGTATGTGGTGAGGTAGTGTTTGGTGGGGTAGAGGTAGTGTGTGGTGATGTGGAGGTAGTGTGTGGTGGTAGGGTTAGGTGGTTTGAAGGAAGTGTGCTGTAGTGTGGTGGTTGTGAGTGGTGATGTGGAGGTAGTGTTTGGTGGTGTGGTGATACTGTTCGGTGGTGTGGAGGTAGTGTGTTGTGATGTGGATGTAGTGTGTGGTGGTGTGGAGGTAGTTGTTGTGGTAGTGTGTGGTTGTGTGATGGTAGTGGGCGGCATTGTGGTAGTAGTGTGTGGTGATTCGGAGGTAGATATGTATTTAGTTGTGTATATATACAAGTTTGAGTAAGAGCCCGTTAGATTTTGTGTGACCCTATCTAATTTCAATGTCAGAATGACAGCCATCTTGAAATTTCAGTTCCGGTTCGAGATTGTACTCTTCGGTGGCCTGTAATGTGATGTATCCCTTGTCCATGCTGGTTTTGTAAGCAACTCAACAAAGCGCGTCCGGATGAGCATTACACGATCGGTCGTCTGCATAAATGTCCGGCTGCTGATTTCATGATTTTGAGCAGCCATTACACTTTCAAAATCTGCCATAAGTGTTTTTGAGTATCGGAATTACAAGAACCAACATAGCGTAGAAAAACTGGGATTATGTGTTTGCCACTTGGTTTCCTGTCTTCTTAATTCACGCACAAACACTTGAGGCGTTCTTTGTCCTATCATTATTTTCAAGACTGTCCATATTTTGCTCAGTTATATAGATTAAATTCCTGTGATTGCATCAGTTATTGACAAGTGATCAAATTATTATTCTTGTTATTATTATTATTATTATTATTATTATTATTATTATTATTATTATTATTATTATTATTATTATTATTATTATTATTATTATTATTATTATTATTATTATCATTATTATATTATTCCCAATGTCTACATGTCAGTTTTTTTCAAAGTCTATGCAACATTTTCCGACATCTTAAGACTTTGGTAAGACATCAGAGAAATTGGCGTTTTGGTTGCTGCCAACAACAACGCCTAAACGACATTGCTCATCCAATCCCTGTTCAATGTTGTGTGAAAGACGTTCGTTAGACGCTGATCTACATATGCGACCAGTTACAACCAGATTTCATGTTGTGGTTTTGTCGAGTCGACGCCGAAACCTCAAAGCGACGATGAACGGTTTTTAAGAGGAGCAGCATATCAAAATTAAGTCAAAATGGCGATTTAAACATAGGAATATGAAAGGCGCGTAAGTTTCTATAACCATATTTGAATAATAGGCAGGGCAAATGACACCGTTTATGTTCATGCACCAGGAGTGACCCAAGGAAGAGGTTCATTTTGACGGAAAGGCAGTCAAAGTCTCCAGGGCAAAACGCAAAATATGGTCATGTAACTTAAACACGATTGTCCTAGGTAAGTGTTTAGCTTAGCACACAGTAACACTTAACCCACACTGCAAGTTTTGATAATTTTTCGGCCAATAAAAAAGGAAGTACAGGTACAAATAAAGGGTATTTAAGGAAAATATCTTCCTAACAGGTCAATGGTACTTACCCACGGGAGTGCCCTGTAGTACGGTTTTTTATTTCTGTTTGAGGATATTAGGCCTATAAGTGTGTGGCACACGACCAGATGCATGTTAGTATTTCAGCTTTTTATGCAAAAACACGCTGATAAAGCAAGGTCTAGAATTGTTCCTTTCATTTTTTGTCATTTATGATATCTTATAAAGACGGGCATCGGGAACCGTTGATTTCAAAAATAGTATAACATTACTATTTGATTACATTGCTAAATGTACCTCCCGTAGAAAAGAATGATAGCGTTTAAAATCCTCATAAAGACTGTTGTAACATTTTTATTCCCAAATATTATTAGTTCCTCATAACAAACCTTGAAAAATTTGAAAGATGCTTAATAATACCATAATTCCGCCCAACGTTCTTAGACTTTGCAGAGCGGACTGATAATTTTAAGTCATCTGGCCCTTAACAACGGATAGATATCTATGGGTGATATTAAAATAATTAAAAATTACCCAAGGTGGAACATCGTTAACAACGTGGTCTCACAGGCAAACGAACTCAAGAAAATGACAACCACTGATCATACGCTATTTTCTTACTTTTATTTTTACTAAAATGCGTAATGGCCAAATCAGTCCAAAGAGCATATCCCGGTAGTCATTGCAATTATATGTAACCTGCAACCCTATCTATCTAAACGAGTTCGTTCAGATTCCAGATGAGCACACTCGTTATTTAGTTAGTTCTACTAGTTTTCCATGTTATTTACTATTTTGCAAGTTTTAATGATTTATTTTGAAAGGTTGCAATAGTTTCAAGAACTTCCACAAATAAAAGTCAGAGGGTTGGCGTGTGTAGCATCATGCCAGTTGAAGAGGTCACAAGTTATGAACTGTTAAAGACGGCTATTTTGCATCGCTTTCAGCTAACTGCAGACTATTTTCGTGCCAGGTTTCAGGGAGATTAGGAGAGAGATGAGTCAGCCATCATTATGTCAAACAATAGAAACGCTGTTTTTGGCGATTGGATTGATATACCCGGCATTGAAAGCAACTATGAACAGCACAGTGACTTATTTTTGTAGGGACTATTCGTAAACCAATGCAGCATTTATTTGGTACTATTTTTTATAAAAGAGCATCCAAAACGATTGATTAAATTGTAAAACTGGCCGAGCAGTATCTCGAGGCCCATGGTGGAGCTATTACTCAAACGAGACAACAAACTCAACAGAGCCGAGTGATGGCGCAGACAACAGTCATCTTCATCAGCGCGCAGTCGTCGAAAATGTGCTACTCACAACAAAGGGCACTTCTTTTGCAGATGCTTTAAGACGTAGAATGAGCACGGAACCACTCAACGGTGAAGCAACACCTCGCATCACTTCTAATGCTTGAATCTAGTGCAGGGAAGTACATTGCAAAATCGGCTTGAATGTAACATTATCGATCATAAGTAGGAAATGCGAAAACTGTAGCAATGTCTGCCAGACGAAAGAGCAATCGTGAGAGAAAAGAAGCCGAGCTCCACTCCACTTTATAACATCAGCTGCCCCAGCTGCGAAGAGCAGTTCAAATACGATAAGATCAAACTTCAAGGCTCGGAATCGCGATAGTTACAGATATGCCATTAAACGTGGAATATTGATGCGTTACTACTTTTAGAAGAGAGGAGACGTAAAAGTCAAATTGCAACAGATCATGCCCCTCGAAGCAGCTGAACAATCTGTCGTTTGCCCATGCATAAGTCGTTGGAGGATATCTTACAGCAAAGAAGACTATAGATCGCATAACAGTTAACTTACACTGACCTGGATTCACTGAAGACGTTCTGTCAGCCGTGTGACGTGTGTCAACGCACATTGAGCAGAAGGCTCACTAAAGTGCCACTTTACAAATGCCTTTGATCGACATCCCTTTTGAGACAGTTGCTGTGGATGTGGTCGGCCTGGTCACGCCTTTTGCAGACAGTGGTACTCGATTCATTCTGACGGTGGATTATACTACACGCTATCCAAAATTTTTTTGAAGAGGATTGCAACCGTCATTGTCGCAAAGCAGCTCCTAATAGTCTTTAGTAGAGTTGGATTTCGACGGGAAATTATTACCGCTCAAGACGCTCAGTTTACCTCCGAGCTGATGAAAGTGATCTGTTAGTATCAGCTTTTCGTCTCGCCGTAATGAATTTTGCTGCGCGTGCAGATAAATGGAGTGCCCAAGAAGACACTGACAAGACATTGTACATAGCGTCAAAACGACAAAGTGCCAGGCAAGCACAGGATTTATTCGTTTGGGTTGAACTGTTGTGTAAACTGTTGAAGGGCAAATAACCACTGGATATCCTCAAAAGAGTGTGATGGGATGAAGGCACGACTGGAAAGGCTGTTGGAAGCCCAATGTAGCTCTTGACACCACTGTGACAAGACAGCTTCACGGTCGATTAAAAGGTCTACTTGTTCCTTCCGACAGATGGCAACGAGTTTTACTGGTTTGGTAAGTCCGTGTGTTGACCAGGACGAATTACTAGATCGACATGGATTGCAGAAAGAAAATATACCACGTAACCTTCTGAGAATGCATCAAACACGATAAAAAAATGCCAAAATGAAGTCAGATGGTGAAGATTCGGAAGAAAAGGAGGGGTCGCAATGACGCTAATACCAGAAGGCATATACGGAGTGTCAATTTTTCACCCATAGCAATTGATTTCTGGAAAGCACAGTGGCCACACAGCAGGTGTGAGTCTGATTTAGTAATGAACTGTATATAAATAAGACAACGTCTAAAGGAAAATATGCAAACGGAGTTGTTAGACAGCAAAAAGTTATGGTAATAACATTCAGAGTGGATAATTGTAAATAAAAATCGTTTAAACGAAAATATTTAAATACTTATAGGATAAATACATTTCTTTAGGAAAAATGTAAGCGTATTGTGAACAGCGTTTGTTCACGATAATTGTAAATGTTTTGTGGTAATTGGAATATAATAAACATTAAAAGTCTTCAAAGCCGAATTTTTATTGTCATTTTTGGATTATATGAATATTATCTGTATTTATATAGTACATTTCGGCATGCCTGCACAATGTTAAACTTAACTTTGAGTTGCACGTATATTTCACTCCATAACTACAAACCATTTGCATCTTCACATTTTATACCATAACAAATTATTAATCCAGTATTTTTCAGCCAATTTTCGGTAGATTCTAAAATTAATACTGCAATACCCTTCTGTATTACATATAATACTATCACTGCACAACAATATCATATGTCTTTGGTGAACTTTCGTACGGTTTGGCACATTTTGTTATCAGAAACCAACATTTTATAATATTTTCGTACATTTCCAATATATTTGCGTTGTACATATACAATGTATGCTAAAAAAGAAAATGAACTAGCTACAATACTTTTATAGGATGTTTTAGAGTATGTTAGATTATCATGTTATGGTTGTATCATTGTCTTTATTATTAACAATCATTATATTTATTATATTATTAGTATTATAATTATTATTATTTTATTTTAGGCTTAAACAAGATAAAAATATAAAGTTCACAGGAGGAACAAATATCTTGGCAATGCCAAACTTATACAGAAAAACAAATATTTTTACAGAAATTGGCGATTGACACTTCGCTAAAATTAAATCAATTGACTGACCAAAATTAGGGTCGCCATAAAAAAAATTAAAAAGTCAGGGTGGCATGTTATTGTGGATGCTCCTTTTCCTGTTGGTTGTAATTAAAAGCACGAATATTATTTCCCTGCATGACAGTATTTGATATCACCTCTCAAGCAATAATAATGAACATACTTGTCCTTATCATTTAAAAAATCCACCCTCAGACAATCGAAAGAAGACTAATTATTATTCTTTTCAATTTTTACAGAACAGAGTATCCATTTCAAGATCAATGCGAGTAAAGTCATTATGAACTGGTTACATTTTAAAGAATTTTCTTGACTTTTAGTTGGCATATCAAGTAAACAGTGAAGTTGACATATCAAATAAATAGTGAAGTAAACCGTATAGTTTGCTGTAAATAAGCATAAGCAATCTGCTAAGAACAATGTTTAATGTTTCATACCCTGTTTCAACTTATTGTTATTTCACTCCGATAAACCAAAGCATTTTAAAGGACTGATTCTCTTTTAGTGCAGTTTTCGGACTCGGTTAATTCTAAGTACACATTGTACGTGTCAGAGTACGGCTCCAAGTATTCATCTTCCGGTTCTTCATCGACATGCTCCACATTATCCATTCTCCCATGTTCATCCCACTCTCGTCCTTTGGATACGAGGCTATTATATTCTTCCGCCTTATCCGCACTACCTTTAGGCGGTTGTTCGTATACGTTATCCACGATGACTAATTCTTCGTAGACTTCGCTATCATCCTCAATAACCTTACTAGCCGGTTCTTGCCCTCTGTTTGATAGCTCCTGTATTGTCTGAGGTGATGATGACCCGTGCAGGCGATTTCGCAGCAGCAGGAAGACCAACAAAACAGTGCTCCGAACAAGGCAGCCATAACTGTTGGCCAGTATTGCCGTGGTTTGGACTTGGTTGTAGTTTTCTGCTTAACGGCAAAATCTGAAAAAAAATCAGGCATTTCCATCAATGATAACTATTGCTGCTTATTCAAGATTCAAAATTAATGCTGCAACTAGTGGAAAATATAACATTGACAAGTATTTCCTTCAGCTCTTGTTCCACTTTTCAAAGTTGAATACTTCTTACCGAGCATTATTTTGCACACCGAGGAGTAAGGTTTTTTACAGTCTACGTCCTCCTAAACTCCTTTCGGGGTCATACACATGCAGTCTTGACTGCTTATGAAGTTGTCAGGTTGACCTTCACCCCAGTTTGTAAACACCATGAGCTTATCAAGGGCTTGCCATTCCGATTGCCCTTCTCTCCTTAAATCTTGTCCATCCGTGTAGACATTAGTACTGTGGGCTAAACAAGTTTTTCAAAAAGGAGATAATTTGGCATAACATGCTGCGAGTTGCTCACACCTTTGTGACTAAAAAGACTTAAATAGATTGGATCCATATTGTGTGAAAATATTTGGACAATTCTACGAGTCAAATTTGATCTAACATTTCTACAAACACTAAAACGGAATTTAAAAAAAAACAATAATACAACTGACTTAGTTCATTGAATTAGTCTAGTATTTAAGCGCAAGATGTCCTATACTACCGAGTGTTGTTGAAAATTTGTACTTGTAGCGGTCCATCTAAAAATGCATATACACTTATATTAGCCTTACGTTTAGAAATATTTGAAATGCCTTGATCCTCAGTAGAATCCTGAATATCCACCAAGCTTCCGCCCAAGAGGTTGCAATGGTCATAGGCCTTTAACCATGTCAGCTTTTTCTCAACATACAAGTAGCAAGCCCGCTTTGAAACAACATCGCATTGGTCTAAAATTATATATGAAATCTGCAACCGGAGACATTTATATAATGTTGACAACTCACCAAATCAGACTAAATATTTAGTCCTTTTGAATCGTATGTTGCTGGTGAGGGGGCCAACTAACCAGAAATAACATTTTCTTCTTTTTCTACTGAACTTTCAATTCAAATAATTTTAAATGGTTTCAGTATTTAGATAGAGAGAATATTCTCTGTGTTCAAGTCATATTGACCACGTTCACTCACAGCAATTGATCATGAATCTTAAACATTATGTGATGAGATTTAATTATAACTTCATATTGGAAAACTGAGCAGTGCATGAGGAATTCAGTTTAAAACTTGCATTTGAGTTTAATTGACTTCAAAATATTAAAATACTTAAGAAACTACAATTAACTCTGGTGTTAAAAAAATAATATTACTATAAAATGTGTTTTACGGACTCTTACGTGAATATTTTAAACGAAAATGTTTTTAAAAGAGGACTTTGCTTACACTGGCAGCTCGGTCCCGCCCATCCGTGTCGACATCCTGACATGCATTCGCCGGTGTTCTTATCACAAGCCTCGCCTGCATCTGCGCAGAGGCAGTCCCAGCATTCCAGGACCCATTTTCCGTCCTCACACCCTGATAATTTACATTCATATTGAAATGTAATCATCACCTAATAACACTGCTCATTTTTAATCAATGCGAAAAAATATCTGAAAAAGTATCAGAAAAATATGCAAAAAGCACTCTGAACATAAGTACTTTTATCACATATCTGATAATGGATTGAGGCGCTGCACCTTTCTCGTGAACCTCTGACCTTCAATTATTTCAATGACGTCAAAATAATGTACATCTTACGCAGTTGCATCAATTTCCTTATTTCCTAACACCAACCCCACATCCCCTCCACAGACGCACAGACCTACACACACATTCACCTGGCACCTTTGGTTACACGGCAGTTATTCCCCAAACGGAATAATAATCATATTAAGTCAGGTATAATTCGAAATAATTTAACAGCTTACATGATATTATGTTAATTATTAATTTTTTAAGCTACCCTATATTTGGCACATTTTATGGCATTCCTTAATTTAAGGAGCTATAAAGAGGCTACACATGTAAATAACTAAACTTTTCTCTGAAATATCTATCTCTATAAGGGACAATTTGTAGCAAATAACAGACAAAGTATTGCAAAGATCATTCAGTGCATTTCGTTATTGTTTGAAGGTCTTTACCCGTATCATAAAAGCTATGTGGCAAAATTCCATTGAAAATGTTTAAGCATAATTTTTATAATTTGAACATGTGCAATTCAAAACAAACAGTTGTGTGCGCCACGAAAAGAGCACTTCTGTACAACGGCACATCCTTGTTTCTAATGGCCGCTCCCCTGTGCCCAGTTCGTGTAATTGGTGGCATCATCACCAGTAGCCCACTTCCACACCCCTGTTTCCCTATCATATGTGCCATCCGTGTGCACAGTAGCTGCCATTGCTGTAAGCATCATCACGAATACATTGTTATGTCATATATTAATTACAGGTTTCTGGAACAAAAAAAGGGTGGAAGAAAATTAAGATAACGGCTCGCGGATGCTCATTAGAAGACAAGAATAAAACAAAAGTCCCAGTTTACGAAAAGCGAAGAGATCAATTCCATATCGATTCCATTCAATATCGGACCAGTGCGCATGTTTATTTAGCTGGCATTGATGCACGGTTCACATTCCGAACCAGTACGCATGTTTACTGAACTTGCGTTGATGCACGGTTCGCATTTAAAACCAGGACGTATGTTTTTTAACTTGAGTTGGTGCGCGGTTAGAATTTCAGACCAGTGCACATTTTCATTTAACTTTCTTTCGTGCGCGGTTCGCATTCGGACCAGTGTGCACGTTTGTTTGGCTTACTTTGATGCGCGGTTCACGTTTCGGACGACTGCGCATGTTTATTTGATTTGCGTTGATGCGCGAATCTTATTTTAGACCAGTTCGTATGTTTATTTGACTTGCGTTGATGCGCGGTTGATAATTCATACTAGAGCTAATGCTTTTCTGACTTCCGTTGATGAGCGGTTTGCATTTCGGACTAGTGTGCATGTTTATTCAATTTGTGTCGAAGCGCATTTTGCATTTTGGACAAAATACGCATGTTTATTTAGCTTTTGTTGGTGCGCATTTTGTATTTCGGATCACTGCGCATGTTTCTGTAGCTTTTGTCGATGCGTGGTTCTTATTTTGGATGATTCTGCATGTTTCTTTAGGCTGCGTTGATGCGCGGTTCGTAATATTGGACCAGTGCGCATGTTTACTTAACTTGCGTCGAAATGGGGTTCTTATTTTGAACCGATGTGCGTATTTGTTTAACCTGCATGGATGCGCGGTTCGCAATTTCGGACCAGTACGCATGTCTATTTAACTTGCGTGGATGCGCTGTTCTTATTTCGGACCAGTGTGCATGATTATTAAAAAATTCCGAAAAAGTCAAAGCTTTTCCAATTCACTGAAAAAGCATAAGCCGTATGCATGTCCTCCTAGAGACCGCTCACACCAAAAATAACTGACATCTACAAAAACTGTAGGGGAAAATGCATTTTGATTTTTTTCTTCAAAACTTCCCTGATTGACTTAAAAAGTACAAGCCGTAATCACGCGCCTATCCACACCTCGCACCCGAAATAGATGATATCGGATTAAAACTGTAGAAAAGATGCAATTTCAGGTGTTTTCGTCAAAAATCTTCCCCCAAATCGAGTCATAAATCACAAGCGGCATGCCCGATCCGAATAGAAACTGTAAGAGAAAATGTATTTTGAAATATTTCTTCAAAAATTCCTCAAATAATAATAAAATTGTCCGATCGATTAAAAGAAGTAAAAGCCGTATGTCCGACCACTTAGAGATGCTTCATATCAAAAATACATGAAATCGGATAAAAAAACTGTAGGTGAAATGCATTTCGAATCTTTTTCTAAAATTCTCAAGAAATACAGAAATTGTCCAATCCACTAAGAAAGCACAAACTGTATGCACGAAGCCCTAGGGATGTCTCATACCATTGATATCGGATTAAAAATGTGCTAGAAGATATATTTGAATTAGTTTTGAAATTTTTCTTCAAAAATTTCCCAAAGATACAAAAATTGTTCTATCCACTGAAAAGCACAAGCCATATCCAACACCTCTTAGGTGTGTCTCATATCAAAACTAAATGACATAGGATCAAAAATGTTGGAGGAGATGTATTTCGAATTGTTTTCTAAACGGACTAACGGACGCCCTCTGCAAATCGATACGTATACCCCAGCTTATGTGTAATGTAATCTGGGCTAAAACGGGCTTAAACAGTTTTCATGCGCGTCATTTTTAACCGCTTTTGAACTAATGAGCCATACTCGACCACACTTACGTCACAGTTACAACCATAAAAAATACAATGTTACACTCAGAATCAAATGAATTTCTTATGAGACACATGAGCTAAAAATAATAAACAACTAAATATTATTTACACAAATTCAAATGGGGTATGAGTTGGAGGCTTCGGTTGGATGAACTTGATAAAATCTGCCATTAAGATAGATTAATGTGTGAATGCACTCATCCTTCATTAATTTCATTTCATGAACAAAACAAGGACGGAAGAACCTTAAGATAACGGCTTGCGTACGCACGTACGAAGACAGGAATAAAAGAAAAGCCTGAGGCTTATACAATTTTAACCGATTTTAACTAACTGGTCATATTTGGCCAAAATAATTCGACCAATTACTGTGGACCAAATCAGAAATCAAAATTAAGCTGATTCTTTCAACTGTAAATGTTCTACGACTTCCGGAGAAGCCCATATATAATTTTTATGAGCGTCAGATTGCCAGTGCTCCGGTAGTTCTAATTCCCGGTCTTTCAGTGCAGTTGCACCGCCGGCTCTAAAACTGTAAGAACTATATTTGTCCATATCGAAACCGATTTTTGAATCGCCTATTTTGTTACTGAAACAACCATATCCCTATCTTTTTATCAACAAAATACAGTGATTTTTTAATATACAAAAACTCGAAAACCAATATTTTTTTATCTCATTTTGAGGTTTTGATATTGAACTCGATACGGTTGCTAGTTTGAATTACATCACTGAGGGTCAGGTTAACATTTGAATCAAAACATTTTGTAGTAGCATACTCAGAAGTCCGAAAAGGCTGCTGTCATGGCAGGTCAAAACTTTACTTTTGGCTGCGAATGATTTCATATCACGCGAATGTTTAAAGTTATACTTAATATGTGCGTCGGTATTTCCATTTTGAAGTGAGATGGCAGAAAACAGTACTTTTATCAGAGGAGAAGAAACATGTGTGTTATGATCGCGGACAGGTAGACTTTGATACAGGAGATCTTGTCTAATTTGTCTATATGTAAAAAAGTTATAAAGCCCAAAAATGTTGATTCTGAAGGTAGCCATGCTGTTATCCGGAAATTTCCACAAAATTTTCCTTTTTTTGTCCTCGGCAACTTTGTAAATCACGCATGCATACCGTTCCCCTGTTCCAAAAGCTTTTGGATATCTTAGTGCAAGTCTGAAAAAATACACAACAACATTACCACATACACACAAATCACGACCAGATGGCTCAAATCTAACTGATTTAAACACAGTGAATCAACCAAGTTTTGGTAGTATTAACATACAACGCAGTTACATTGAGGAAATCATCTTGAAGTTGCTTGCTGAACCATTCCCGGCTACTATCATAAAACTTAACATGCTGGTGGGCTAGCATCTGTTCCGATGTGCGACAACTTAGAGCTGTCTTGAGGAAACCGAAGAATCGGTTTTTCGATCCCAGATTGGCAGTCAGGTTTTTCACCAGTTTATGTCAGGAGGTATATCTTCTGTGATTGTAGTTTTGCTTGAAGGTAATGCATTGTTATTTTCTCCAATAACGGTTCTGCGTATTTAGCAATATCAAAAACAAAACAAAGCTTTCTTTTTAAAGATTTTGTACAATCATGCAATCATTCAATAACTGCAATATTTCAACTAGGTGAGCAGAAGATGATTTTCCGTTTTACAAAACAATAGTAACACCTAAAATACAACCCTGGGTGCAGGCTGCACGACCTTTTCTTCATTCACGGTAAAATTAATCCGTACTCATCACAATACAAAGCTTTCTCCGACAGTCACCAGAATTTGTACCGCCGGTTAGACAATCGTCCAAATAATGGTCTACCTCTTTCACGCCGTCAACAAGCATTGCAAACTTAAGCGTGTCGACGTAAGCCGTAAATATTCTAGCCTAAATACGTATACCAAAAGGTACTCCTTTGTCAAGATAATTCAAATTTCCGTAACTATAGCTAAGTAAATATCTATCTTCTGGCATGATTTTAATATTCTTATGATCATTGGAACTGTGGGTTAGTTATACGGTTGCACCAGTTACAGACATTACACGGATATATTTTTGCTCAAAGCTTCCGATCTGGATGTTTTTGCACATTTTCCTGCTTTAGAACAAGGCAAAGTCTTGTTTCGGTTTCGGAAGCGATGCCTTGATCTTTGCTTAAAAAAACCCATGTTCTTGAACTAAATCATCTCCCAAATTACAGCCGAAACACTTCACTTGTTTAACTGACGTGACATTAAGCTCTGTATAATGTATAACTGGTAGTCGATCGATGCGAGAGGCTGCTTGTTTTAACCAGAACTTGATATCATGCGTATTAACTGCTGACCATTTAAATTTCAAAGCATTGTCCGTGATCAAATATCGATATTGGGCACAGAAAGCGTACATGGACGGAATGGGTGATATTAACACTCCTTCGTAAATGTTCGAGGCTTTTAGCCAAGTGATCGAATTTATGACTGTATATTTGGCTTTTTGTTCTTTAAACGTGACTATATGGTCTTTGAAAGCAGGTAGATGCACGAATCATTATCGAGCAAAGATTACAACGAAGCGTTCAAATTCGCCGTTACCATAATTTTTTTTTTGTTTTGTTGTATGGAAAACGTTGGATTCGTGCACAAGTTCCGGCAATGCGCGGAATAGATAGGTAAGCTCCTCCGAACAGTCAGGGCTGATAGTAGATCTTGATGGTTACTCCGAGTTATAGCTCCAATAAATCCTCCTTTCTGATTAATCAACTTCTTTTTTCTTCGAAGTGATATCTTCTTATCTGCTAGAGTACGTAGCGTATGACGTTCACGTTTAAATTCCTTAAACCGTTTTGAGCTTAAGGGTAAATGTCCTCGCAATATATTCAAACAAATTCCAAACAAGCTTGTTAATTCCTCCTTTGTAGCTTGCTGTAGCAAGGATTTACGTCGTTTAGGCCCACTGCGTGCGAGCAGGTGAAGAAACGGTTGGTTCGCTCGAATACGTTTAGACATCTTGACTGCGAATGGTTAAATGAGTTGTTCTTGTTCATACACTGCTTTATCAATATATACATAATGTGTATCTTTTGGTAAAATGCCTGTACAAATACGTAGTTGATCATTTGTCTTTGGTTTTAAATCAATGAATAAATAACCATGGGGTTTGCTTGTAGCATCTTGATAGGCTTCTATGAGAAATTGTGATCTTCCAGGATACATTTGCCGTGCTAATGTACTAATTTGTTGACTGTCTCTAGGATTTTTAAACAGAATGATGTAATGTGTATTCAAACTGATATTGCGCATCTCTTTCCCATGATGGAATAAATTATGCACAATAAAGATAATGCTTAGATTCTGATGACTGCTGCCAACACTAAAGAGACGTGTCATACGTTCATCACTATGACATTTGGTCATTAATGATAAGTAAGTTTGGTTTTTTCGGGTTAAAACGCTCTTCAATGTCATCTGGAATGCCTTGGTAAAATTCCACACCTTTCATTCCCTTGTACAAAGGCTGATCTGCTGCATAAAGCCATAAAATGGTTTTCGGAGAAGGTTGAATCAACTTTTGTTCTAGAATTTCCCTGTCCAGAGACGTTTTGCCACTGCCAGTAGGTCCAGAGACCAAACATGTAAATGGATGTTTCATTTTTGAATGTCTGTTTCTTTTACCCAACTGCTAAACTTGTTTGGCCAACCTAACCACTTGACACATAATTCTTTCACACCTTGTCTTTTACGTGTTTTCAAGACTTTTTCAATTATATAAATAGATTCAATATCTTTGGTCACTTTCTGCAGTTCTTCTTCATAGAAATGTCCATCAATATCTTCGTCTAAAAAGTCTTTCACACGATACAAATGTATTCCTTGCTTCTTACAACGATGTGTGACAATGAAAACTTCTTGCGTCCATTTGATGTGATAATCTCGTTGAAACACATATTTAATGTGGGAAATACGCACATGATCGCCAATGTTGAATTTGTACTTCTTCTTCGGTTTCAATTTCAGTTTGTCTACATACATATACTTCCACACTTTCGATTCGTTGTCTTTACGAATCTCTGCAGGAGCATACCTACCAGGAAGAGAACCATGAGGTCTATAGTTGTAATTGTACACCAAGTCTGGAAGGATGTCTACATAACGGTAAGTTTGATTATGTACAAAATACCGATACATCATTCCCTTTAGAGTACGAATGACTCTTTCAGCAAAGTTGGCTTTGGTTTCATTCTTTGTGGTATAAGCATGAATTCCCTCTTTCTTCAAAAATCTTTTTACCCATCTGTTTTTAAATTCCGTTCCTTTATCAGATCTTAGAGTTCGTGGTCTTCGTCGTGTGTCATGAAAAATCTTTTGGAAGGCTTGTATGACGCTGGTATGTGATTTATTAGGTATTAGGTATTGGCTGTACCCACACATATTTGGAAAACACATCAATGACAATGAGTAAAAAGCGTGTATCATCATTATAGGGAGCTATGTTTCCCACATCAGCCAAATCAATATCCCACGTGTCATCAATACCACGTGTAATCACACGTTGTCTTTTAAACCTTGATCCTGTAACCATTTCTTCACTTGTGAATGTGTCACTGGTTGATCACTTTTTCTTAAGATGTGATAAAGTTTGTAAGGACCAGCAAATGCTCCAGGCTGTCCAGGTTTGAAGTAAATATTAGTCAAGTAGTCTTTTCACGTCGACATGATGAATGAAAAAACCACTTCTCAACAGAACACGTTTTATTTATAACTCAACGAACATCACTTAACTAATATGACTTAACTAACATGACATCAACATATCTTACAAATCAAGTATGGATACAATGGTATGAATAACTGGAGACCATTGGTCTTCAATGAACACTAACCAACTACTGAATTCATCTAATGTAATAGTATCTACACCGTATTTCTCACAACGTTGATTTGAATTCTCTAACACTTTATCTAAATGAATGTAATATTTAGCTTCATTCCAATATGTGTTAACACATGCAAAATGACTAGTATGTTCTGAACACTCTTCATGTTGACAAGCAGGACAGACTAAACATGCAAACTTTTTTACAGCTAATAACATTTCTTCACAATAGGCTTTTTGTGCAATATATTGTCTCAATGTAATGTCTGTCATTATAGTGCAGCATAGATTAACCACTCTCTCACTTCATCAAACAGTCTTGGATCAAATAGAGCAAAGTGATATGCTGCATCCACATCAAACTCCTCAGCTCCAGCAATGTTTGACTCTTTGATGAAATCCTTACGCAAGTTTGACATGTTCAGCATGGAATGAGCAAGTTCCCAATAGATGTTGATATGTTCCAGTTGTTGTTCAACAGTTCCAAAACGTGCTAGTTCACTTATCATATAGTCCACAAACTTGTTCTTGAAACATGTTTCTACATCCATCTTTTACATGTCCACACGTCTGCACACCATGACGGTTAGCAAGCAAATGAAAAAGTTTCTAACCCTCACACAACATTTCTAACAACTTTCCCATAATATTCCGACCAGGATATTCAGATGACACATGTTTCACACCAGCTCCCCACCAATGATCATACGTTGCTTCAACTAAAGTTTTGTCTTTACATTCGTTTAACTTGTTGCGAAACAATACACACTGATTCAATTTAACTTGTAAAACATCTTGCATTTTGCTTTTCTTCACTGTATGCCATAAAGGACATGGCTTTATCACTTTAGCAATACGTTTCGCTTCATATCCATTTCTACATGAAGCAATGGCTGAAGCATTATCTTGACGGTGATGAAAAACTGCTTTCTCATATTGATACAAAGCTTCACTTGAGTTGAACACATGTCCATACTTTTCAAGTCGTGTTGGAAACATGTTTGAAAGAACGTCCTTGTGACCGCTAAATAGTACAAGATTCTCCATGTTGACTTTGTTTCTGTTGTTTTAGTCTGACATGTCGGTTTCTTCCTGTAATAAAATATGTTTTAATATATTTGCTGCCTCTTCTATCATATTCTTTCTTTGTTTACGTTGAAATCACTCACATAAAACTAAATTTGCTAGTAAGTTAATTGTTATGTCTTTGAGAAAAAATTCACTATGTTATCATAAACATGTTTAAAAAGGTTTTTATAACTTACCTGACACAGCTGTTTGGTTTCCTCTTTGCAGCAATCTCTCAAATAATCAACCATGGTGAAATATACTTCTACATCAGTGCGAGCAGAATAGAACGCAGAATCAAAGTCAAAGTCAGAATCTTCTGTTCCAATTTTATGACATTCTCCAAGAAATCTTGAATGCAGTTCAATCACATCAAGACTATGATGTAAAATATCCCAAAAAAGCGTCTAACTGATAAAATTGATAGTCTGGAGTGCCACAGCAAGCAAGTTTAGCAATCATCAAGTCAACATAAGCCTTTTTAAAACATGCGTCCATCTTGTTTCAGTGTGTCTTGTGGGCTTTTTACTTTGCTTCATAGACTTTAAGTACTCCACACTTGCTGCAGAAGTTGTTTGGTTCACACATCTTGCAGTTGTACTTGTGGCAGTGGCAATGATAATCCTCCACATATCCACAAGCACCACAATAGTCGCAGGTAAGTCCAAGTTGACTTTGCACGTTCATGTTCTCCAACTGAACTTCAGCCAGCCTTTTCTTGGATAGCTTTCACACCTTCATCCGACCATCCTTTTGCAGCTTGATGATAGTTTTCTCAACATGACATTCCTCACATGGTGATAGGGCTGAGTTGATGTTGTCCATCTCCTGAAGAGGTGTCTCCCATTCACCATCATTCATGTTGATGTGATGTGTGTATTCTTTCCCTTCAAACCGTGATGTGCGCACAAAACTTACATAGCGCATATCCATGTATGAAATGACTTCAAGCCACTTCGTTTGCGTTAAGTAGAGTTTGAAGCCAATGCCACGCAAATTTTTCAAGATCTGGCAAACAATCTTCCACAAAGATGGTGAATAAGCACACCATCTCTCTCCACGTGTGATGCGTAGAAATGGCCCATATTTTCCATACTCCACAGTAACGGCTAAGTTAGCACTAATTTTAAAGCTGCTTGTCTTGTTCTCCATGGCTGCACAATGTACTGATGCCTTTCAGTCCACTCCCTTTTATATCCAACTATCTGCTGAGTCAGCAAACATCTTGCAAAGTTTTGAATTCACTTCAACTCGTCCATGGTTGAATCGAACAAGCTCTGACACATTCGTCTTCAATGGAACATCATCATCATGATGTAAAATGATTCTTTCAGCTACATCTAACATAAGCTCAACTGCCCAAATTGTATTCGCGTTGATAAATGCTGAATCAATGTCGTAAGTTGATGGCAGATGCAGTTCTTCACATGCACGTAGAAATGAGTGGATGAAACGATCTCTTGGAATGGTCTTTCCAACAGCTTCCCAATGCTGCTGCAAATTCTTCACTTGCAACATCCAATCCGATTCAAAAGCAGGAAGCTTTGAAAACATCCAGTCAGCAAAATTCACTTTGAAGACGTCATCCATGGTCTCTACACATCGGTGAAGAAGTAATGTTGACATTGTGAAGTTTTGTCGTCACACGTGTATTTATACCACTTTGATGGTGCGTAACTTGTTCAAACGCGATCAAAAAATGGATGACTCAGCAGAATTTATCACTGGTTGACATGTATGTTTCACTCACGCTTTTATGCCACTTGCATGTAATCAAAATATGGTGTGTAACTTTTTTTCAAAAATTGCTAAAATTGCTGAGTCTGCAGTTGTAGAGTTTGGGGGGGGGGGGGGTCGGTCGACCCCCCCCCCCCCAAAAAAAAAAGAAAAATGTTCAGAATCGTCTGAAACGGATAAATATGCAAAATTACAATTTCGAGGGGAGGGGGTCGCTCGACCCAAAAAATAAAAAATGTTCAGAATGGTCTGAAACGGATAAATATGCAAAAATTACAATTTCGAGGGGGGGGGGTCGGTACATAGTATGTCCTGGGGGGGGGGGGGTTCGGTACATAGTATGTACTATGGGGATGGGGGGGTCGGTACATAGTATGTACTGGGGGGGGGGTTCGGTACATAGTAGGTACTACGGGGGGATGACGTTATCTTTTCCATTTCGACGTCATTTTGCAATGGCGTCACTTTATAATATATATATAAGTGTGCTCTCTTCACAACTTCCACAGAATACCATCATGGAGTGCTGTTTTGCTTTAGAGAATTCGTTAGTTATTCGCGACATTGCAAAGGTTGATATACTTTACCACCCTCCAATGCATGAACCGGTGAGAGAGTTCTTCTTGCAGCTGTTTCCAGATCCGGCTCGTGCTGCCGCCATCGCTATGCCAGTTCTGCTCAAGCGAGATGTTATGATTGGGAAGCGGCTTAGTGATATTGAACAGGGTAGATACCACGAGGCGTACATCAGATCAGTCGTCCTGGGGGAAGCAACACCATCCCATCTAGAAGAGGAAGAATACCCGGCCTGGGCTGGATACTTCATGCGTCAACACATTAATCTATGTCGCGGGTGTGGCTGTCTGATAGGTGCAGACAAAGTCATTGCTGCCGCTTGCGGCCATCAAGCATGTATATCTTGTTCTGTCGCGCGTGCCTATCAGGCAGCCTTGCGGCATGAGTATCTTCTCAAGTGTTTAAGCTGCGGGACCAAGACGAATCACTTCATATATAATGGTCAGCAGATGTCCCAGTGCGGCAGGCGATATCAAAATGTCATCACCCTTTGCTGGACGGCACCAACAGTGAGGAGTTTCGGCTCCTGGCCGCTCTTTTCAGAGCGGCCGCCACTTATTACAAAATAAGCAAAAACATTTCATCATGGTGTTGGTATATGTGTGTGTATGCATGAGAGTGTGGGAAATGAAAAAAAAAATATCGTCTGTCCCGGCTAGAGGGCAGACTTTTTACTGGTTACCATGACGTCATGACACAGCATGACAGTCACGTCACGTTACCATGACTACGTCTATGACTTCACTTCCGGTCCAGACAGCACTTCCGGTCCAGAGATGATGACGTCACTTCCGCTCCAGACAGCACTTCCGGTCCAGACATGATGACGTCACTTCCGCTCCAGACAGCACTTCCGGTCCAGACATGATGACGTCACTTCCGCTCCAGACAGCACTTCCGGTACAGACATGATGACGTTACTTCCGGTCCAGACAGCACTTCCGGTCCAGACATGATGACGTCACTTCCATACATGATGACGTCACTTCCAGACAGTATGACGTCACAAAGTGCGGTGGAACTCTTGTTTTCACACTACTATATTTAATAAACAATACAATGATGCTTTCCCACGGAAGTATTCTGGAGCACGATTTTCTATTTCTGTTTCAAGATACTACTACTATCAAGGTCTTCAGTTGTTTTCTGTATGTCCTTTCGTGGTCGATGATGTCTTTTGCAGAGGTGCTTCTCGAAATGTTGATTTCAGAAGTTGCATCAAATTTGCATTTCAGTACTATGATTCACTATTGAATTCCATGTTCGACAGAGACGAAAAAGTTTAAAATCCTCAAAACAAATGTGGTAACTCTGATGGAGATATCTTTATTTCCAAGTGTTTTATTTCTCTTTCGTTGCCAATGCTAAGCTGAAAAATTAAGATTTTGGTCCTGAAAAAACGACATTGGTTTCTTTAGAAAGAGCATATTCCATATTGTTAAATGAAATAAACTTAAGAACTATTTATGTGTTTGCCACAAATTATTGCTGCACTAAAGCATTTAAAACAAAAGGCTAATTTATTGTCCGTGTTGTAAACCTTGAAAACCTTGAAAGATGCTTTAATATACTAATTCCGCTTAATGTTCTTTGAAAAGCGGAGTGATAATTGAAATCATCAGGACCCTTCACTACGGACAGCTACGGAAAATATTAAAATAATTCAACGAGTTGGAGTAGCGCTAGCAACGTGCCAACACAGGCTGGTGAATTCAGGACAACAAACAAACATTTATTATACATCATTCTCTTTTTCGGCATGATGAAAATTTGGAATGCCTAAATCAGTAGAAAGAGCATATCCCATATGTACGGTGGGCTTTGGTTATTATATGTGACCTTCATCTTTCTGAAGGAGTGCGTTCAGATTCCAGATTTACTTAGTTTGTTTTACTAGTATCGCTTCTCAGTTACTATTTCTAGAGATTTATTTTCAAGTGTTGTAACACTTTTCGAGAACTTCTGCAAATAAAATGCAGGACTTTTGGGCGTTATATGAAGGTAGCTATTTCACAATGTTTTCAGCTAACCGCAGACGGTTTTCGTGCCAAGTTTCATGTGATTAGGGAAAAGGAGAAGTTCGTCATTCATTACGCTGCACGACAGACACACAAGTTTGGTGGTTAGAGTGATATGTCCAGCATCGCAACTACAGGGAGCTCAGTTTCTTATTTTAGCGGACATTTTCGTGACCTAATGAAGCATCGAAGTGGCCTCATTCTTGGGAGAGAAAGAAAGAAAGAGAGCACCCAATATCATGGAACAGACTATGACACTGACCGATCGGTATCTCGAAGTCCATGGTCGAGCCAGTGCTCAAAACAAACAAAGCAGAGCCGAACGGTGCCGCAGAGGAGTCAGTGACAACAGTCATCTTTGTCAGCGGTGCGCCCGTCGAAAAGGTGCTACTATTGGGTAAAGCCAGGTCATTTCACTCGCTGTTGTTTCAAGGCGAAGAATGAGTATGGAACAACTCCACGATGTAGCGACAACTCGCATCACCTCTATCGCTTGAACACAACAAGGAAATACATCGCAGGATTGGTGCGGGTGTAACAATACAGATCGAAAAGCGGGGAATGTGAAAAGTGAAGCAACGACTGTAAAACTTCAACATTTCGTTTTCGAGAACAACAAAGATGGGAAGCTATATTTAGCGAACAGAGAAAGTGTACGTTTACAGACACGATATGTCGCAAAGGTAGGCACATAAAGCCAGCTTTAGGCCACGAGAAGAAGGCAGAGGTAGTTGACGAAATGACCTGCCGTACACTTCGCATATCGAGACAATGCCTCAGGCAAGCACCAGATGCACGCCGTTTGAATTGTTGTACGAGCGGAAGGTCAGAGGACCGCTAGATATCCTCAAACAGGTGTGGTTGGATAAAGGCAGTATGTAGCCTGGAAGATTTGTGTAGAGTGCCCCCTGAAAACTTGTTGGAAAACCAAGCGGAATATGTCAAGACAGCAAGAAATCGAAGCTTTACGGTTGATTAAAAGGCCTGCTTGCCAACAGACCACAGCAAGCTTTTACGGCAGTGGAAAAACTGTTTGAGATGCTTAGCAGGATGGGCTACGAGATCTGCTGAAAGAATATTATCGAACGCGAACATAACAAAGGAGACGTCGGAATGCAACCAGATGATGAAAATTAGGAAGTCGTGGGGGAGGGCAACGACGCTAATACCAGAAGGCATATAAGATAAGGTGTGCCGTTTTTGTCATGGGAAAGAAAGAATAGAAATAAGATAACGACTAGAGGAAAGTTGGTGTAAAGTGAGTTGATAAGCAACAGCGAAGTTATGTTAAGGGCAGAGAGTTGTGTAAGAGAGAATGATTGTCAATAAAAACCGTTTAAACGAGAATATATGAGCACATAAAAGATTAAAGCATTACTTAATAAAGTTGTGAATGGTGTTCTTCAAGGATATCTGTCAACGTTTCGTGTTAATTGCAATATAATAAACATTAAAAAGTCTTCAAAGCCGAATTTTTATTGTCATTTTTTCGATTATTTGAATATTATCGGATTTTGTATAGTACAATTCGGTAAACATGCACCAGATTAAACTTTATTTTGTGTTGGGCGTCAATTTTACTCCATAACCACAAGCAAACAGCACCTACGCGCCAGGATAACAGTCACCCATAACTATCACATTTCATACCGTGAAAAACTTATAATCCAGTATCTTTCAACCAATTTTCATTAAATTTCACAAAGAATACGACTATGTACATCATTTTATATTATACTTCTACTGTGCAGCAATAAAACACTGTAGTTGCAATAGCTGTGGAGCTGTGGCAGTGCTACACATTTTTATCAGATATCAACATCTTCCAATATTTTGGCAAATTTCAAAATATTGCCGTTGCAAACATGCAATGCATGTTTTCGCGGTTCAAAAATAAAAATAAACAATTAGGTGAATAGTTTTGGAGAATTAACAACGTTAATTAATCTTGTTAGTTTACACTATTACCTTTATTATTAATAGTCATATTTATTTTATTATTAGCATCCTTTTATTTCTATTGCTATTGTTATTACAGTGTTTTTAAATACTAGCAGTCATTATGAATTTGATCTTGAAATTTCCTGTCGCTGCTCGAATTCAACAACGTTTATCAAACTGCAAAATTAAACAAAATGCTAAAATGTGACTGACAAAGCAACCATACTTGGCAAACTGTCGCAAAAAATGCGACACAGACTCATATCAGATGATAATATTAAGTGCACACGAAGAACAAGTGTTTTGACAATGCCAAAGTTATACAACAAAAAATATTTCGACAAAACTGATGATCTTCAAGACGCATGCAATGCAATGAAATTGCTTCAATCGACTGAACCAAGCCAGGATGGGCAGAAAGAAATAACTAAAAATAGAAAATTCAGTATGCCCAAAACGGAAACATAAAAAGTTCAATACGTTCAAATGGAAACCGAGTGTTATCGTCTTCTTTGCACGAACATAGAATGATTTTACGTAATACTGATGAACTCTTCTTGCAAATATTGTTTTAGAATGCATTCGCTATTTATTGGCACAAAAGCGTAGTTAATATGGACAGTGCATAAGATAGAGGGCTAATTAATGCAATATTTTGTAATGTCACGAATACGACGTTATACTACAGGTAATACCATAGCTAAACAGCGTTGAACCACGTTGAACTAACATTGCGACTTGAAGAAAAGTTGGATAGATACCGTAATATAACGTCAGACCAACGCTTATTGAAAAAGAAATAGCTTCTATCTGCCGAGTTTGGATAGATATATTACAACTAAATTACGAGTAGATCTAATATTTGATCAGTCCGACGTTGGTACGTTAAATCGCAATTTGAGTGACGTCATTCTATTTGACATTACATGATATTACATGTCAATCCAATATAATGATAAATCTAAGTCCTTAACATTTGATAAAACGCCATCAGACTATGGAAGAAACTACTAATTATTTTTTTCATTTTTGTAGAGGAAAATATCCATTTCAGGTGATCAACCAAAGTGCTTATAAAGGACTGCTTCTTATTTAGTGCAGTCTTCGGTTAATTCTAAACACACTCGTACATGTCAGAGTATTCGTCTTCCAGTTGTTGATCCACACGTTCCGCAGTCGTGTCTCTCCCACGTTTATTCCAGCGCCCTCCCTTTGCTGCCAAACTGCTATATCTTTCTTCAGGTAGGGTTTCCTCCACGTTATGTGCCGTGACTAATTTTTCATAGGTTTCTCTTTCATCCTCGATGTTCTCGCTAGCCGGTTCTTGCCCTCTATTCGGTAACTCCTGTATTGTCTGAGGCGATGGAGACCCGTTTTCGCGTTTTCTCCGTAGCAGGAAGACCAACAATAACGCTACTATGGGGAGTAAAACTACTGCCCCTACAAAAGCAGCCACTAGAATTAGCTGGTTTTGCCATAGTTTGGACTTGGTAATAGTTTTCTGATCAACGGCAAGATCTGAAAAATATTAGACATTTCCATTAGTGATCCTTGTTCATTACTTAAGGTTCAAAATAAACGCGGAACAATAATACTAAAAAGTATTCATTTCATCTATTAGTCTATTTTCATTTGATCTATTTTTAAAGTTGAATGCATCTTACCGAACATTATTTTGCACACCGAGGAGTACGGATATTTACAGTCTACGTCCTCCCAAACCCCTGTTGGGGTCATACACATGCAGTCTTGACTGCTCTTGAAGTTGTCAGGTTGACCTTCACCCCAGTTTGTAAACACCATGAGCTCGTCACGTGCCTGCCATTCCCATTGCCCTTCTCTTCGCAAATCTTGTCCATCCGTGTAGATATTAGTATTGCGGGCTAAACAAGTTTTTTTTTTTCAAAAACCATTACAATACACATACACATTTTAAATGGCATTGTGTGAGGATTTAAAAAAAAACTTAGATAATTCTAAGGAGGAAATATGATCTTAAATTACTGACGCTGAATTTCTTCAAACAGTGAAACGCATCTCTTCAGGAATAAGACTACAAGCCAAATTTATTGCATTAGTCTGGTTCTAGTTAAGAGCAAGGTGCTCTTTCCAACCACAACAGACCTGTTGTTGAAAACAGTAATTTTACACTTGTAGCGCGCCATCTTAAAATTACATACAGACTTACATTAACCTTACATTTGGAAATATTTGAAATGACTTTATCCTCAGTAGAATCCTGAATGTCCACCAAGTTGCCACCCATGAGGTTGCAATGGTCAAAGGCTTTTAACCATGTCAGCTTTTTCTCCACAAACAAGTAACAAACACGCTTTGAAACGACATTGCATTGGTCTAAAATTATACATAAAACCTGCCTGTATAATCTGGACAGCTCCCTAATTCGGGCAAAATATTTCAGTCCATTTTAATTATCCATTGCTTTTTATGTAATAAGAACCTTGGTAAGTCAGACACGTCCCTATTCCTGACCCATAACACAATTTGTCAGATCCAGTTCTTTTACTGAATGAATAAACCTTGCGATTCTAGCAAGCAATGGCACAATCTGTTCGTGGCTCTTTGTGAGAAATTTCAATAAGCTAAGCAATAAGCCGCAGGTAGCGTGACTAGCCTTGTCTAGCCCCAAGTGGTTATATGTTTAAGTGTCTGGCTTTGTTCATTGAAATCGCCACAGAAATTAACTGCATAATATTTTTAATACAAATTAATAAAAGAAAAATAGAAAGAAAGCATAATTATGAAAATCTTGATGAAGGATATGTTGGAAAATTATATTGTACTGGGCCCTTTTTGGTACCATTTTGAATAGCAGTCATCTGCCCACCCTCACTTTTAGGCGTGGAATGTTTGGGTCGTATATGTATATATATATTTGGTTTTTGTTTCTTATTTTTGCACATGTTACGGGTGAGGGAGGTGAGAGTTACTTAATGAGAAATAAAATTCCCTTCTGGTTTTTTCAGAGTCTACTGAAATTTCAATCCAAATGGTTTTAACGTGCCGCAGTTTTGAAACACAAGGATAATTTTATGTTTTCAAGTCAAGTTAACCAGTTTCGTTCATTGCAATTAGTCATTCAGTGCTATTAAATTAAGCATTCTGTAAGGGTACTTAATGATAACTTCTTAGAATGCTGGGAAACTGAGAATTGTTATGGATTCTTTTACGACTTGAGTTTAGTTCACTCCAAAATATTAAAAAAACTTGAGAAAATACAATTTTCCCTTTCTTACAAATAAACAATAATGCTTAAAAGCTTAAGTGAGTACGTAGATATATTAATCGAAAAGCTTTTTAAGCGAGGCCTTTGCTTACACTGACAGCTCGATCCCGCCCAGCCGTGTCGACACCCGGACACGCATTCGCCGGTGGTCTTGTCACAAGCTTCGTCTGCGTCTGCGCAATGAGAGTCCCAACAGTCCATTCCCCATTTGCCGTCCTCACACCCTGATAATTAACTTTTATATTGAAATACCATCCTCACTTCTGAACACTGCGTATTTTTCATCAATGTGAATATCGGAGATAGAAAGACCAGAACGTCTTCAAAACATAATTCAGAAAGTATCTCAAACATAACTACTTTCATTACACTTCTGGTAGCGGATTGAGGCACTGCACCTTTCTCTTTAACCCCTGATCTTCAAAATTCTTTCAATGACGGCAAAATAATGTAAACCTCACCCCAGTTTCTTCCCCCACACACATACACACCAGGCACTTCTTCTTGCATGTCAATCTTGCCCAACACATTAATAATCACATCAGATCAGTTATAATTAGAAATAATTAACTATTTCTATTTAATAGCTTGAATAATGTTATATTAATTAGTATTTTTAAGGTGCCCTACATTTGTAAAATTTTATGGCAATCTCTGATTTAAGAGGCTAAAATCGTTCTACACATGCAAAATAAGTGTTGCAAAACATTGTTTAGTGCTTTTTCTTCACTCTTTGTAGGTTTTTACCCCTTATTATAAAAGCCACGCAGAAAAATTCTATTGACAATGTTCAAGCATATTTTTTATATCTTGAACATGCGCAATTAAACAAATATAAAGTTGTTTCTGTTATGGCGCACACAAGAGTCAGTGACAAATTGCTTTGTAATTATATACTTAAAGCGATTAAAACGTACATGTGCGGAAGTGTTTCACTTTATAGAGCTGCACTTGTTTTATTGAGAACGGCTGGGATAGCAATGATTATTGTTAATTCATGTTTTGCGAATCTTTTTCTGACAATCACTGCCTCGTATCGCGGGCCAGTTAATAAAAGCAACGATGCCGATTAAAAAAGGAAAACAACTTAGTTCTGTTCAATGCAGCAGATTTGCATTAGACATCAACACTAGAAAGAATCGTTCTACCCGCAAGAATTCATTTGTGACTAGCAAACGCTTGCTCAGTGTGAGTTGGAAAACTAAATCATTTACATTTTATTCTGTTGATAAACTTCACTCACAAATTGGTGCTTACTCTTGTTGAATTTATCAACAAAAATTCCGGAAGTGATGGTTAAACCAGGTTTACAGAAAAAAAAGAAAATTCGTGTGTATGTGCATATGGTATATTTTTGTCTGACTGATAATTAAACTTCAAAACCTCAAATTACAATCAAGGAATCACACCCTGAGTATCCAACAGTGTTACTCATTTTTTCGGACACCTTATAAATGTTTAAGTATTTAAGTAACATATCAAAAGTAGTATGAGATAAAACTCTTATGACATGCCGATATTCTCTCTCTCGCGCTCTCTCTCTCACTCTCACTCACTCTCTCTCTCTCTCTCTCACTCACTCACTCTCACTCTCTCTCTCTCTCTCTCTCCTACCTGGCATTTTGATTTCGCAGACAAAGGGTGAGCGGTGGAAGCAAGATACTTCAAGCCAGCTGCCATCACTCTGTACCACTGCACATCCTTGCTCCTTATGGTCACTGCCTTTTTCCCAGTTCGTGTAATTGATGACGTCACCACCAGTAGCCCACCACCACGCGCCTGTTTTCCTATCATATGTGCCATCTGTGTGCACACTAGATGCCATTGCTGTAAGCATAATCACGAATACATTGTTATGTATCTATTAATTACTGGTTTCTTGAACAAAACAAGGATGGAAGAAAATTAAGACAATGGCTCGCGGAGGCACATAGGAAGACAGGAATAAAAGAAAACACGTGGGCTTATACAATTTTAGTGTGAGTAATTTTAACCAATTTTAACTAATGGGCCATGTTCGGGCACTCTTAAATCACAAATCCAACCATCAAAAACACAGTGTACCTAACACTTAAATCAAACGGATCTGTTATAAGACACATAAACCAATGAAAATAATAATAAACAACAAAACATATATACACAAATTTAAATGGGATATCGGTTGGACGGTTTTTCACTTGTATTCAGTTCTGTTAAGTGATTACCCAAAAACGGTCAAAAGAGCCGCGTAGAACCAAACCTAAGCTTATAAGCTGTTGACAAAATATGATTTCTATGACCATGATAAAATCTGTCATTAAAATAGATTAACGTGTGAACGCACTCATCCCTCCCTCATTAATTTCAGGATTCTTGAACAAAATTACGATGGAAGAAAATTAAGGTAATGGTTACATGCATACGTAGACAGGAATAAAACGAAAACGTGTTTAATGTGTTATTTTAAACCGATTTTTAACTCATGAATCACATTCGGCCAATATAATTTGAAGAATTAATTTGGTCTTAATTTGAAATCGGTGTCAAGCTAATCCTTTCAACTGTAAAATGTTCACGACTTCAGTTGAGACCAGTATGTAATTTTTATAAACATATTTTTCGACACCTCAGTAGTTTTATTTCCCAGTCTTTTACATCGGATACAAATGCTGTGGTAGCATTAACCGATGCCAAAGCTGTGAGAAACCATATCGATAAGGCGAATCACCTATTATGTTGCCGAAACAGATGGCGGACGACCGTCTATGTAAAAAAATATAATTTTGATAAGCAAAATACACAGATTTGACTTTTGAAACATACAAAACCTTTCGAAAATCCAATATATTCTTTATCTCATTTTAAGGTTTTGATATTGAAGTCAACATAGTCACCATTTTGAATAACATCGCTGATGATCAAGATAACACTCGGATAATTTTTTTAACATACTCAAACATTTGAAAAAGCCGCTGTCATGGCGGTCCAAAGCTTTACGCGCGAATGGT
Organism: Protula sp. h YS-2021; assembly: GCA_949752745.1. Lineage (NCBI taxonomy): Eukaryota > Metazoa > Annelida > Polychaeta > Sabellida > Serpulidae > Protula > Protula sp. h YS-2021. The sequence goes on along the minus strand of OX457029.1, from coordinate 61,547,756 downwards.
TTCGTATCACGAAGGATATAGGTGTTTTAAAGGTTATAGATAATTTACGTGTCGGGGTTTATTTTGAAACGAGATGGCGGATAACAATAATTTTATACAAGGAGAAGAAGCATTCGCATTTTGATGGTGGAAGGTAAACCGTGACAGAGAAAATTTTTAATTTGTCTCTTTGTAAAAAAAAGTTATAAAGCCCAACAATATTAAATTTGAAGGTGGCCATGCTGGAGGTTTCAACAGAAAGTTTACTCACAAACTTAGTAAGTGACACGTACATTGTCATTGAAGCCTTGTTTTTGGATATTATGGTCCAGATCTTAAAATGCACATCAAAATTACCACATGCAGATAAATTAAGATCAGAGTGCGCGATTCTATACGCTATAATCTAACCTACCTTAAACAGTGAATCAACTAAATTTGTTTTAGGTTTAACGTATTAAGGAGTAACTTTTACATCATATGCACAAGGTACATATAAACATGCAATTTTTACTTTTGTACGTTCCCACTGAATTCTGTAGGCAATCGCAATATTATCACAATGAATCAATACAGACGTATGCTGTCAACACAAGGAGGACACGAGGTCAATGATATAACCACATCCGTCAACTCAAAGGCAGTTATATCCACGAAAGCATATTGAAGTTGCTTGCTGGACCATTCTCCACTATCAACCATAAAAATCTGCAACTATTTTCTAGCGGTAAGGCCACCTAGAGCTGTCTTGAGGCAACCGAATAATCCATAATAATAAATATAAATGTATTTGATCTGGATTGAATTTAAACATTTAATTTGGCTGTACATAGCGCTGCTCTTAATGCATTCGACGCATTTGCAAGAGTAATATCATTATGGAATCGCGTAGTATATAATCGTATAAACAGTTCGTGTAGCTATAACTAGGATGACTTCCATAATCTCCAGTTCACTTTCATGTATGTATAATCATTTTAAACGAGGAAAAAATGAAGTTTCTTTTTCGTGCAATGGACATATCACTAAAACTGCAAATACAAGAAAAACGCAGTGACCAGACCGAGATAAAAACTCTATGTCTTGCGTAGAATACAAGTCTGTTATTTTCTGTACCCGACGTGAAAAATGTGGTTGTGACAAGGTAGAATTATTTATTCAGAAAAAAGCAACTGAGGCCATTGAACTGCACGAGATATTTTGACGGCAACCTCTTAAAAGGGTTTGTTTTTTTTTTTTTTTATGGTATTATTTTCTTATTATCTTACTAGAATATATTGTTTTATGAAAGCAGTAAGATCATGGTACAATATAATAAAACTTTTCGGAATCGAATTTTTCTTTTTAAGATGGCATAACTGGTCAAAATACTGAATAAAAATAACTATAGTTCTTTAGTTGAGGCATACATTGCCATTTTTCTTTAGGCACATATTCGTCTGATGTTAATCTTGTGCTAGACAAGCGCACTATTCATTTAGCCATCACAATCGTTTCACAAAGGACACTCATGAACTTAAAAGGTACCTTTTGCTAAGTCGGTCACTACAGCATTTTCTTCCTCATCGTTAATGTGCACTAAGTGACTTCCAAAGCTTTCACAGATACCCTTGGCATCCGCCCAATCCTTTCTTTTGGTTACAGCCATGTAGCAGCTTTCCTTGAATGTGGCATTACAATAGACTCCTGTATTAGTGCAGAAAATAATGGAATTCAATCACTCAAATAATGAATTAAACAACATCCATAACAAGTATAGTTAGTCCAACCGCATTTTATAATTAAATAACATTCAAAATTTAGTTGGCAAAATTGAATTTTTTAATTGAATAATAATTGTGAATTGTATAATAACTTATCTCTAAAAATCTCAGTTACGACGTCTAAATCCCAATTACACGACATTTTAAGCTCGGTTAGACATTGTGTGGTAATATTGAGCAAAGAACCAATAAAACAAGTGGCATTTTAGAGCAGAGAGAGCCAGAGAGGGGCAGAGAGAGAAAGAGAGAGAGAAAAAAAGAAAGAAAGAGTGAAAGAGAGATAGGAAGAGACAGAGAGCAAGACAGAGAGAGAAAGTGAGAGAGAGAGAGAGAGAGAGAGAGAGAGAGAGAGAGAGAGAGAGAGAGAGAGAGCTCACCACAGTCCACTTCATCAGTTCCATTGAAGCAGTCTTTATCAAAGTCGCAGACGTAACTCATACTAATACAGTTGCCGTTACCACAGTCAAACAGTGTCGCGTCGCATGTGGAGTACTCTAAAGGCAATTAAATGTATATTATTTTATGGTAACAGTTAAAATTGAATTGAATCTTAGAGTTGCATCTGACCAAAATTGAAGTACATATACACTTGTTCCATCTAAACGCACAATTGCTTTGCGATCACAGAAGCTTAAAGCGCATTTATTGTTTAAGTTTGTAAATGTGTTTCATTTGTAGGTCAGAATCAGCTCCACACTCCAGTCACATGCAAGAGTCTATTACAGCTCGACTGTATTGCGATATGTATCTAGGTGGTTCGTTTGTTGGGAACGTGGGTGAGGAACAAGTGCCAGTTCGGTTCTAAAACAGTTGAATCGTTCACTTCCGCTTTTATTCGTAGTGAGCCTCAGACATGGAGCTCTAATTTATCATAAATCTATGTATTTTATCTGTATCTTCGCTGATTTGTAACAATAGGATCTAAAATATTTGAACTCGATTTTAAAAAATTAAATCAAAATAGTCTTCCGGTATTGCTAAAATAATTGTGTAACTGTACCCTGTAGAGTAAGTATGAAATCGCAAAAAGTACAAAAACATTCGTAATAAACCGAGAAAACTTCGAAAAGTACAACGCTGTAAACATTACTCGTATTAGGACAAATCCACTGAGTATGTGCGCAGGGATGGGGGAGGTAATGCATGCACTAATGTTATAGCTAGTGCTGGCGTCAGACATGCTGTGCACAGGAGGATGAGCTAGTCTCATATTCCGACGCACACTCCCTGTGGATGGGTCATTGACACGTGCAAAATAGTACAAAATGACATTGTCTGCTAAAATATTGAAGTCCGATACCATTGTGATGATAGCAAGCGTTGCAATAAAACTGTATCTGAACTGAGCAAAACGGGCTTGTTAAATAACTGTGAAGTGGAAAAACTATGACATTATTTTCATTCTTGTATAAGCAATAATCAGGTGAAACTTTGGAATGCTAGAAAATCTCTACAGAACTGGATTATTTTTACACTTTGTCGTTTGTATAAAAACCAAAGCCACTTCCAAACGCAACTTGTGCCAATTTACTTAAAGAAACAAGGACCCGAAATGCATCCTTGTGGAAGTCTAAAACGTAGCCTATGCCGTGCACCCTTTTCGATGTGAAATTTTAGCGTGTAAGTCCTGCAGGCCAAATAGCTTGCAATCCATCCTGATAAAAATTGCCTCCGAGACCTTATCATAAATTTATTCCAATGAATACATACTCCACAGCCAGTTGTGTCAAAGGAAGCCGATAGATCAAGTAGGACAAGAGCAGATTTTTACGATTCACATGCAAAACAGCTCTCATCACTAATTAAGAACAAAGACGTCTTATGGGAACGAAATTTAGGATTTATTTTATGATTGCCAGAACGTGTGCGAAGGAAACAGTAATAATTTGACTGGCAAATACGCCCTGCAATTACACACACCTGTACTCACCGCTCTTTTATTATCAAAACGTCACATTAAGCACTACTGGATCTTGTAACCGGCATCGTCATAGCAACAAAATTATTCGACAGACGAGTGCAAAATATGTAATTTATAACAAAATATATTTGTATAAAAATCGTGAAATAAAAATAAAATCAGAATAGTTTTAGGACATATTCAAAAACCTTCCATTAGCCCGGCGCTCTTTATGCCCTCACATTTCAGTGCCAGAGGCTGACGGAGGGTTTTTCAGATCAACCTAGATCCACCCAAGATCTTAAATTCTATACTACTCAAAGAGGCGAACTGTCTCCTTTTTTGGTTCTGAAAGCAAATCTATACGGATAAGTTCGCACAAGATATTGCTAAATTTCAAAAATGCACATTTTGAACCAGTTTTAATCCGTTCCAATAGTACATTGTTAAAAAGTACAAAACAAACTAATAAAAAGTGGAAAAGAACATATTTTCTTAACCAATCGCAGACACACTGTTAAATGTTACTTCCTGAAATCGGAGTGTGAAAATTAACAAGCAACACTCCTTTTTCTAAAATTAGATAATTACCAGTACAGGCATAGGGAAGAAACACCTTACTGTAGTCAAAGAAATAAGCTAGACAGGCACTTACAGACATACATGTGTGTACACGACTTTCAAACAATCAACTGCTTAAGAATCCCATGCTCTTTCTTTTATTGAACACCTAGAGTACATGCATTTGTGATCTTTTCGCTTTAGAGCATGAAATATCTACGATCTGGTGAAATGCAAAACGTTTTCCTCTGATTTTACGCTTGTGGCACACGCCGATTAGGTTTTATAGTGATTACCCGTGGATGTTACTACGGATTTTCTTTTAAAAAGAAATCTTCGATCACATGGGAGGTAAAAGGACATTAGCGAACCCATTGTTCAATATAGCGCACCCATGATTTCATGAATAAAATTATATTCTCTCCCCTTAAAGGCAATTGAGATTCGAATTATTCCTCTCGATTTTTTCACAGACAGGTATGGTAACACATGTGATACCAAATACCACCCACCCACCCCTTTCAACTTGCAACGCTGGTATTCAAATAGACAAACCCCGTCACTTCTCTAGGCACAATATAACTAAACCATTATGTTAGGATCTGCAGAAATCATTTTTATTCGGGGGACATTAAACTTGATTATTTTTTAAAGATTTCAGGAAGTGACAAATGTGTATTGGAATAGAGTGACAATATAATAAATTACCCCAGTCATCGTGTTCGCCACTGAAGTAGAAGTAATCGTTGTCTCCGTCACATTCAGAGCTAGCCGGGATACAACGTTGGTTTGCGCATCGAAACCAGCCAGGCTCGCAAGGCGGTCGTTCTGTTAAATATGAGAAGCAATAAAGAGCAGAAAAAGAATCTGATTGTGGTCTGTACTCCGAGTTTCTTTGTATAAAACAGTGCTGTAGAATTTTGATATGAAAAAACATTCTTGTTTTCCGTCAACTTTTTTACTTAAACCAGGAGTACCATTTTATTTTTCAAAAATTTGTCAAAAATTCTTGCTTTGTTTTAAAATCGCAAAAAATAATCTGATGGTTTTTTTGAAATGTTTATATGATATAATACTTATTGCCAATTAAAAAGTTGCTACTGTGAACCATTTCAAAAGCCAAATTTTAGGGAAACATTTCTCCTCTAAAGGGACATAGGCAAAATTTTTCTTCCATCCTGATTAACATTTTTAACTTAGGTCGATTTCTTTTTCTCAATGATAAATTAAACGTAGATTTATGACATCGATTCAATGTTGCACAAAAAACGTTGATTAGAGGTCGGAGAAAAGTTGTGTTTTTCTTGCGAGCAATAGCAACTTTTAAACAATGTTGCTTATCTAACGTGTATTCAACGTTGTAACTAGGACAATAGTTGACGTTGATCTGTCGTCGCGACCTATCACAACCTAAGTACAACAAGCCTGAATGGTGTGATTTGGTGGGATCGGCGTCGCAACCTCAAATCGACGTTGATTTGGCCTTAGGATGTTTACTTGGTTGTTTTGATAGCACATCATTAGTACAGTGTTAATAAGTATAAACAAATCAACAAAAAAACCAGCAACTAATGTAAAAGTGAAAAATGCCTATTAATTTAATCATGCGTGGACACACAGTTCCATTTCGCCCCAACACAATCCGAGTGTTCCAAAAATTATATAAAAAGAGTACGGGCACGGCCGGGGGCACGCTACTGCAGTCACAGTCAAGAAAGTGAATTAGTCAGGCAGTTATTAGTCATACATGCATGTATACAAGTTTTCAACACTCATTTTGAAACGCAGAGTTCAAACTGCGTTAAAAGGGGGAGAGGGTAATTCTTATTCACAAAGTCACAACCAAGAAGAAGCCTATGCTCTTTCTCTCTTTTTTGAAAAACCAGAGGTACATACGTTTGCGAAGAGAATCTGAGAATCTAGTGAAATGTGCCACCCTTTCCCTTTTGTTTTACGCTTGTCACCCCGGTTAGGTTTTATTCTGAGTACCTATCCATGTTAACAAAGGTATTATTTTGACAAACAAACCTTCAATCACATAGAGTAGGGGGGCACTAAGGAACCGATTGGTCACCATGCCTGCCCATGACTTTGTGAATAAGAATTACCCTCTCCCCCTTTTAACGCAGTTTGAATTATGTCCCCCTCTCCGGGTTCTTTTTTTTATAGATAGATATTTGTAACACACATGATACCACGTAACACCCATCCACGCTCCGTCCAACTTCCAACGCTGGTATTCAATAAACGAACTGTGTCACTTAAAAACTCAACCAATATGCAAGGATCTGCAGAAACTATTTTCATTACGGAGACATTAACATTAATCATTTTTAAAGATTTCTCAAAGTGACAAATGTGCATTGGAGTAGAGCGCTAATATAATAAATTACCGCAGTCATCGTGTTCGTCGCTGTAGTCTCCGTAATCATTATCTCCATCACATTCATAGCTAGCCGGGATACAGCGTTGGTTTGCGCAATTAAACCCGCCATTCTTGCAAGAAGTCTCTCTGGGTTCTTTTTCTTTATAGACTGATATGCGCAACACACGTCATACCAGTACCACCCACCCACACTCCCTCCAATTTCCAACGCTGGTATTCAATAAACGAACTGCGTCACTTAAAAAACTCCATACTGTAAGGACCTGCAGAAACCATTTTCATCAGGGAGACATTAAACTTAATCATTTTTAAAGATTCCTCAAAATGACAAATGTGTGTTGGAGTGGAGCGATAATATAATAAATTACCGCAGTCGTAGTGTTCGTCACTGAGGTCCCTGCAATCGTTGTCTCCGTCACATTCATAGCTAGCCGGGATACAGCGTTGGTTTGCGCATCTAAACCCGCCATTCTCGCAAGGTAGTCTTTCTGTTAAATGTTAGAAACAGTAAGAAACAGAAAATTTTCATTATGGAGACATTAACATTAATCATTTTTAAAGATTTCTCAAAGTGACAAATGTGCATTGGAGTAGAGCGCTAATATAATAAATTACCGCAGTCATCGTGTTCGTCGCTGTAGTCTCCGTAATCATTATCTCCATCACATTCATAGCTAGCCGGGATACAGCGTTGGTTTGCGCAATTAAACCCGCCATTCTTGCAAGAAGTCTCTCTGGGTTCTTTTTCTTTATAGACTGATATGCGCAACACACGTCATACCAGTACCACCCACCCACACTCCCTCCAATTTCCAACGCTGGTATTCAATAAACGAACTGCGTCACTTAAAAAACTCCATACTGTAAGGACCTGCAGAAACCATTTTCATCAGGGAGACATTAAACTTAATCATTTTTAAAGATTCCTCAAAATGACAAATGTGTGTTGGAGTGGAGCGATAATATAATAAATTACCGCAGTCGTAGTGTTCGTCACTGAGGTCCCTGCAATCGTTGTCTCCGTCACATTCATAGCTAGCCGGGATACAACGTTGGTTTGCGCATCTAAACCCGCCATTCTCGCAAGGTAGTCTTTCTGTTAAATATTAGAAACAGTAAGAAACAGAAAATTTTCATTATGGAGACATTAACATTAATCATTTTTAAAGATTTCTCAAAGTGACAAATGTGCATTGGAGTAGAGCGCTAATATAATAAATTACCGCAGTCATCGTGTTCGTCGCTGTAGTCTCCGTAATCATTATCTCCATCACATTCATAGCTAGCCGGGATACAGCGTTGGTTTGCGCAATTAAACCCGCCATTCTTGCAAGAAGTCTCTCTGGGTTCTTTTTCTTTATAGACTGATATGCGCAACACACGTCATACCAGTACCACCCACCCACACTCCCTCCAATTTCCAACGCTTGTATTCAATAAACGAACTGCGTCACTTAAAAAACTCCATACTGTAAGGACCTGCAGAAACCATTTTCATCAGGGAGACATTAAACTTAATCATTTTTAAAGATTCCTCAAAATGACAAATGTGTGTTGGAGTGGAGCGATAATATAATAAATTACCGCAGTCGTAGTGTTCGTCACTGAGGTCCCTGCAATCGTTGTCTCCGTCACATTCATAGCTAGCCGGGATACAGCGTTGGTTTGCGCATCTAAACCCGCCATTCTCGCAAGGTAGTCTTTCTGTTAAATATTAGAAACAGTAAGAAACAGAAAATTAGCCTGTCTGTGGTCCGTACTCCCAGTTTCTTTGTATAAAACGCCGCGGTCTACGCCGCAGTGCTGTGGAATTTTGTTGTTGAAAATACTCTTGTGTTTTTCTTAAACGTTTTTATTTAAACCAGGAGTATCTTTTTATTTTTAAAAATATGGCAAAAATTCTTCCTTTGTTTTAAAATTAAAAAGCCTAGTATGACAGTTTTTTTAAAACGTTTATATGATATAATACTTATTACCAATTTAAAAGTTGCTACTAAGAAGCGTTTGAAAAGCAAAAATTTTAGGGAGGCATTTCTCCTCTCAATGGAAATATGAAAACCTTTTCTGCCATCCTGATTAATCTTTTTAACTTAACTCGATTTCTTTATTCTCAATAATAAATTAATCGTCGATTTATGACATCTATTCAATTCTACACAAAAACGTTGATTAGAGGTCGGAGAAAAGTTGTGTTTTTCTTGCGAGCAATAGCAACTTTTAAACAATGTTGTTTATCTAACGTGTATTCCACGTTGTAACTAGGACAATAGTTGACGTTGATCTGTCGTCGCGACCTATCACAACCTAAGTACAACAAGCCTGAATGGTGTGATTTGGTGGGATCGGCATCGCAACCTCAAATCGACATTGATTTAACCTTAGGATGTTCATTTGGTTGTTTTGATAGCACATCATTAGTACAGTGTTAATAAGTATAAACAAATCAAACAAAAACCAGCAACTAATGTAAAAGTGCAAAATGCCTATTAATTTAATCATGCGTGGACACACAGTTCCATTTCGCCCCAACACAATCCGAGTGTGAAATTAATAAGCGACACTCCTTTTCCAAAAATTATGTAATAAGAGTACGGTCACGGCCGGGGGCACGTTACTGCAGTCACAGTCAAAGAAAGTGAATTATTGAGGCAGTTATAGTCATACATGTATGTATACAAGTTTTCAACACTCATTTTTAAACGCAGAGCACAACCAGGAAGAATCCTATGCTCTTTCTCTCTTTTTTGAAAATCCAGAAGTACATACGTGTGCGAAGGGAATGTGAATCGTTTTAGAGCATGAAATATCTGCGATCTAGTGAAATGTGCCACCCTTTTCCTTTTGTTTTACGCTTGTCGCACACCCCGGTTAGGTTTTATACTGAGTACCTATCCTTGTTATCAAAGGTATTATTTTGACAAACAAACCTTCAATCACATAGAGTAGTTAGGAACTAAGGAACCGATTGGCTACCATGCCTGCCCATGTCTTTGTGAATAAGAATTACCCTCTCCCCATTTTCACACAGTTTGAACTCGAATTATCTCCCCCTCTCCGGGTTTTTTTTTATAGATAGATATTTGTAACACACGTGATACCACGTAACACCCATCCACACTCCGTCCAACTTCCAACGCTGGTATTCAATAAACGAATTGTGTCACATAAAAAGATTTTAAAGATTTCTCAAAGTGACAAATGTGCGTTGGAGTAGAGCGATAATATAATAAATTATCGCAGGCATCGTGTTCGTCGCTGTAGTCTCCGCAATCATTAACTCCATCACATTCATAGCTAGCCGGGATACAGCGTTGGTTTGCGCATCTAAACCCGCCATTCTCGCAAGGAGTCTCTCTTTGTTCTTTTTCTTTATAGACTGATATGCGCAACACACTTCATATCAGTACCACCCACCCACACTCCCTCCAATTTCCAACGCTGGTATTCAATAAACGAACTGCGTCACTTAAAAAACTCCATACTGTAAGGACCTGCAGAAACCATTTTCATCAGGGAGATATTAAACTTAATCATTTTTAAAGATTCCTCAAAATGACAAATGTGTGTTGGAGTGGAGCGATAATATAATAAATTACCGCAGTCACTGCAGTGCTGTGGAATTATGGCCTGAAAAATTTATCATAAGCTATTTTTATTTAACTCAGCAGTACTTTTTTATCTTTGAAAATTTGACAAAATTCTTCCTTTGTTCTTTTTTTTGCAAAAGAAAGTCTGTCGGCTTTTTAAAACAATTTGTATGATATAATACTTATTATCAGTTAACATCTTGCTACCTTGAAGCATTTGAAGACCGAAGTTTTAGGGCTTCGTGTCTCCTCTAAATGGTCATATACGAAATTTTTCTGCCATTCTTGTTAGCCCCCTTTCTTTCAGTAGTTTTTTCTTGATCTCAGTAATAAATTAAGTGTTGATTTCCGACATCAATTCAACGTTACACGAAAACGTTAATAAAACAGCAAAAAAGTGTTGTTTTTGTTGCAGCTAATACCAACTTTTAAACATCGTTGTTTAGCAGTAAGTATTAAAAAAGTAAAAAACCTATTTTTTATTCATGCGTGGACAAAGTGTTTAATTTTGCCCACCGCTAAAATCGGAGCGTGAAGTTTAATAAGCATCACCCCTTTTCCCAAAATTATATAATGATAAGCACAAGCACAGAGGATGCACGCTACTGAAGGAAAAGAAAGCAAACCAAACAGGAATTTATATTCATAATGTGTGTTCGCAATTTTTCACCACCCATTGTTAGACGCAGAGTACAGCCAAGAAATGTTTTCTTGTTTTCCACCACATTTTTTCATTTACCTCAGCCGTGCTTTTTTATTTCTGAAAATCTGACAAAGATTCTTCCTTCGTTCTATTTTCGCAAACTATAGTGTAGCGATTTTTTAAAAGGTCTATATGACATAATGCCTCTTATTAATTGAAAAGCTGCTACTGTAAAACATTTGAAGAGCAATTTGGAGGGATACATTTTGCCTCTGAATGATTATATAGCAACCTTTTTCTGCCATCACGGGTAATCTTCTTTGCCTCTTTTTCTTTTTGACAGTAATAAATAAACTTAACTCACACTGTCATATTAGTTAAACAATTAAGGAATTCTTCGTTTCAAGCAATAACTCTTACGGTTGGAGATCGTTTTACTTACGGTATCGACAAAAAAAAAAGAAGAGGCCACTTCGGAATTTTTATATTTTTCGAAATTTCAGTGACCCAGTATTATTTCTTGTTTCCTCAAAAATCTAGTTTGCCAGTTTGCAAAATGTTAAAAAAAGGTGGTGTCGAACGAATGAGCGAGGTTTTCTGGTTGTTGACTTACTGGTGCAAAAACTGCGGATCCCAAAAGGGATACTACTAGATTTGTACCATTAAGGTTCAATAAATGTAAAATATTAAAACCAAGCACTAACGCAGTAAAACTTGGTAATCTTTTTATTATGTTTTTGTTATAATTGTTCTCTTCCACTTATCCCAGACCGGTTTCTGTCTAAACTGACTTCTAAACTGACGTTCGGAAAGCTTGCAGTGATAGGTGGAATACGTGAGAGGGGGGTCTCTTCAATTTTGAACCTTAATTTGACTTTTTTAACCATCAGAGTAAAACCTTGCTATTATGGGGCTTTAATATACAAGATGTTTGTGTGCAATTCTGATAATATGCTAATTTTTACTTGAATTTTCTGAGCGCAACCTCCGGATGAGAAACAAGGTTGTTTTTCCTGGGTTAAACAAGCTGCACAGTAGACTAATTTATACCATTTTACTGCTGTGCCTACGGAATATTTATTTGCATAGAACTAAATATCTTCTGGATTCCATTTACAAAGTGGTATATTTTCATTCACAAGGAAAAACCTAACCAGTCCAATTCTTACAGCACGTACTGGGAGAGATTAGATAAAATCCATTCTATAGAACAGCGCGACTATATCAGCAACAAACTAACATGAATAGCTGTCCTGGATCCAGAGATATTCAATCCCCCCCTTTCAACTGAGCTGTGGGTCAATGAAAAACAGGTATTGCCCATATGATCCTGTTTATGTTGAATAAATAGTTTTTTCTACTGTCATTTAATTTCATTTAATGTCATATCAGCTGGTAAATCCAACTAAAATTTGCAGTATTATATAACACTGTAGTTTTTTATTTTAATTATTTTTATGCATTTTTCAGTAATTGATAAAACTTTGCAATATGCTTAACCGTGTAATGAAACAGGTGAGTTGAAAATTTGTACAAACTGCTTTATAAGCTAGTGCAAGCAGAAGAAGAGGTCACTTGTTATTGTGCAAGAGAACGACTGGCGCAAATTATGGTTTAAGATTGAAGATAAGTCAGACCCCTCGGGAAATCCTTCAGAGGGGATACCTCTTAAGAGATTATTCTAATTTTATTTTAGAAATATAATTGTTAAATCTTTTGTATCAATTTTAAGCTTCTTACTTCGCAGTTAAAATACAGTATTACTCCTCAAAGAAAAGCAAGATATTTCATAAATACATTGACCCATCTGTAGTTGGAATCACCTCCATAACTTGAACTAGTTCCCTAGTAGCGGTTATGAAGAAACCCGAACATAGGAATATTCAATTTAATCCTGCTGATGTTCACATCGTAAGGATTCCACTGTGTGTGTGATACCGTAGTCTGTACCGGTAAAGAGTAGTTATAGTCCATACTTTTTAAAACTGTGTTGAAAGTAATTTAGATGTTAAGTACCACTCACATGGCATCATGGAATCCTGCTAGCTCAGTAAACACACGACGTTCTAGGGACGTTAGATAGACGTTATGATACGACGTTACATCAATGTCCCGATTTAGCTGCTTATGAAACTCGAGAGGCGGAACTGTTTTGACACAAGCAAGAGTCGTTTGACGCCGGCAAGTAAAATTCCGGAGAAAAATGGATAGGTTTGACAAACATAAATTTAGATAGTGTATTTTAGGAGCTCAATGTGACAGTGAACTCAAATTAAAACGCTGAATCTGTTTCGGGATATCCCGCAAGCTGCGCTTTTTTCAGTAAACATTGCGACGTTGCATAAGCGTTAGAGGTTTTAGTTAGATTATGGAAGTCGAAACTGCTTCTACCTTCTGAGGTTAGATAGACATTGATTATTCGAGGTCTTATCAACGATGTAGGGAGTTGTAATTGCACGTGGAAACTAATCTGTTTTCCAACGTTTTTGGCGACGTTAGATAGGCGTCAGGAAATATTAGTCTAGTGTCTGCTCTCACCTATGATTCATCCGGTAAGGAGGGATATGTCTTCCGGTAAGGCGGGATATGCATGAAGTCTATTTTCATAATATTTCAAACGTTGGCGAGCAAAAACGTGCGCCACTCTAAATTCCTATATTTTACTCCTCATTTTCGTGTGTTTTGAAGCAACAAGTCACGTCTGCTGTCTCTGACGAGTGATATCATGATGAGATTGCTGCTTTGTGATAATGTCCTGCTTACCACCAACCAAGCACCAAGCATACGCACATGCCTTGGTGCATGACCAAAACATGATCAACCCTGCGTCGACCCTTGGACGCCCTGGATCAGCCAACCAAACGCACAATTTGGATACCATCGGTTTGCAATAACTCAGGCATACCGTTGGTCTAAACGAACGAAGTCCATAGACTGTTCAGCAATGCACATACTGAAGGTTATGTCCTTTCATGAGCACAGTCTGAGCGCACTCAAGAAGCGCCTGGGTACCTGCGTGTGATGGACTCGGTGACATATTTAAATTGCTGGAATGCTTGGCACTAGAAGCTAGAGACGTAGTTAAGCTGGCGACATATCTTACCACTTCTATGGTGTACCTGAGACAAGATGCCTTTACAGTATCGTTGGTCAAGTGAGAAGGATTTAACGAGATTCGCCAGACCCCCGTTTTGGGACAGAAGGAACTTTTCTCCTCAGAAGAGGTGGAAAGAGAGCATCCCGGTGTCCCGAGCGACTCATCCTTACTGTCGTCCTCAGAAACTCAGATACACACAGCCCACTCGCCAGTACACATCTAGGTCCAGCAGCAGCTTTTCTCCTAACAAGTCCTGGCTGTCAAGTACTGGAAAACGCCTCCACAGCCTTCGTAGCAGTGGAGATAAGAACCAATTAAGGTATCCCTCAGAGGCGAATGAATTGTCTCTAACAGGTGATATTTTTATCAAATTAGAAAATGTAGAGGTTCCAAGCCCTGAAAAGAACTGCCGTTTGTAGGAGACAGGCTAGGGGAATTCTGGCCAGCTTGGCAAAAGATGTGTGCTCAAGATAGTGCGCAAGGGAGGGGTACAGGAAACAAACAGAAAGGTTTTCTTTTCAGCAGGGTTCTACTTGTACCGAAGAAATCATTGGATGGCGAGATGACTATCCCAGAAAGCGGACCGGGAGTTGGTTTGTTGTGCCTTTCACTGATCATGAGGGAAGGGATTCTGTTTTTGAAACTGCTCTTAAAGTTAGGCTGAAACCGATATGTATCTTTCGGGTTGGGGGATTCATTTCGAAGACGATTTGTCGCAGGGTTCTTGGTCAGATCTAATGAAACGCCACTACATAAATTGGTCGAACTACAAGTAGTGTAGATAGCCCTAACCTAATGTACTCTCTAAGAGACACGTACGTGAAGCTTCATCTAGACAACTCTTCGGCAGTGGCATACCTTGGATACCAAGTTTCAGCAACTCACGCAGTTGACCCACCGCATTTTGTCCCTAGCTCGAGCAAAGAGTATATATATCTGTCAACGCAACATTTAACGGGTTGTCTAAACGTGTTAGCAGGCCTTCCGTTAAAGAGCGGTCAAGTAATACACATGAGGTAGTGTCTGTCAGCCCTTGTGTTTCATTAGGTGACGAACCAGTCTCAGCGGGGAGTACCAACACTGAATCTGTTTGCAAACGCATTAATTACCAAGCTATTAAGGTATGACTAACCCTTCCAAGATGCACAAATTTAGGTAATTGATGCCCTAATCTGCAACTGGCCAAAATGCGAGGTCTCCTCAACCAGTCTTATTGAGAGTTATCCAAAGAATTCTGTTAGTCAAACACAAAATTCTACTCTATGCTCCTTAATTGGGCCTCCCACGGTCTCATTTATTGTGTTTTCACCCGATCCCCATCTTCTGGACCTACACCTGTGCTTTCTATCCATAACTTCTTCGAAAACAAGGGTTTTCAAAAATAAGTGACAGAAAAAACAGCCATCGAGATTCCACTCTGAGGGTCTAAAGTTTTCAGTGGAATGTTTACCAGCTGGTTAGATTAGATACGTTCCAAGCCATAGCAGTAGTGATTACCGACTACATATAGCATCTCGTAACAAACGAGCCCTTAAAGGTGAGTTCGCTCCAAGGTTACCGAGCACAGTGGGATCTTTCTTTAGTCTTACGCTATTTCCAGAGACGATATAATCTCTCAAAAATACAACGGTAAGGCTCATCTTCCTTAGCCTTTGTTAGCCCCTGAACCGTCGAATATTCAAGGAAAACCGTTAGTGACAGAAAGTTTTCGTGTGTGCGACTACATTCCTTGGTACATACGAGCAGAAAACTCTACCAGCCTTAGCGAACGGAGATAGCGAGACCTGCTTGTTCTCTGTGTGCAAAGTGCGATCCTTGCGTTTGTATTTACAGATTTTGAAAGATTACAAGAAAGGAGGAAAAACAATCATTGATTATTTCATTTGTGCCAAAATTTAATAAAGCTCTTCCTAAGTAGATCATTTCAAATTACATTACAGGTATGACCCTAGGTTCTAACAGTAAAGCAGAATTTAGAGATCTTCGTAACGTCAAATTCCACCAAATAAGATAAGTTGCTAACTCAGGGCTCTGCGTATTGTGTCCTGGTCAGACATATTTTAAACGGGTTGTTGCTCATCGCCAAATTCTGAAAGAATATTCTAAATGCTAACTATGCCTATGGTAGTCTCTCACTAGCCTTTATCTGTTGTAACGAACCTATGAGTAGTTATGAAAGAGGGGTTCCAGCCCAGTCCCCCCTAGGAAATTTTTTTTTGGGGTGGCAGGTGGCATTCCAGCTCAGTGACGTCAGACCACCCCCTAGGAATTTTTTTTTGGTGGCAGGTGGCATTCCAGCTCAGTGACGTCAGACCCCCCTAGGCGGCAGTCGAGAATTTTTTTTTTTTGGGGGGGGGATGACAGGTTGCAGTCGGGACAGACCAGCAGTAAGGATTCCACCACAGGAAGTGACGTCATTAGACATAGGAATGTTAAATCACATCCTGGGGGGAGGGGGGTTCTCACATAGAGGACCCGGGGGGTCCCCACATGGAGGACCCAGGGGGGTCCCCATGGTATGATAGACAGAAGGTGGGGACGGGGTCCGGGGGGTTCCATGGTATGATAGACAGATGGTGGAAATTCTCACGGTTGGGGGGGGGGGGGGTCCCGGGAGGGGGGTCCCCATGATATGATATGAAAGTGATGCCCGAGGGCGGGTTCGATACACCGACCTTCAGATCCTGCTTCCGCTTACGGGTCCTCTGCTCTACCAACTGAGCAATTCAGGCCAGAAGGTTAATGATCGGGAAAATATTCCTCATGTACATGAAACATGATTGACAGGTCACGTGACTAATGATGATTGACATTCCTATAAGAGCACTTTGTGTGTGCCTGTACATGTGACATGTGACTGTGACTTTTTTTAACATAATAGCTATGTTTCTATGTCTATTTTCACTATTATTATTGTGATAATATTTAATTAGTCATATTTCAATGGTTTCCTATTACAATAACCACACACACACACAGCATAGGAATAAGTACATGTGTACAGAGTGTGGGGTTAACCGATCGATAAATTTCAGAGTGCACTCGTTCAGAGTGTGGGGGGAACCGATTGATAAAATTCAGAGTGCACTCGTACAGAGTGTGGGGGAAAACCGATCGATAAATTTCAGTGTGCACTCGTTCAGAGTGTGGGGGAAACCGATCGATAAAATTCAGAGTGCACTCGTACAGAGTGTGGGGGAAAACCGATCGATAAATTTCGGAGTGCACTCCTTAGAGTGTGGGGGAAACCGATCGATAAAATTCAGAGTGCACTCGTACAGAGTGTGGGGGAAAACCGATCGATAAATTTCAGAGTGCACTCGTTCAGAGCGTGGGAACGATCAATAAATTTGAGAAAGAATGGGATTTTCCCTACGTTAAGCCCAATGTTATGTTTTATGTTATAATAGTTCGAAAATGACACTTGTAAAGCACAGTTAACAAATGTAGTTTTTAGAAAACATATAATGTATTAAATAAGTTTAAGCATTTTACCATGCTAATTATTCAAATCTTTTAAAGTTATAGTAAAGCGAAAATGATGCTTCTAAACCAACTTTAGCAAATTTAGTTTTTAATAACATATAATATATAAATAAGTTTTGACATTTTACCATGCTACTTATTCGAATGTTCTAAAGTTACAGCAGTGCGAAAATGGTGGTTCTAGATCAACTTTAACAAATTTAGTTTTTGACATCATATGATATATAAAATAAGTTTAAACATTTTAGCATGCTACTTATTCAAATGTTCTAAAGTTATAGTGGTGGCAGAATGGTGGTTCTAGACCACCTTTAACAAATTTTGCTTTTAACAGCATATAATATATAAAATAAGTTTAAATATTTCAGCATGCTACTTATTCGAATGTTCTAATGTTATAATAGTAGGAAAATGGTTGTTCTAGACCAAATTTAACAAATTTAGTTTTTGACAAGCCCCATTCGAAACACGTGTTTAATTTATTTTTTGAAACTTATTACGTCATAGTATTGTTTAATATATTCAGCATGTTCAGCAAGTTGTTGTTCAACCAGTTGTTCAACATGTTCAACAAGTTGTTGTTCAACATATTAAGACAACTCACTATAGATCATAAAAGGCATCTGTCCTCAGACATAACGTACATTCTGTATCAAGATACTGAAGAGTGAACATGTCTGCAGTGAGTGAACAACAACTACCATCTATGACAATGCCTGTAGAAAAGTCTGAGACAATGCCTGCAGAAAATTTTATAGTAAAGCCTGAGACAATACCTACAGCAAAGTCTAAGGCAATGCCCATGGTAAAGTCTAAGGCGATGTCATGTCAGCAGCGTCAAAAGCGACCACATCTTAGACAGATAAAAAGAGATGAGTTACAAGCTATGACGCCGTGTAAAAAGCGAAAAATTAAGACAGAGCCTAAAATGAAGCGAGTGTAAAGCTGCTACCACCATGAAGAAGATGAGTGTAGACGATTTACCGGTTATGATACCTATTAATGGAGAAATGCATATTAAATTGGCGAAATATCAACAGAAAGTGATGGTTAACATTCGTGAATATATTACGGATCAGCCATCTGGGAGTTTACATCCTACCAAGAAGGGAATTTTGTTGTCATTGAACGATTGGCACATGCTGAAGAAGCAAATGACGTCAGTGGATCTCATGCTTCAGAAAATGGATATGTATGAATGCAGTGACTGTCAGAAGATCGTTGAGTAGACAGCGAGATGACTGTATACAGTTTTAACTGCATGACGAGCTTAGTGGATGCTATGATATCATCACCCTCAGTGCAGAAGATTGGAGCGAAGATTTTGAAGCTTGACAAGAACTTGAAACTTAGCTTTGACTCATATGGGCATGTATGTTTGATATGTAGTTCAAATAAAATTGTCTTCATATGTAGACTATGAAATTAAGATGATCTATGTTCATGTGAAGTTAGTTGTTATAAAATTTCAAGTTAAGTTCTTGTGAATCTGCACATGTATTAACATAATATGTATTTGAAATAGTTTTGTTTGTATCATAATTGTACATATTTGTAATATTCAATAAAAACACATATGATGCTTTTCAACTTTTTATTTTTCTCATACAATACTTGAATGTAATGCATAATAATACAATTCTTGAATATAATACAAAATAATACCAAATTAACTATAATACCTAATATACGATATATGATATATGGTTTACGGGTCAATTAAAACCGCGTCAATAACCTTACGACTTTATATGTTGCAAAGCAAGACATATATTAATACACAGCGCTTAAGTTCATAAAATATTACAACATTTATAAAGTCTTTATCATAAAGTTTAGTCAAATAAGTCTATTTTTCTTCATCTGTTTCACTCTGTTCACTCTCCATACCACTTTCTTCATCACTGCTGTCATACTCCTCTTCCTTATCTAGTAGCTCTTCAAAGAATGCATTGTTTTTCCTTAGAGCCGCCTTTTGTGCCTATGAATACTTGTAATGTTTTTCATCCACAAAGTAATTAAAGTCCTCTAAAATCTTTTGATAATGTCGGCTTTGTTCTAGACGCTGAGTATATTTGAATAGTCTCATAAACAGTTGTTTTAGTCCATGTTTATAAATGGGTTGAAAGTCATAACTTGCTATTTCAAGCGCATCTTCAAGTCCTTGTTCTTCATATTCTGAAACCTTTTCTTGAAATTTGTCATCATAGTCATCGTAGACTTCTTGAACCATATCATACCAAACAGAGTCTATTTCTGACTCACTTTCAGAGTCTGTTTCTGACTCACTTTCAGAACTCCTGTCATCAGCATCCTCACCACACTGCTCCATATGTTTGAGCAAAGCTTCTTCGCTGTTGTATAATGCACCACATTCTGTACAAGCCTGTGCATTCTTTTCAGCTATGTTAACGCTTTGACTTTCCATAGAAGACTCATCTAAATTTTCCGTGAAAGGTAGTTTTTTAATTGTTTTCCATATCCGATTCTTCATCCACTTCTGAAGTGTGAGCAACCTTTAAGTGTCTTTTAAGACTTTGTGGCCAATTGTAGGATTTCGAACAAATGTCACATTTATACATCCTTTCAGTTCAACCTACACTATTCAAATGATGAGAAAGTCTTTAAACAATGCTTTATATACAACTTGTTGAACAGCTTGTTGAACAACAACTTGCTGAACATGTTAAACATGTTGAACATGTTGAACATTTTGAACATGTTCAACATATTAAACATGTTGAACATGTTGAACATGTTAAACAACTTGTTGAACAATTTGTTGAACTTGTTCAAAATTTGTTAAACAATACTATGACGCAATATGTTTCAACAAATAAATGAAACACGTGTTTCTAATGGGGCTTGTCAAAAACTAAATTTGTTAAATTTGGTCTATAACAACCATTTTCCTACTACTATAACTTTAGAACATTCGAATAAGTAGCATGCTTAAATGTTTAAACTTATTTTATATATTATATCCTGTTAAAAACTAAATTTGTTAAAGGTGGTCTAGAACCACCATTTTGCCACCACCATAACTTTAGAACATTTGAATAAGTAGCATGCTAAAATGTTTAAACTTATTTTATATATCATATGTTGTCAAAAACTAAATTTGTTAAAGTTGATCTAGAACCACAATTTTCGCACTACTATAATTTTAGAACATTCGAATAAGTAGCATGGTAAAATGTCAAAACTTATATTATATATTATATGTTATTAAAAACTAAATTTGCTAAAGTTGGTTTAGAAGCATCATTTTCGCACTACTATAACTTTAAAACATTTGAATAAGAAGCATGGTAAAATGCTTAAACTTATTTTATACATTATATGTTTTCTAAAAACTACATTTGTTAACTGTGCTTTTCAAGTGTTATTTTCGAACTACTATAACATAAAACATAACATTGGGCTTAACGTAGGGAAAATCCAATTCCTTCTCAAATTTATTGATCGTTCCCACGCTCTGAACCAGTGCACCCTGAAATTTATCGATCGATTTTCCCCCACACTCTTGCCGAGTGCACTCTGAATTTTATCGATCGGTTTCCCCCATTCTCTGAACGAGTGCACTCTGAAATTTATCGATCGGTTTTCCCCCACACTCTGTACGAGTGCACTCTGAATTTTATCGATCGGTTTCCCCAACACTCTGAACGAGTGCACTCTGAAATTTATCGATCCGTTTTCCCCCACACTCTGTACGAGTCCACTCTGAATTTTATCGATCGTTTTCCCCAACACTCTGAACGAGTGCACTCTGAAATTTATAGATCGGTTTCCCCCACACTATGTACACATGTACTTATTGCTATGCTGTGTGTGTGTGTTTATTGTAATGGGAAACCATTGAAATATGACTAATTAAATATTATCACAATAATAATAGTGAAAATAGACATAGAAACATAGCTATTATGTTAAAAAAAGTCACAGTCACATGTCACATGCACATGCATACACAATGTGCTCTTATAGGAATGTCAATCATTATTAGTCACGTGACCTGTCAATCATGTTTCATGTATATGAGGATCTGTCTATCATACCATGGGGACCCCCCTGGGTCCTCCACGTGGGGACGCCCCGGTCCTCTATTTGAGAACCCCCCTCCCCCCAGGACGTGATTCAACATTCCTATGTCTAATGAAGTCACTTCCTGTTGTGGAATCCTTACTGCTGGTCTGTCCCGACTGCCACCTGTCACACCCCCCCCAAAAAAAAATTCTCGACTGCCGCCTAGGGGGGGGGGTCTGACGTCACTGAGCTGGACTGCCACCTGCCACCCACAAAAAATTCCTAGTGGGGGGTTTGACGTCACTGAGCTAGAATGCCACCTGCCACCCAAAAAAAATTTCCTAGGGGGGGGGCTGGGCTGGAATCCCTCTTTCGTAACTACTCCTATGACTAAGCCTAAAGGCAAGTCCAAGCAGAAGGAAACCTTGTTCCACCGCTTTGGAAATGGCTGTGGCAAGGGTTCAGGAAATCTCTAAAGACACACCTTTACAAGAAATCGCATGGCGAACATTTCGATGTACAGCGCTGGGATACTTCAGTGTGACCACACGCTATAAGAACTATATATGTATGCATGTAAAGGCACGAAGAGTCAGAGCCATGTCTTCCGTATTTGTGTGCGTCACTGCCAAGAGGAATGAATATATGTGCACGTGTGTTTACTCTGTCTCCCCTCTTCAGTCATAGGATTGGGAACCGTGTACTTCAGTTATGGCTCAGTGACCGAGCGGTTGGTCCATAGTGTGCGCACGGTCTGTCGTTGGTGCAAGTCATGTCTTGGTACGTCATCCTTATGAATCTTTGTTGTGTATTAAAGAAGCACGTTAGAGTGCATTCATCTACGTACTTCATGTCATTGGTTAATTATACAAATACCAGTACGTTAGTACCATAAATGTGATTCTTTGCCTTTCATAAGTGACCAAGCAGTGCTTACAATCATAGAGAGCTTGGGCACAGATCTGGGTGCGTGAACCTAATTTTACGATCATGTTTGTGATACAATTTATCAACTCTCATGGAGGGAAATGGTGTTAGCAAGTGGTCACAGAGTATGAGACGCTAGTCATAGTCTTCGTCTTTCCATGTACAAGAGTTATTCATCTACTGAAATTGATTTTCTAATTTTAGACCAATTAAAATCATAAAATGATATCACTGGTGTTTTTCTGTCTTCCTATCACGAATCTTGATGCGTTTTGGTGGGCTAAAGCTGAGTTCTGGAAACATTCTTCTCTCTTTGGCTCTAACCGCAGGTTACCCCTGCTCCTGTGCTAGGCTCATAGCTTCTGCGAAGGAAAACTCACGTTTTTTTGTAAAACTCTTTTACGAGTAAAATCTTGATTCGCGTTCTCCACTTTTATCATAGTTTCCAGACCACCACCTCTTTTATCTAAGTGTGGATGGTACCAGGAAGCAAAACTCGAATGCGGTTTTGCAATAGGCTATGAACGATTCTGACTGGCAGATAACTTGGACGTCACTATTCGAGTCACTGTGAGACCTTGCTTCTAGATTGCGAAATCTTAGAGTTACACGAGAAACCCATATAAAAGTGGAGAATGCAAATTACGCCTTTACTCGCAAAAGGATGTTTTACGAAATTAAAGCATCAGTATAATCAATATATGTTTTACTGAATAAAGTTACCATATGGTGAACATGCATTAAACAGTCATTTTATCCATTTCATAAAGAAGTATGATATTATGAAAACACAAAAGTTTTGATGCAAATATTTAGATATTCTGGAGGTCAGGTTATATTTCATAGCAGGGACAAAGTCTCCTGCCCTGGTATTCAAAAAATTTAACTGTGCAATTAGCTGTACACCGCACAGTGGAATTCAGCTGATTTAGCTAAATTTCGCAAACATTTTTCTGAGCATCTCTGAAAATTGTTAAAAGACCAATTAGGTTAAGGCAAAATACGTTTTTGCCCGGTGTCATCACGCTATGGGCACGTGCAAAATTCCGCCTTCCTACGGAAATGTCCTCGGAATTTTTTTAGGAACCACCGAAACAAAAAAAAATGCATTCTGAAAGCGAAGTAAAGTATGATCATTTGAAATGACTATCCTGGTGAGAAGAGTTAACATTCACCTAAATTAAAAACAAGGCGCGGATTTAAAATAATAACTGGAAAATCATGGTACTATCATCACATTCACACTCAAAATTTAGCACGAAACATCCTTTTTTCTTTTTATTGCGACGAGCTCTCAATATATGAATAACTTGCCTGAGATAGATAGTCCCTCGACCCAATGCGCACTAGCGAACAGAAGAAAAATCACGCCGTTTAATATGTCCATTGTATATCTGTTCGTCAGCATAACAACTAAGAAAATGACATCGAACGCTGCAAGTGCTGTGCTCTACGAAAATGCGCTCAACTGACAACTGCTTCGAGTGATTTCAGCAATCATTTATGTGCTTTCCTGCATCATTTTAGAGGAAGTAAATTTCAATTTCAACAGTGTTTGCTTAGACATCAAACGTTTAAAATTACATGCATAATATCGCAGTTCCCATGTTTTTTTTCAGACAAAAACATTGGGAGAGCAATGTTGTACGAGCGGCTCACTAAAATCGCAAAAAATCAAAGTGACCTTGCCAGATCAGAAATATTTCCATTTTAAAAAGATGGAAAGAAAGAAATCGAACGGCTCGTCGGACTTAAACAATTTAAATTTAAATTTAAAATATTCACCTAGAAGGGAACAAAAACTGAAAATGGACTTTCTGAGTATAAATGTTTCTTCGATGCTCGCATTTCCATATAATCTATGCATTAAACGCTTCAGACGCTTTGAATTTGTAAATTGATAACATGAGTCACCTTTAGATTATATTTTGCGTAAAAAAGAAGAGAAAACTCTGGCCAACTCAGAGTCACTGACATTTTTTTTAATTAAAAATGATACCGGTCAAATATACTGTTTTTTTTTGAAAAAATCGTCGCTGACCTGGTGTTTACAGTCATAGGACGCGCAGGTCGGAAGGACGGACGCAGGGGCCAGTCAAAGGTCACGAATACATGTATCCTTGAAACTGAAATTATAAGCCTTACTGTTGTGAAGGCAGGTTTCCCACATCTTAACTGTTTCCCTTTAAGTAAGAGTTGTTATTTCTTCACTATTTTACCGCATTATGTTAAAACAAAGCCTGTTATTTTTGGAACGAAATCAAATTTCAAGCCACCATAACACTGATAACAGACAGTGCATGTAAATATTTTGGAAGATCTTTCCACATTATGCAATTCGGTTTTTAAAAACGCTTCCTCCATTGTGCACATAGTGGAGTCACTACCCGGCATACATTTGAAAGGTTATATATACCAATACGGCTTTGTAGCGATATTACGCCGTCGGTCGCTTCACTGTCGTTGCTGGAAGTAATGTGGCGTCGCGGCTACGTCATTCCAGAGTAGTTTATTGGCTTCTACCCTTTTGCTGCTCTTAACGAAATCATTATTTAATCGTTTATCGTTGTTTAAATGGCTTTGTTTCTACCATATTGTTTTTGTTGATTTCCGCTTCGAAACGTACAAAGAGGACAAAGCCGTTATACATGTCGAATAATGACCATATTCGATACCCTGAAAAAGGAAAACAGTATCCTCTTCTCTCCTTCCCTTTGTTTATATTTCAAGCGTTATCGCATGACCCATAATACATCGTTCCTGGTTAAAACGAAATCATTATTTACGATTTTAAAATTTCATTTTCCATTTTATGTTCAATGACTGACTCAGACCTTTCTCTTTCTATTTATAACATATCAATGACACATATCAATGAAACTTCTCTTTAATGACCATATTCGATACCCTGAAAAAGGAAAACAGTATCGTCTTCTCTCCTTCCCTTTGTTTATATTTCAGGCGTTATCGCATGACCCATAATACATCGTTCCTGGTTAAAACGAAATCATTATTTACGATTTTAAACTTTCATTTTCCATTTTATGTTCAATGAATGACTCAGACCTTTCTCTTTCTATTTATAACATATCAATGACACATGGTTTAATTATGGTCTTTTTCCTGTCATTTACAAAGAGAGATAAAACTGTTTAGATCCTGGAAATAGCAAAAAACTTCTTTTATAGCCCAAGCCTCTTACAGAGGCGGCTATAGCAGTCGCTGAAAGTACTTGCGTATTCACGATTTTTAGTTGAAAAAATCGTATCTCCTCTTAGATTTTTAGCGTTAATGTCTTGTGATTTTGGATGATTGACATAAGTACCTGGCTATTACTTTTTTGGCAATTTGCCAAATGTTATGGGGAACTATCTCCCCCTAGGATTTTGGTGGAAAAGTTCTAAAATTTTGGTGGAAGGTAGAATACGCAAGTGTCCACCAGGCTTTTACTGTTTTTGGCAGTTCGTCAAAAATTAGTGAAAATATTGAAAGGCAGGAATGCCATCTGCCACCCCCCCAAAAAAAAAATTCCTAGGGGGTTTCTGACGTCACTGAGCTGGAATGCCACCTGCCACCAAAAACAAAAATTCCTAGGGGCGGGGGCTGGGCTGGAACCCCTCTTTCCTAACTACTCCTATGACTAAGCCTAAAGGCAAGTCCAAGCAGAAGAAAACCTTGTTCCACCGCTTTGGAAATGGCTGTGGCAAGGGTTCAAGAAATCTCTAAAGACACACCTTTTCAAGAAATCGCATGGCGAACATTTCGATGTACAGCGCTGGGATACTTCAGTGTGACCACACGCTATGTAAGAACTATATATGTATGCATGTATTTACTATTTTACCGCATTATGTTAAACCAAAGCCTGTTATTTTTGGAACTTAATCAAATGTCAAGCCACCATAATACTGATAACAGACAGTGCATGTAAATATTTTGGAAGATCTTCCCATATTATGCAATTCGGTTTTAAAAAACGCTTCCTCCATTGTGCACATAGTGGAGTCACTATCCGGCATACATTTGACAGGTTATATATACCAATACGGCTTTGTAACGATATTACGCGGTCGGTCGCTTCACTGTCGTTGCTGGAAGTAATGTGGCGTTGCGGCTACGTCATTCCGGAGTAGTTTATTGGCTTTTTCCCTTTTGCTGCTCTTAACAGGGTCAAATACTTGACATAGGTTTATTAAATAAACTTTTTCGAATTATTCAATTTTCAAGATAAAAGTTTACTCATTGCAAAATACAGAGGAAGAAACTTCGCATATAAGAGTGTTTAAGTTCCTGTTTTTCTTTTTCTAAAAAATGTTTGGTATTTTCAATTTGGTAAAATAAAAGTTGTTCGATGTCACAACGGTATCTTATGGCATTACATCATACAATTGACGTTTCAACGTTTGCTACCAGAGAAATATCTTATGAAAGTAGGAAGTACATTCTTGAAGCTACATTATAATAACAACCATCCGACGGCGCCTTGGCGGTGTCGCTTATACTTCGTCGTTTTAGACGTTTCAACTAGGCCAGGTCAATTGAACTTTGTTAATGCATCGTTTATCGTTGTTTAAATGGCTTTGTTTCTACCATATTGTTTTTGTTGATTTCCGCTTCGAAACGTACAAAGAGGACAAAGCCGTTATACATGTTTATAGCGTTAAAAAGACGTAAGAAAACGTGTCTTTAATGACCATATTCGATATCCTGAAAAAGGAAAACAGTATCCTCTTCTCTCCTTCCCTTTGTTTATATTTCAAGCGTTATCGCATGACCCATAATACATCGTTCCTGGTTAAAACGAAATCATTATTTACGATTTTAAACTTTTATTTTCCATTTTATGTTCAATGAATGACTCAGACCTTTCTCTTTCTATTTATAACATATAAATGACACATGGTTTAATTACCGTACTTTTCCTGTCATTCACAAAGAGAGATAAAACTGTTTAGATCCTGGAAATAGCAAAAAAAAAAATTTTTAGCCCCAGCCTCCTACAGAGGCGGCTATAGCAGTCGCTGAAAGTACTTGCGTATGCACGATTTTTAATTGAAAAAATCGTATCTCCTCTTAGATTTTTAGCGTTAATGTCTTGTGATTTTGGATGATTGACATAAGTACCTGGCTATTACTTTTTTGGCAACACCTTTTCAAGAAATCGCATGGCGAACATTTCGATGTACAGCGCTGGGATACTTGAGTGTGACCACGCGCTATGTAAGAACTATATATGTATGCATGTATTCACTATTTTACCGCATTATGTTAAACCAAAGCCTGTTATTTTTGGAACGAAATCAAACGTCAAGCCACCATAACACTGATAACAGACAGTGCATGTAAATATTTTGGAAGATCTTCCTACATTATGCAATTCGGTTTTTAAAAACGCTTCCTCCATTGTGCACATAGTGGAGTCACTACCCGGCATACATTTGACAGGTTTTTATACCAATACGGTTTTGTAGCGATATTACGCGGTTGGTCGCTTCACTGTCGTTGCTGGAAGTAATGTGGCGTCGCGGTTACGTCATTCCGTAGTAGTTTATTGGCTTTTTCCCTTTTGCTGCTCTTAACAGGGTCAAATACTTGACATAGGTTTATTAAACAAATTTTTTTGAATTATTCAATTTACAAGGTAAAAGTTTACTCATTGCAAAATACAGAGGAAGAAAATTGTTTACGTTCTTGTTTTTCTTTTTCTAAAAAAATGCTTGCTATTTTTAATTTGTTAAAACAAAAGCTGTTCGATGTTGCAACGGTATCTCATGGCATTACATCATACAATTGACGTTTCAACGTTTGCTACCAGAGAAATATCTTATGAAAGTAGGAAGTACATTCTTGGAGCTACATTATAATAACAACCATCCGACGACGCCTTGGCGGTGTCGCTTATACTTCGTCGTTTTAGACGTTCAAACTAGGCCAGGTCAATTTAACTTTGTTAATGCATCGTTTATCGTTGTTTAAATGGCTTTGTTTCTACCATATTGTTTTTGTTGATTTCCGCTTCGAAACGTACAAAGAGGACAAAGCCGTTATAAATGTTTATAGCGTTAAAAAGACGTAAGAAAACTTGTCTTTAATGACCATATTCGATACCCTGAAAAAGGAAAACAGTATCCTCTTCTCTCCTTCCCTTTGTTTATATTTCAAGCGTTATCGCATGACCCATAATACATCGTTCCTGGTTAAAACGAAATCATTATTTACGATTTTAAATTTTTATTTTCCATTTTATGTTCAATGAATGACTCAGACCTTTCTCTTTCTATTCATAACATATCAATGACACATGGCTTAATTATGGTCTTTTTCCTGTCATTCACAAAGAGAGATAAAACTGTTTAGATCCTGGAAATAGCAAAAAAAAATTTTTTAGCCCCAGCCGCTTACAGAGGCGGCTATAGCAGTCGCTGAAAGTACTTGCGTATGCACGATTTTTAATTGAAAAAATCGTATCTCCTCTTAGATTTTTAGCGTTAATGTCTTGTGATTTTGGATGATTGACATAAGTACCTGGCTATTACTTTTTTGGCAATTTGCCAAATATTATGGGGAACTATCTCCCCCTAGGATTTTGGTGGAAAAGTTCTAAAATTTTGGTGGAAGGTAGAATAAGCAAGTGTCCACCAGGCTTTTACTGTTTTTAGCAATTCGTCAAAAATTAGAAAAAATATTGAAAAAAACTAAATTTCTTTTTCGTAAAATCTTGACTATATCAAGGAAATAATCTTACTGTCTTGAAATTTTAAGTGAGAGTAGCAAGCGTTACTACTTCCTAATAATTATTTTTTGTGATTGGCCGAAAAATTGGAGAAAATTTTGTGAAAAACCTAAATAATTTTCAGTAAAATCTTTACTAACTGCTGGAAAATAATCTTACTGCCTTGAAATTTGAGATGAAAAGTAGTAGGCATTACTACTTATCTGGGTGATACTTTTTAGTCATTGGCCAAACAATTGGTAGTAGTTAAGGAATGCCGGTTTCACTGCCGGCGTTGCTTTGCCGGTTTCACTGCAGTGCAGTGGAATCGGAATAGGAACGGCGTTGCTATGCCGGTTCCACTGCACTGGAGTGGAATGGTCATTTAGCTGGGCGTGCAGCCCTGCTGGAGTGGCAGCCGTTTAGTGGCTGGAGTGGCAGCGCTGGAGTGGCTGGAGTTGCGATGCAAAAGGAGCGAAATGTGAAATTTCGTCGAAAACGGAGCGAAAGTTGACCAATGAGAATCGAAAGTTAAAGTTGCATTTCTATTGGATAGAATATGTCATGTGATATACAATTTCGCCCCTTTTGCTGTGCATAAGCAGTGCGCTGAAAAAAATGTCGAAAACGGAGCGAAAGTTGACCAGAATGTGAAACTTGCATTTCTATGGGATAGAATATGTGAGAAAATTTCGCCCCTTTTGATGTGCATGTAAAAGCATTGGGATAGCATGTGCTTTCAGCGTCCCCCTTTCCCTTGCTGGAGTGGCTGGAGTGGCTGGAGTTGCGATGCGATGCGCTTGTGACGAGATGGTGTAAACGAAACGTCATTTGTGCAGTTGACGCGATTGAGAGCAATTTGAAATAACGGCTTTTTTCCGGTTGAAGTGTGAAACGTTATTTTTTTGGGGGGAAGACATAGGTATTGGGGGATTGTGAAAGGGTCGCCGCCACCGCCTCTCCCTCTACCCCTCCCCCTCCCCCTACATGAGTTCTGGAGTTTTTTTAAAAAGCTTTCATTTCCCACACACACATTCTCATGCATACACCAAATTGTTTTGCTTATTTGGAAATATTTGGCGGCCGCTCTAAGAAGAGCGGCCAGGAGATTAAACTCCTCACTGGTTTTTTTGTTTGCTTATTGTTTCTGTTTTAGTTGTAAGTGAGGACATCTCTGACCTGCCTGCCGCACTGTGACATTTGTTGAGATGCAAAGATATTGCAGTCAGATTTTTGATTGCACGTAAGGCAGCGCATTGTGTATTCGCTATTGATAGCCCCTAAAAAAGCTGCTATAACCGTGCAGTGCAGGCAGGCCACGTGTCCACACTGTAAACAGATAGACTTGTCACACTGGACAAGGCACCGGCATCCCGGACTTGCAAAAAGGTCTCGACGGATGAAGAAGTCCACCCAGGCTGGATATTCACCCTCTCCCTGTCTGGATGGAATGGCTTACATCCGGATGTAGGTCCGGATGTAAGCCTTGATGTATTCACCGCGCTCAATGTTGGTCATCCGTTTTCCTGTTGTAATCATCCTATTGTAAGTGATTGATATGCAGACTACCCCCAAAACTCTGAGGATCCGGCAGAACCTGCATGAAATAATGCCTGTAAGGTGGTTCTCGTAGGCGTTGCGGCTGAAAGTAGCGTTGGTCGACAGAGTCGACACTCTTCTGATCTTGGAGAGAAACCCAAACTCCATGGTGTCAAAAGGTTGAAGATGTATGGATGAGCAACACTTATATATACTCTGTAGCCAAAAACGAGGCCAGTTAACGTCAGACCACCCCCAGCCCCCCACCCCCCCACCCTCCCCCAAGAACAGAGTATGTGCCGACGACGACGATCCCCCACCCCCACCCCCCCCCAAGAACAGAGTATGTGTCGACGACGACCCCCCACCCCCACCCCACCCCCCCCCCAAAAATTCATATATAAGTGAGGCTGTTGTCGGGGAAAAGTGCCAACGATATTTGTCAGAGACAAAATCATGAACTCGCCAGCTATTGACATTGATGACCTGAGTTGCTTCGATGCAGACGAATCGGTTTACATTACGTTACCGATGAAAGAAGATACTGCAAAGGCTGAAATGGACTACGCTTTGGAGGAAGCGTTAGAGTTTCCATCCACTGTTGCTCCAGTGAAGGCTAAGAAGACGATCAGAGTGTGGAGGAAGGACGGTCGGATAGTGACGCTGACAACTAAATGCTATAAGTGCGGAGTTTTGTTAGAATACGAAGGGCAGCCACACAATTGCCCGGTGAAGCACAATGCACCACGCCGGTACTGTTGTAAAACTTGCGGTGGCTTGCTCTCATACAAGTTTACGGCGACATTGCCTGGACCAGAGCCGTGCACAGACTGCTGGTGGTGCGGTGCGACGTCGAAAAACTTTGGATATTATAATTTTCATCCGTTCAAGTGCTCAAGAAGACCGTTTGCGATGGAGCTGTTTTACCGATACCAGTGCAGTTGCGGAAATCCGACTTGCTGGTGAAGAGTAACTAAAATTTTCGGTCCTTTTCAGGACCATCCTGACTTGGTGGAAATGACTGCTACATCAGCCTCTCTGTGTGTTTGCAGTTATTGTTTAACGTTTTATTTGTCATCTTTGGAATTTCATTTTTTTGCGAATGACATTACTTGCATTTAACGTTAAATTTTTTAACATATTTTATAGCATTAAATATTTGTAGCTTATCTTATAGTGAAGCGGAAGTAGTGTTAGATTGAGAAGGCATTACCAAAATAAAACGTAGATTTTACTTCAAACAGCTCTCTGTATGCGTGCATATAAAAGGGCAGGAGGGAGGGGGAACATCACATCAGTTTTTAGTAGTTGACGTGGTAACAAGAATGGCTACGAATTCAGACACATCAGTGTTCTGTCATGATTATAATGGGACATTTTCATTTCTGGAATTGTTCGTGGCACATACATGTAAACCAGCTAGGTTGAATTGTGCTCGTGAAGAGCTTGGTCAGCAGATAGAAGCTAAGAGACAAAAGACGATGCGAGATAGCATTATCGGACCTGATCCGTTCCTCTGCTGTGATGTACTGATGGAAGAACCAAAGAGAGTACAAGTAGGGAGAGGTAGAAGAGTGAGTCTTGGTGAAAACGCACAGGAAAGACGGTTTGAGTCTGAAGATGGATCTGATGCTGAAGGTGTGATGGTAGAACAAGTGGATAATGCTTTTATCAGCAGTCGAACATATATAGCCTACAATCCAGCGGATATTGAGCAGGACTTGCCAGAAGCCTACAAAGAATTGTTTACCAAGTTTGATGAATATGAACGACAATGTTCTGGCTGGGTGTTGGATAACATCCTGTATATTGAAGTGCATACAGCTACATCAGCACCTCTGGAAGTGAGCAGTTTTATGAAACTGCCGAAGAAAGTGAAGAATACATTAGGTGTATTAAACATTCAGAATAAAGACATGAAGTGTTTCTTAGTGTCTGAATTGGCTCACCTTCGCCCTTCAACAAATAGAAACCCAGAGCATGTGCATCAATACAAAGTATTTGAGAAGGAATTAAAGGTAGAAGGTATGACATTTCCGACACCGATTACGGACATTCCAAAATTTGAAAAGGAGAATGATGTGTCTATCAACGTGTTTGCATATGAACATGATGTAGTTGTTCCGATACAACCGAGTCGAAACACCAGCGCGAGAGAAATCCACTTACTTTTGATTAGTAATGACAAGACAAGGCATTATTGTCTCATCAAGAATTTCAGCAGACTTAGGGCTTATCGATCAAAGCATGAGCATATAGCATTTTATTGTTTCAACTGTCTTCACGGGTTTTTACGACAAGATCTGTTAGACAAGCATCGCGAAGTGTGTGGCAAGCATGGAGCGCAACGTTTATCATTCCCCAAGAACCCGTTTGAGAAAGACTTCTTCAAATTGATGAACAACTCTGTGTTTGGCAAAACTATGAAAAATGTGAGAAAGCGCATTAATGTGGAATTCGTTCACCAGGAAAAGCGGTTCAAGAAACTTGTAGCCAAACCTTCATTCCACCAATTTAGAATTTTCAGCGAAGATTTGACCGCTGTACATTTAGACAAAGTGGATTTGCTTCTGGATAAGCCCATTCAAGTCGGCTTCACCATTCTTGACCTCAGCAAAGTGCTCATGTTTCACTTTCATTACAACTACATCATGACCAAGTATTCCAACGCCAAGCTGTTGTTCAGAGACACCGACAGTCTATGTTACGACATAGAAACGAATGATATCTACAAGGATATGCAGGAAGATGCTGACTTGTTTGACACAAGCCACTACGGCCAAAGGTATTACTCACGTGTGTCAAAGACGTATGAAACATAAGCAGTATAAAGACAGTTTGTTCAACCAAACGCAAATGATGGTTACAGGACACGCCATTCGAAGTCATGACCACCAGATTTTCTCGGAGAAGTTGAGGAAAGTAGCTCTCTCCCCCTATGATGATAAGAGATACGTGTTGAATGATGGTTATTCCACTTTGGCGCATGGGCATTACAAGGCAACAGTATAAAAGGGGGAAGGAGACTCTCGCCAACTTCAGAATTAGTGAGTTAGTGAGTTAGTGAGTTAGTTGAGGGTGTGAACATGAATCGGAAAAGATCTGCAACGGATATGGATACTCTAGCAGATACAGTGAAAGACTTGAATGTGGACAATACAACCACTATCAAGAAATTAAAAGTGGAGACGACGACGACAACGGCACCACCACCACAGTCGTTGGAGGGAATGCTTTCTTTAGGCAATGGAAAGTATATCAAGATTATGAAACAAAGCGATGAAGGTGTGGTGAACATTCGCAAGTACCTCAGAGATGAGGGGACTGGAAGAAACCGTCCTACGAAAAAAGGTATCTTGCTGACAATACCTAAATGGAAAATGCTGAAGAAGAAGGTGAAAGAAGTGGATAAAAGGCTTCGCAGACAAGACGACAGCAGCGCATAACAAGGTGAAAAAAAATCATGAATGCACTCATGTTGAACAATAGTGTTTACTTTACTGTAAATGATAGGAATGAAGTGATACTAGGTTCTCGGATAAGTTATCATCGGTTTAAACCTGAAGTGTGGAAAGATTTTAAAAACATACCGCTTGAACATGGGTTTGAACACAGACTTGAAAATAAAGTGGAAGTGTTTGTGACTGAACATGATTCTAACATACGTGTGACATTCTGGAGAAATCTTTTACAGGATTATCGGGAGGATTATAAGGGAGTTGTGCCAGATACTACATATACAGATTTGATCCACTTTAATATCAAGAACTGGCGCGCGGTCTTACAATTCCTAGAAGCTATACAACATCCACTGTTCGACATCATCCGAGTATAAAAAAAGATGGAAGACGACTATTTGTTGGATTATGAACCCATTACATATGGATTCTCATATCTGAGAAACTTATGTGATGACATTGTGCTACGACATTTTGGAAAGTATCTCATACTGTCGCTTGACGACCAATCCGTGTTGAAGTATCATCTAGAGAAGCTGAGAATACCCGGCTTTCTCCTAGCAGTCTCAAATGAATTAGAAGTGCGTGTGACTCAGAACTGTCTAGACGTGTTTGGACAATTTCGCCAATATGACGGGCTTACAGAAAAATACGACTTCATCACCCTCAGCACAGTGGAATGGAATGCGCTGTTACAAGCATTGGATTAGGAAGTATCTTATGCTTGAATTCAAAGAGGAGCATGGAATACAACTCAAGCGGGGTACCAAATCCATTGAGGAGACACAGCCTATGCGGGTGATGGACATAGACTTAGAAGAAGAAGGATATGAACTGAAAGTGTCTGAACATAAACCTGTTAAAGTGATAAAGTTTGGTGATGTGCGTTATGTGAG
Organism: Protula sp. h YS-2021; assembly: GCA_949752745.1. Lineage (NCBI taxonomy): Eukaryota > Metazoa > Annelida > Polychaeta > Sabellida > Serpulidae > Protula > Protula sp. h YS-2021. The sequence continues at coordinate 61,512,793 of OX457029.1, read as the reverse complement.
CTTTCGTAGCATTTACAAACGTGGGTGTAATGTCTATGATACCTATATTAATTTAAATTCTAATGAATGGCATGCATTGATCAATGTATTGAAAAAAAACTGTAAAAAACTTGTAAATAAAAAAAGTGTTGTAGATAAGAGGGGGGTTGGCAAAATAGAGTTTGAAAACACAATAAACAAGACAGTTTGAAACTTGGAGTTTTTTTTCATCCCAAAAGACTTGAACAATTATTCAACAACTTAACTACAAATTAACTAATATAACCTAACTACACCAACATTAATAAAACAAAGGCTTATAATGTCTATATACAACATCCTTTACAATAAAATCACCATCCTTTCTTGCTAATATATTGACAATATAAAACATACTCTGACCTCGAGCTCTATGCAATATATAATATACACAATAATAACCACATGATGATGATATTGGCGTTTGTAATGATATGGAATTATACCTATAGTCATTTCTTAAAAACGTTTCTAAACGATCATCGAGAGGTAACAGTCCATAAGAGTCAAAATATTCCACAGGGTCTTTATCATAATACACTGCCACCCAATGCTCTCCTGGTTCATCTTGATCGTCTGTGTTGATGACATAGGCACCGCGTTGTAAAGATGGTAACTGGTCCATGGCAAACACACCTTGAAACAAGTCTTTTGTCGCGGCATCATGACTCAATATGGCATCAATCTGCTTCGTGTTCATGACTGGTAGTCGAATTGGATGCTGCGATTTGCACTTATTTCAATAATGTTGTCAAATTCAGCATAGACGATGACATTGATTGTAGATTGCAAAGCCCTAGCAAAGTTCATTTCTAGCCGCAAATTCCCATGCTTGATCAAGGGAAAATGATCATCACCATCATAATCAGGTGTTAAGTCAAACGAAAATAAAGCATAACCTCTAGGCTAATCTTCCCGTTTTATGATGGAACTTTTCTCACCATTCAATCTATCAAACGATTTGTAAAGCGTTTCAAAAGCGTCCAGGTATTTGTTCTGTGTAATGTCAGGCTTGAGAGGTTTGGAGAGAACTGGTTCACCATCCGTGTACAGTTGCATATAGTCCAAATCAAAATGTTTGAAATCATATGGATTCCTCAATACTGATCCACCAAAGGCTTCATTATAAAACAAACCAATGACAATGCGATTTGGTAATTGACCCAAAAAGATGTTATCTTTCACAAAAGACTGAAATCCTTCTGGAATTGCTAAGACTTAACATTCTTTTCTAGTGATGATTAGCTTGGCAGGACTTTTCAGCAATGCATCTGTATGCCCTAACTCAATACCTGGACTCACCCTCACTTTGCGAATGGTTAAAAATGCCTCTTTCACTTCTACCTTATAAGTATTATTTGAAGCCATCAATACATAGTCATCTTTCTGTCTATGGAAACGCAATTTCAAACTGATGCCAGATGAAGATAACGATCCTGCTCAAACAAATCTATCCTTAAACCACCTGTCAGCATAAAATCACGGCTGAGACGTGTATGCAAATAACGATTATGTAAACCATTGTTTCCTTGCTCAGCTAAGTCACCACCGTCAGCATTGACATGAAACCCGGATACATATTGTTCATGATTAGGTCTTTTCACCTCATAACTATTCATTGACCCAGCAGTATCCTTGTACGTGAGACGCATAGAGCGCTCAGAATGGAGACTTTCTTCCGAATCATGGATGAGATGAGAGAGAATGCTGGCATAACCATGGGTATTGTTACTATGAGATACCAATCGATCATTCAGAAACAATTCAACACTAGACAATAACCCATTAAACACATCATTGATGCAGGAGACATTATCATCTGGGCCACAAGCTGTTCCATCAGCCTTTACAATGCGACATACAATTTGAAGTTTGCTGTTCTTTAAATCCAGATATTCTTCTGTACTCACAAGAACATAAAATTCTATTGGAGCACCTTCTCTAATGGTAGTCAGTGGTTAATAGTCGACATTATAACTTTTCTCTACAGCAGTTTGCGTCGGTGGTACGTGAAACCATTCCAATGGAGAAAGACTGCATTCACACGAATGATTATGAATGAGAGACATTTTTTTCAAAAGATATCTTTTTTAATATGTTTTGATGTTATCCGTCTGGCTGTTTTTCGTCTTCTGGCACGTTTCGTCGGTTGCACGCGCTTTTTAAGCACATCACCAAATACACGTTGTGCTACTCGGCCCGTAACATCTTTCGCGACATTCTTTGCAGCCTTTTTAAGATGTGGCGCAACGATCTTAGCCCCAGCCTTAAGTAGTGGAATAGCTTTACGAGCCAATGATCCCAGTATTGAACTAATACCATCACCACATTGGATTCGCGCTCCTTTAAATCCTGGTAATTCTCCACCCACTTGACGAAGAAAATGCTTGCGATATGCAGACGGATCGTGTGTGTAGGCTTTCATAATGCTTTTGGTCGAAAATGAAGTTTACAGATCACCTTTCCAGTTTAATGGAACATTATGGCCTGTGTCGTCCTTTATATTCATCTCTATCACGTCAAATTTGGATGTGTTTACAGGAACATAATGCGGTTCGCCGTAAGTTTTCATGATAATGTCGCCATCATGGCCTTGTATTCCAACATAACGTAGCAAAGGAACATAATAATCGCCAACAACTTGTGGTTCACAAATACTACAATACACATAAAGTGTATAAAATCCCTGTTTCACATCGGCTTTATGTTCAGCTGTACACGTTTCAGTATACCATTGATCTGGGATAAATCCTAAAATCTCCGCTAATCCAGTGGAAAATGACACTTCAAAGCCATAATTTAGAAATAGAAAAACACGTCGTCTAATTTTATCATACTTTATCCGAATAGGTTCTTTAAGATCATCTTTCATAGAATTAGTCGCTTCTTCATTCACTGCCTGACTTATCTCTTGTATGGATCTGTAGTAGCCATAAGGAATATTGATAGTGTCAAGGACAGCATCTGTCAGCGGTTGTTGTCGATACTGAATAGAATAGTCCAATTTATGTCTCATGGTTGTCCATGTATGTGGATATTGAATTTCAGCTAAAGCCACTTCATATTTTCCATTCAGATAGAATGGTTCGAGGCATACGATTTTGATAATTCAAAGCCTTGTTGTTGGGATAATAGCTCATACTAGCATTGCTAGGCAAAGTAATGTAAAAACTTGTTGACTCCATGATGGGGACTAAATGGTATGGGTGCGTTCACGGAATGGATGCCTATATACCTCACGATAGCGCGCGCCATTCGAACAAGTATGCAAAGTCTCATCCTCTTTTACATCATGATGATCTACATGGTCTATGACTTCTCCTTCACAACAAATACTTGTACATCTTATTTTGACAGGATTAGTCGGTTTATTTTCTTGACCACAACAACAACATAACTTTTTCACCCATGTTAAAAATTTTCCCATACTTCAGGAAACTGTCTTTGTTGACGCTGTTTCATTTCTTTTGTAATGTCGTCACGAGTGGTCTTTTTACAAAATGTAGTTTTTGGAATATTAGCATCTACAATTTCCTGGAAAAACGGATGCCAACCATGTGGTAGTTCTCTTCGTTCTTTTCTTCTTGTCGCCACCAATGCTTCTTTCATCAAATCAACAATGTTAGAATTTGTAATGACATCACCCGTTTTCAACACAAGTTCATTCTTCTCTGTCCATTTTACACCATGTTTCTTCAGTTCTGCTAAAAGTTGTATTACTTTTACATGATAGATAGGTTGAAAATGACTTTAAAAATAGCTTTTCTAGTTTTTGAGATGATGATGATGATGATGATGATGATGATGATGCAACAGACTTTTGCCTAGATTGACATGTGCGTAAATGGCAGCCAAGAAGTTGAGACATTTTCATGGCCTTTTCACGCGTTCGTTTCCCACGTAAAAGTTTATTTACTTTTGTTTTGATGTCACCACCATGTTTTCCCTTCCTTCTAATAACAGTTTGTATTCATATTCAGGAATGAGGACCATTTTCATAGTATGCTTCATTTTAACAGAAGCTTGGCTAACAAGGGCAATGCAAATCTAGCAATAGCTCCAATGAATCCCCCTTTCTGATTAATCAACTTCTTTTTTCTTCGAAGTGATATCTTCTTATCTGCCAGAGTACGTAGCATATGACGCTCACGCTTGAATTCCTTAAACCGTTTTGAGTTTAAGGGTAAATGTCCTCGCAATATATTCAAACAAATTTCAAACAAGCTCATTAATTCCTCCTTCGTAGAGCTTGCTGTAGCAAGGATTTACGCCGTTTAGGCCAACTGCGTGCAAGCAAATGAAGAAAAGGCTGGTTCGCTCGAATACGTTTAGACATCTTGACTGCGAATGGTTAACTGACTTGGTTCTTGTTCATACACTGCTTTATCAATATATATATATAATGTGTATCTTTTGTTGAAATGCCTGTACGAATACGTAGTTGATCATTTGTCTTTGGTTTTAAATCAATGAATAAATAACCATGGGGTTTGCTGGTAGCATCTTGATAGGCTTCTATAAAAAATTGAGATCTTCCAGGATACATTTGCCGCGCTAATGTACTGATTTGGCGACTGTCTCTAGGATTTTTAAACAGAATGATATAATGTGTATTCAAACTAATATTTCGCATCTCTTTCCCATGATGGAATAAATTATGCACAATAAAGATGATGCTTAGATTTTGATGACTGCTGCCAACACTAAAGAGACGTGTCATACGCTCATCACTGACATTTGGTCATTAAGTCATCAATGATGTGTAAGTTTAGTTTTTCCGGGTTAAAGCGCTCTTCAGTGTCATCTGGAATGCCTTGGTAAAATGCCACATGTTTCATTCCCTTGTACAAAGGCTGATCTGCTGTATAGAGCCATAAAATGGTTTTCGGAGAGGGTTGAATCAACTTTTGTTCTAGAATTTCCTTCACCAGAGACGTTTAACCACTGCCTGGCAGCCTCATGCCATTGCCTTCCAATACTCACTGCGACCTCAAACCTGATGAGTTGAAACTGGAGGACACTTCTACGAAACCGCCAGACCTCCAGGACCTGTTGCATCTCGTCGACGAGTTAAGCAGCATTCAGTATTGTGACTTCTGTCATTCTGCAATTCCTGCGGGCACTTCTACGCGCCTGCATGAACAGCAATGCACAGAAGCCATGATGACGCAATACCATTATTGCAGTCGGCAGGGCAAAGGTTTCAACTCCACCAGGGCTGGGGTCGCGGGACATAAGAGGAAGTCCGATTTCATGGGGGATAGCGGCAGCGGCGGTGCTAGCGGAGCCAGCACTAAAAGCACCAGTGGCAAAGGCAGGGGAAACCGGCGGTAGGAGGAGGAAGGAAGACAGAAGACTTTGAAAATCCCTCCACGGCCGCTTTTTGGCGGCCACCCATTCTTACCAAATAAGCAAACAATCATCGTGTTCGGGAGTATGTGTATGCATGAGAATGGGAAATGCTTTAAAAAAACACTACAAAATTGAAAAAAAAAAACTCATACGGCACTTGATACTGTCGCCCCCTCCCCCCACATCGGCGCGCGCGCCTTTTTCAAAAAAAAAACAAAAACAAAAAAAACTCACAAGCCTTCCCCCTCCCTCCCCAATACCTATGTGCCCCAAACCTTCCCCCACACAACTAACGTTTCACCGGAAAAAGTCCATTCTTTCAAATCACTCTCAATCGCGTCAACTGCATCAAATGACGTTTCGTTCTCTCGTCACCATCTCCTCCCAGCCACTCAAGCCACTCCAGCCACTCCAGCCACTCCAGCAAGGGAAATGGGGCGCTGAAAGCACATGCTATCCCAATGCTTTCATATACACAGCAAAAGGGGCGAAATTTTCTCACATATTCCATCCCATAGAAATGCAAGTTTCACATTCTGGTTAACTTTTGCTCCGTTTTCGCCATTTTTTTCAGCGCACTGCTTATGCACAGCAAAAGGGGCGAAATTTTATATCACCTCACATATTCTATCCCATAGAAATGCAACTTTCACATTCTGGTCAACTTTCGCTCCGCTTTCCACATTTTTTCAGCCCACTGCTTTTATATGCACAGCAAAAGGAGCGAAATTTTATATTACATGACATATTCTATCCAATAGAAATGCAACTTTAACTTTCGATTCTCATTGGTCAACTTTCGCTCCGTTTTCGACGAAATTTCACATTTCGCTCCTTTTGCATCGCAACTCCAGCCACTCCAGCGCTGCCACTCCAGCCACTAAACGGCTGCCACTCCAGCAGGGCTGCATGCCCAGCTAAATGACAATTCCACTCCAGTGCAGTGGAACCGGCATAGCAACGCCGTTCCTATGCCGAGTCCACTGCACTGCAGTGAAACCGGCATTTCTTAACTACTATTAGTGCAAATTTAAGCGAAAAAAAAGTTTCAGTAAAGTTTTAAATAACTTAAAGTCTTAAATTACTGTCTTACTGTGTTACTGGTCTTAAGGTCGTGAAATTCTAAGTAACGTTAGCAGGCATTATCACCTATCAGGCTCTTGCAGTTTATTATGATTAACAAAACATGGTGTAAACTTTGGTGCACAACCAAAACAATTCAGTAAACTCCAGAAAAATAGTCTTACTGTCTTGAAATTTTAACTAAAGGTAGAAATCATTACCACCTACCTGGGTTTTGCAATTTACGGTGATCAGCAAAAAAATAGCAAAATTTTTGGCGAACAACCAAGCAACTTTCAGTAAAATACCAGGAGAATAGTCTTATCGACCTGAAAATTTAAGGTAAAGTAGTATTCCTTCCTAACTACCTGGTTGTTGAAGTCTTTTGTGATTGACTACAAAAAATAAGTAAAATCTTAACTAACGCAAGGAAAATAGTCTCATTGAATTGTCATTTTGAGTAACAGTAGCATACATTACTACCTAACTGGCAATTACTTTTTTTGCATTTCCGCCCCAAAAAAATGCCGGAAATGTTGGCCAAAACCCAAATTTTCTGTAACACACATCTCCTACGGTTTTTATGGAAACCTTCTAAACTTTTGGTGAAAGATACAGTTCATTTGATTACACCTATCTGTTATTTGTTTGGGCGAATCACGACAAAAAAATTGGCGGAAAGATATTGTCGGAAAACGTAACTTGTTTTCAAAAAATTTCAAGGGAAATTGTCTTACTATCTGCCACTTTAACATGAAGGTAGTAGGTGTTACTACCATGCTAGTAATTTATAGTTGATTGACCAAACATTGGCTGAATTTTGGAGAAAACGCATCAATTTTCAGCAAAATCTTCACGCCAGGAAAATATCCTTGCTGTCTTGAAATGTTAAGTAAAGGTAGCAAGCACTATTAACTAGCTAACTGTTACAATTTTTTGTGATAAGTTAAAAAAATAGGAAAATATTTGAAAAAAAAAACAATTTTTTAAAGTAAACTCTTGACGAACTCCAGGAAAATAGTTCCAATGTCTTTAAATTTTAGCGAAATATCGCAGAGACCTTACAGTCTATCTAGCTGATACAGTTTTGGTGATGGGCCAAAAATTGGCAAAAATCTTTTGCGAAAAACTAGAAAAAATTTCAGTAGACTCTAAACGACTTCCAGGAAAATAGTGTTACTCCCTTGAAATTTTATGTTACTGTAGCAGAAAATATTTGCCTAATCAGGTGTTACCTGTTTGGTAATTTTCTACAAAACTGACGAAAATTTTTGGAGAAAAGTAAGAATAATTCAGTTTAGCATTAACTAACTTCTGTAAGATTGTCTTACTGTTTTGAAACTTTAAGCAATTGGTGCACGCATTATTGCCTACTTGGCTATTACTTTTTTGATGGCGATTTTGGCGACAAACCAAAACATTTCTTGCAAACTCTTGACGAACTCCAGTAAAATAGTCTTAGTTTCTTGAAATTTTAACGAAGCTTGGCAGACCCCAGCGTATATCTGGCTGATACAAATTTTGGCAATGGGCCAAAAAATAAAATGGCGAAAACTTTGGCGAGAAAACTAGAAAAAAATCAGTAGAATCTTAACTAACTGCAGGAAAATAACGTTACTCTCTTGAAATTTCAGTAACTGTAGCAGCCTTACCAGCTATTACGTTTGCTGGTAATTTTTTTAATTGACGGAAATTTTGCAGAAAAACAAGAATAATTTAGTGAACTCTTAAAAAATTTTCTTACTGTTTTGAAGGATTTGTTGAAAAACTAAAACAAATTTTGTAGAATCTTACCTCACTCCGAGAGAATAGTTTTATTGTCTTAAAATTTTAAGTAGCTTTAGAAGGCAATGTTTCCTAACTACCTATTATTTTAGGTGGTTTTCTTTAATATAATGGCGAAAATTTTGCCGAAAAACCACAAACCATTTGCTAAAATCTTGACGAACCCTAGAAAGTCTCATTCTCAATTTTAAATACAACAGTAGCACACATAACTACCTCAGTGTCTATTATTTTGTGGCAGTTCGATACAACTGGCCGAATTATTTCCCAAAAATCAATTTTATGGGAAACATATCTAATAGGTTTTCATGGAAACATTGCATAATTTTACTGGAAGTTTCGGTGCATAGTTGTCCACCTATCTGTAATAAGTTTTGGCGATTGGGCAAAAACTAGCGGAAACATTGGCAAAAAATGTCAAAGTTTGCAAACTTTTAACTCCCCCCCAGGAAAATAGTCTTGCTGAATTGAATTTTTACGTGAAGGTAGCAGGCTTTATACTCTACCCGGATATTACTATGTTTGAGATTGGCTAAAAAATGGCGGACATTTTGCCGCAAAACCAGACAAATTTCAAGAAGATCTTTACTACTCCCAGGAAATACTTTGTTGAAATTTTAAGGACAGTTAGCAAGCCTCACTGCCTACCTAGGTGTTTTAGTTTTTGTGTAGCCAAAAACTGGCAAACATTTTGGCAAAAAAATAGATGAAATCTTTACAAACTCCGGGAAAATAGCCTCATAGCCTTTTAATTTTAAGCATATTACTACCTAAGTGGCTATTACTCTTTTTCGGCACTTCGCCAAAAATTGATTGAGATATTAGTGAAAAACGAAGTTCTTTTAAATCTCCCAGGGTTGTCATTTCTGAATTTTATTCGAAGGTAGGGTCCATAAGTGTCTACCTGGCTATTACGTTTTGACGATTTCCCAAAATTTGTAAAACTGTTGTCCAAAAAATGTTTTGCGTAAAGTCTCAACTGTTTCTTTGGCGAACAATAAAAAAAATCAGTATAAACGTAATGCATTGCTGGAAAACAGTCTTTGTGACTTGAAGCTTTCAGAAAAGTTAGCAGACATTATAATCCAAGGGGTATATTTCTTTTGGTGATTGGTTAAAATTTAGTAGATATTTTTGGCGAAAAACCAAACAAAAATCAGTATCTTAACTAATTCCTGGAAAGTAGTATTACTGTCCTGAGATTTTAAGTAAAAGTAGTAGACAGTATTGCCTAACTGCTTGTTGCAATATTTTGGTAATAAACAAAAAATGGCGAAAATTTAGGTGAAAAACCAAAAGATTTTCAGTAAAATCTTGACGAACTACTGGAAAATAGTGTTAATGTCTTGATTCCGGAAAAAAAGACTTACTGCCATGAAATTTTAGTAACGGCATCAGGTAATATCCTTCTTTTCCCTTAGTGATTGACGAAAAGTTTGGCCAAATATGCAAAAAACGTTCAGTAAAATCTAAACGAACTCCAGGAAAATAGCCTTATTGCACAAACATTACTATCTAACTAGCTATTGCTCTTTTCTTGGCTATGAGCCAAACATTGGCGGAAAAGCTAACCATGCTAGGCTTTCGTAGGGTTCGTAATTGGAGAGATTTGCTAAAAGCTGGAGGAAATACTGTCAAAAAACAAAAATAAATTCGCACAATCTTAGCTAACCCAAGGCAAGAGAGTTACTTTCATGAAATTTTAAGTGACTTTTGTTGTTGATTGGTCATGAAATTTTGGTGAACAACCAAAATAAAAATTCAGTAAAATCCGAACTAATCCCAGGAAGTCTTGCTGCCCTGAATTTTAAGTTAAGGTAGCAGGCATTATTGCATATTTGATATTGCTCTTGCTGTGGTGACTGGTTAAACACTTGTTGGAAATTTTGGAAAACAAAAAAAAATCAGTTAAATCTGACCTAACCCGGGAAAATAGTCTTTTTGTCTTGAAATTTTAAAGAAAGGTTGCAAGAATCTCCCTGGCCATCTAGTGAAAAAGAAAAGCAACAGTAGCACATATAACTACCTAGCTGGTTGTTTCTGTTTTGGGCAATTCGCAAAAAATGGCGGAAATATTGGCCAAAAACAATTTTTCTGAAATAAGTGTCTCTTAGGGTTTTCATGGAAGCATTCTAAAATTATGGCGGCTGATAGGGTGCATAAGTATCCGCCTGACTGTTACTTGTATTGGCCCTTCGCCAAAAATTAGCAAAAATTGTAGCGAAAACCACAAAAAAATCAGTAACATCTTAACAGACTCCACGGAAAAGCTTAATTGTCTTGAACATTTAAGTACAGGTAGCAATCATTACTACACATCACTTGTTATTTCATGATTGCCCAAAATTATAGATAAAGACACCCATCATTGGTACTTACCTGACTATTACTGTTTTTTTCGTAATTCTGAAAAATTGGCCTAAGTATTGGTGAAAAACAAATTTCTTACTAAAATCTTAACTAACTGGTTATATAATCTCCTCTTCTTAAAATTTTGAGTTAGGGAAGCGGATATTCGAACCTACTTTGCTATTGTTTCTCTACCTCTCTTTTTGTGATTCGCAAAAACCGGATTAAATATTGGCAAAAAAGCCATTTTCCGTTCACCAAAAACTGGTCACAATATTGGCAATAAAACGTAAGGTCTTACTCATCTCCAGGCAAATAGCCTTACTGTCTTGAAACTTTAAGTGTAAAAAATTGCCAGAAATTAGCAGATATATTGACGATAAACCATTTATGTATTACAATCTTGAAGGACGCCAGGTACATGACCTTATTGTCTTGAAATTTGGGTTACAGGTTATACTGATATGTCAAACAGCTTGACATCAGCTTGCGTGAGGTGAGGGATTTTCCATCAACACAGTCTTGTTCACTGAATAAAACAATTACAAAATATCACTCTATTTCTATACATCTTATTATTCGAAATAAGCTTTCTGTAGCAAATAAGAAACCAAATATATTTTGGTAGGCTATTCCTAAACAGACTACCGATAATTCAGATGTCGCATAAATCAAAAATGCTTTATTTTCTAATAGCAAGGTGTCAAAATAAGTTGAACAATGTAAATTCTTATCTTTTGGCAAAAGGAAATGAAAAATGTTTCAAGCTTGAATTTAAATTCGAGGGGTCATTAAAATACTGGTGTTTCAGTGTTTGATAACCTACCCAATTTCTGAATTTTTATTTTTTTTATTTTTTCTTTATTTCTATTTTTAAGGCAATAAAACAAATTGCTTATGTAGTTTACAACCTGAACTGATGAAATAATGAACAAATTTCGATTTCTCTATTTATCGGTAGCCTATTGCAGAATAACATACCAAAAATACCTGCTATCTTATTACACTTGGGGATTTTCAATCCCTTAGTTGATTGCTTTCGTATGACTCGGTAAGGTGTTTAAAATTTGAAAACCTTGTCACGCAAACTCATCTGAGACTCTTAGGGCTAGTATGACCAATGAAGAGTGTATAGTTGGTTCAGCTAAATTTTTTTTTAGAAATTCATTAATATTTAATATATAAAAATGGGCATTGAAATTTTGCCGCTGACCGCCTTTACAAGCAAACAAACGCTTTGATTTCACAGTTAAAGGAACTGGCAGGTCATCAGCCTAAGCATATTGATCGCCCAACTGCATGCATGTGCAAGCTGAAGTTGACTGCAGTGTTTGGGTTTTTCCCAATTGCTAAAGAGTGATAAAATTTGGCTAACTGATAAAGAGTGATTAGAAGTCACAAAATCCGCAATTTTTAAGCACGACCTGAGAGAACGATTGACCATGACCTCGAAAAAGGTTAGAGATGCCTCATTAACTTTAGGGTGATCAGACGTCGTAAAATCGCAAGATTGACTATTATCTCGAAAACGGTTAGAGATAAGTCGATGACCTTAATCACCTCTGTCCTGATCAATTTCAATAACCGAAAGTGAGCCATTATCTCAAAAAATAGTTAGTATAGAAGTATATTGAGCTTATTTTTTACCCTTTGGGCCTAAAAGATGATATGTAAAAGGTACCTAGGTGACCTTTACTTCCTCGGTCATGGTCAAAGCCAAAAAGCGGACGTTGAGCAATTTTGAGCTTATTTCGACCCTTTGAGCCTAAAAGACGACATGCAAGAGGAACATCGGTAACCTTGAACTCGGCAAAGTTAAGGAGGTCAAAGAACGATATGTGTGAGGTACCTGGGTGACCTTGACCTCCTCGGCCATGGTAAAGGTTAAAAACCGGAAGTGGGCCATTATCTGGGAAACAGTTGGAGGTAAAGCCATTTTTAACTTATTTTCAACCCTTTGGGCTACCTCGGTGACCTTGACCTCCTCTGCCATGGTCAATATCAAACACTTAAGTTGACCATTATCTCGAAAATGGTTAGGGATTCAGCGGTTTTGAGCTTAATTCCTAAAAACATAAAAAGTGTTGTGTAAGGGTAACTAGGTTACCTTGGCTTCTTATGTCATGGCAAATGTCCAAAACCGGGATTTCCAAAAGCAGTTAGAAATAGTGCGATTTTAAGCATATTTTCGACCGTTTTGGCCGTAAAGAAAAGATGTAAGGGAGAAGGTGACTTGCTGACCTTGAACTCCTCATTCTTGGTCAGCTCTAACCTTTAAGAGTTCAGAACCTACTTTTTGTATCCGTCAAGTCTAATTTTCGCTACTCTGTAGCGGAAAATGTCTAATTTCCTTCAGAATTCTTATTTTAAATAGCAGCCTGTTTACTACTTCTTCTACTACAACAACTACATTACTACTGTTGCTACTTATACTACCAGCGCTCTGATATACCTACGACTACTACTAATACTACTCCTACCGCTTAAAACAACAACAGCAGTAAATGATTTTTAGCATTATAATAAACAAAGACTCATAAATCTTTTCATTTTAGAATGTACTGGCCGAAATCATGTCAGAAACAACATTTGAAACAAACTTGACTGAATTCCGCTACATATCGGAGTAACCAAGTTCGAAAAACCACAAAGGAAGATTATATTTTACATTTTACAATAATTACATCACTGATAACCTGAAACTCAAGATCACGATAGAGATCACGCAGTTACCTATCACTGCTGGTTCTTCTAGCCGTCATCGATATTAGGGTTAACTCCATGTTCTTGACCTTCACTTTGACAAAGAAGGCTAAGTGTTATGTCTGTAAAGTCTTTTAGACCTATGACACCGACAATGGGTTTAGAATCGACTTCCAGTTTTCATTCTTGACCGAGTGTCTCTGTTAACGTCAAAAAGATAAAAACGAGCTCCAAATCGTTCAGGTTTCAAGCTATTGGTCACATGCGGTTTCTGAATACCAGGAAGAAGGTCGAGGTCACCAAGGTACCTCTTACGTGACGTCTTTTAGATCGAGATTTCTAACCGTTTTCGCTATTTGTCTAGCCGTTTTCGAGCTACACTGAAAAGGTTAAGAACACCGGTGGGATAGGGTGTTACGCAAGAAGCTGCAATAAAACGATGACATACAATTTCAATGTCCAGTATCGATTATAGATCCGTGCTAACATTTGATGAAGAATAAAATGTTGTTTAAGTAAACTTTTGTTTTAAATCACTTCACTGTTTTGTAACCTTCCCGACGATAAAAACATTGGAGTAGGGGAGGGATCATGGGGAGTGTCAAATAGATGGAGAGGTTTTAGGGGTTTAGTGGTCTTGTAGATAAAGAGTGTGATCACATTGGCTCAGCTGTTAACCTGCTATCCAAAACTGCCAAGGTGTTAAGGAAATTTAAATGTAAGCCATATATAATTACGGAGAATATATTGACATCCTGAAATGATTCGAGTCTGATAATGGTATAGGAACTATATTGTGGATTCTGTAACATCACTTCTTGCAAAACTTAGTTAAACAGCTTCTTCGGGTAGAGAGGGGGAGCCTGTGAGTGGGGACATTGCAAAATAAATCGACAGCTTAATACTGGACAGACTTTCACCCGACAAACTGAATACACAAGTCACATCTTTGAGCTATTTGAGAATAGTGGTTTAAACACATATTGAGAAAAGTGGTTTAAACACATACTAATGCATACAAAAACAACAACACCACAGCAAACCAGTTTTAACTAATTTTGGATGTTTTGCATAAAGGCTGATGAAACGCGTCTTTGTCTGAATAACTTTTAATCAACAGATTAAGATAATTTTTAATTAATTCTTTATTGATCAATCTGTGCCTAAAAGTGTTCAAATACTCAGTGTGTAAAAGTTATGGTCATATCGACGGAATAGTTTATGCGAGTACTGATTATATTCTATTCAAGCTGTAATTCTATAAAATATTACTTTTATTAACCAAATCCTGGCTGGTTCCAATGTGATTGGAGCTTCAACATTTAAAATAAAATGTCGATTGTGATGCTGGATAGCAAAACGAGGTCTTTGAAGGCTTTTAATTATTTGTATGCAGAAGCTTTATCGAATACGAGTACTTATCGTCACGACAGTTCTCACTTAACTTTTATCCAAAAACAGTAGAAATTATACTGCGTGTGATCTGAAATATAGCATCTGGTCTTTCATTTTATTTGAAGTACTCGAAGGGTGAGTCGAATCTTTACTGTTTTGTTTGAGGAATATCGAGGAGTGGTTTAATGTATTGTCATGTATTTTGTATAATGCCTAGTTCTCTCCATGCACGGATCAAGTATTTAATCAGGGACGGAGAGTAAGCCATGCCTTAAGCAATGGTATGCTGCAGTTTATAGGTTAGACTTTTGACAGAGCAGAACAGAAAATATCTATGTTTTCCTTCATAGAAACATATAATACCAAAGCCTTGTCTTTAACCTGAGATCTATTGTTTCAGCAGTTGCGGATGGTTCTCTCTGAAGAACTGCTGATTTTTTACATTTATTTATACATTCATTTATAATTTTTCTCTCTTTAGAAATTGGCTAAGTGTGTGTACTTTGAGGTGTTACATTTAAAAAGTGGTAGTTAATTTTGATAATGCTTCTTCCTTAGCTTTGATGGGATTGCTCTCTAATTTTTAGCGAATGTCTGCTAGGTAAGGCCTTTCTTGAAAATTACTGTTTTGGCGATTTCGGGAGAAATTGGCAGAATTGGCTGCATTGAAAGTAGTTCTGTCCCAAGTTTTCAAAATTCTTCTCCCACAATATTATTTGGATTGTATTATTGTTTTGCATACATGCTCTCTAGAAAGGCCTGTCGTGCCTTCAGATTTTACGTAAATATTTACTAAGTGGTCCAGTCTTCAGAAATTGGATGTGTGTGTGCGTGTAGGTGTGGTATTTAAAAAAGAGTTGCTAGCCAGTTTTGAAAATCTTTCTCGACTATCTGCTAGGAAGGCTTACAATAATACAACAAAATTGATCAAGTAGGGGCATATTTTTTAATTTCTTAGTAGCCAATTGTCAGACTGTTTCTTCTTCAATGATTTGATCAGATTGTCTTCAACTTTTGTGCAAATATTTCCTAGATAGAACTCTCTTGAAAGGTGACTTTTTTAGGTTCGTTATAAACTGGCGAAATGGTGCCAATTTTAAAAATTTTCAGTTACTTCTTTTTAAAATATGACTGCCTCTTCTTTCTGGCAACAAACAACCTATTGATACTTCATTCATTAGCTCTCTGCTAGTCACAATGTATATGAACATGTTAATTTTGTTCCGTGTGGGTGGCTTCCAGACTTACAAAGATAAAATTTGGTAACTTTAACAGAGTGATAACATTTCACTGGAATTGCAAGTTTTGAACTTATACTTGAAGATCGAGGTCAAATTGAGGTCAAACATTTTAGAAACCATATTTTATCACGAAAAATGGCTAGAAGTAGTATTCAAATTTCTATTCAAAACGCTTATACGGTTTGAGGAGAGATTAGCCTATCAACCTTAAAATTGACCTTGAGGATTAAGGTCAAAGGCCACCTGAGATTTTGTCACTTGAACCACTAACGATAAGGAACGTTTGATTTAGAAGAATAATCATCATGAGCCTTATTCACAAAGGTCAATTGCACAGTTAACTGGTACCGTTAACCGTTCCATTAAAACCAGAACATCCAAAATACAATTCATAGATTTAACCTGTCTAAAACAATCCACATAATATTGCTTGCGTGATACAGCCAGTTCAACCGATTTTCTCTAGGAGTACAGTTAACTGCACAACTAACTAGTTCATGCTAGGAGGATATCACATAAACCTAGAACCTGAATCACAATTCTGATTATTTAAGTAAATTCACCCATACATAATACAGTTTTGGGCAATCCATAAAAAAAGAAAATATGGTCGTAAGTCCATACACATATTATTCAAACAAACCGGTACTGTACGACTGTACTGTAAGTTTATTTGTTCTTAATTAAATCCCTCAATTTTCGTTTGCAATTCACCCGGTTGGAAATAACAAACCCCGTTAACATCTTTAATTTTAAATTCATCATAAGAAATTAAATTGCAATTTTTAGACTTGCTTTCAAATAACGATGGTATTTACTTGTTGTTACTTTTATAGTATAAGACCCAAACCTCGGTGTAACAGGGGAGGAAAGTGATAGGTCACTTAATTGATTCCCTACTCCGGTGAGAAACATTATTGGCAATTGACCTATTCCGGAAATTGGAGCCTATAGGGCAATTTTTTACTCTGGCCATAATTGCAATTATGACACATGGTCAGGTAAGACAAGTATACTAAGACTCACTATTATTTTTCCCCCAAGTACATAACTTAATTGCAATTATTTTGATTATAAAGAAAGAAACTAACAAATTTGGCTCTGTTAAACAGTAAATATTTTGATACACAAATTGCCTGAAACGTCAGGCAATTTGTAAACAAGGAACCCTTAAATTTCAGGCAATTCACGAACTGTCTGAAAATGTTAGTCAATTCACGAATTGCCTGATCCCTACAGGCAGTTCACAATTTGCCTGAAAATTTAGGACAATTCACGACCTGCCTGAATACACAAATTGCCTGTAACATATCCATAACTTCTCGCATTTTCGCCCATATTTTAGGCAAAACGAAACTTTTCATTATCGCGTGAAATTTATGGTTTCTACCGAATCAACGACATTTATATTTTGTATTGCTTGACTGAAATGATTTTCAGCGACAAATTTCATACAGAATATATCGCTGAAAGAGTTTGTTCTCAGAAGGTTAACCTCACTATAAATCACACCAATTGATAAATAAATTTAAGATGAAAGTAGAAGATAACATAGAAAACCTACGCTGTTGCTTTGTGTCTCTCTCTATTTTACATCTCTCTCTCTCTCTCTCTCTCTCTCTCATTTGTCTTGTATTTCTTATGTCTGTCCATGCTTCCCTATCTATCTATCTATCTATCTATCTATCTATCTATCTATCTATCTATCTATCTATCTATCTATCTATCTGTCTGTCTATCTATCTATCTATCTATCTATCTATCTGTCTATCTATCTATCTATCTATCTATCTATCTATCAACCTATCTATCTATCCATCCATCCATCTATCTATGAGTCTAGGCCCAACCCCCCCCCCCGACCGAAACTCCTCCGTCCCTAAGCCCCCCGTCCAACCCCCCCCCCGACTAAAACCCCCCGGCGGCCTAAACCCCCCGACCCAACCCCCCCCCCCCCGTTCTCAAAGAAAATGTGTAATGATAGCTTGTTATGGCGCCTCTTTTCGCACTCGTACGAAACATAGCCATTTGCTAGATATTTTTGCTTTAAATACAAATGCCCTTGGTACAATATCTTTGGATTCCCTTTAGCAGATGTGATGTATTCCATGATGGTAGCATGATTTTTTCACAGCAATCTGGGTCACTAAATTACCCATTCAAGTGAATCACAATGGATGTAAGTCACATCTACCGCAAGAGAAATTTTAATTTGTAAACTCGACTGATCTCGCAACCGGCATATGAATTGCAATTTTTAATGTGTACACCCTCATCAATCGTAAGAGCAATTACAATTTCGAAAACTGAGTGCTATCATCAATGGATGTATGAAGTTTCTTTTATAATGATAATTAATTCCTTCAGTGGTTCGGAAATTGCAATTTTAAACGCCGTGTGCAATGAGCATTTGAAGTGTAATTAACAACGTGAATGTATCGCAATTACAAAATATAAAATAGACCTGAGAACCGGGGGGTTTTTGGTCGGGGGGTTTAGGCCGCCGGGGGGTTTTAGTCGCGGGGTTTTGACGGGGGGGTTTCGGTCGGGGGGGGGGGGTTGGGCCTGTTCCCTCTATCTATCTATCTATCTATCTATCTATCTATCTATCTATCTATCTATCTATCTATCTCTCTGATACTTCCTCCCTCACTCCCTCCTTGCCTCCCTTTCTCTCTCTATGTCTCTCTCTCTCTCTCTCTCTCTCTCTCTCTCTCTCTCTCTCGCTTCCTTTTCCTCGTAAACTCTTTATTATCTTTCTCTCATTCTCACTCTTCCTTTCACTCTTCCCGATTCTGCATCAACTTTTGTCTCTCTCACTTTCTCTTGAGCTGTTTATTTTATCCCTCTCTAATCCTGATCCTGATTTCTTATTTTCTCCCCACATCTCTTGCTATCTCTTGTCTTTCTCGCGTGACCTTCTTCCCCGACACACTCACGGCTCGGCCAATCTTACTCCATACAGTTTGACTCAAAGTCATTACCCCAAGGTGTATTAAACATCCAAGGTTAATATTAATTAAATAGAATGTTAGAACACGGAGGCAACAAAATGAACGCAATAGTACAGAAAATAATTTGTCATGTCAAGCAGCATTTCAAAGAAGCACTATAGCTCACAATTTCAAATGGACCAATATCCCAGATATAAAACGATGTTTATGATCTTTCAAATTAAAATGTCCTTAATTAAAATTAAAATTGCCTTTCATATCGCTATATATTGTTTTGATTTAAAAATCGTTTTGTATAAATCCCGAAAAGGTGCTCTTCAAAATCTAATTGAAGAACAATTCGTATTCAGCAAATTAACTCATCCAGCGTCTTGTTAGTGGCAATGTACTAAATTAAACTTCAAAATGCCTTCTCTCACGCTATGTGTTGCTTTGATTGTAAAACTCGCTTTGTGTAAAAGCAAAAAGCACTTACTTATCTTGTTGGTGGGTAAATAGCTTTGTGGGTGCAAAATAATAATAAAAAGTTTTTATTAAAGCAACTTTTTTATACATAGTATCATTTCAAACATTTAAAATCAACTATCGTCTAAATCTAGCGATATCTTTAAAAGGCTTATACCAGCAGCATCTCACAAGGATGAAACTTTTAAACTCAAAGTAGCTGCACTTTCACAAAAATGAATCTATTTTAGCATTAAAACTCTCTATGCTATGCTACTCACCTGACAGTACCATTTTTGTTGCAGCTTTTAAGAGCAAAAGCACTCACCTAACCTAATGGTAGCATTTATATAGCAGCATGCTCTCACATTAGAAATATTCACCTAATACCAGAATTCTTATAGCAGCTCTCACACCAATAGCACTAAGCAAACAATATTTTTATAGAGCAATGCTCTGGTAGCAGTAACACTCACAAAGCATTCCTAAAACAACAGCGCTCTCACATCAGTAGCATGTCGAAAAAGCGATCAAAATAAAATTATTATAGCATCGGCACTGCTGAAACTACAGTACGATTTACCACACCTTTTGGATGAGTTCTTGTTGTTTTGTCCCTTACAGCTACATGATATTTACTTATATTTATATTTCTATCTATAGGCTATCTGTTATATTTTTCAATTATATGCCCGTATTTATAGTGCTGTTCCTTTTCAAACAATCTGAAAAGTTGACGGTACAATTTTAGCTAACTTTGGAACAACCTTTATGTTACACAGTCTTACTTTTTAAAGAGCCAAATACACGCATCCTTCACGCCTTTTAAAAGGCATTGCTTAAGCCTCCGTTTCATTACGTTGTCTGATAATAACACACCAGAATGCATTTTCTAAAAGTATATGCTTTAAGGGTAATGATTCTACAAAGCTGTAAAGCTTCAAGTTACAATGTACAGTCTTTAAACAAAGCCTTGAAAACCTTGAAATTAATGAAACTAGGACAAAATAACCAGAGAGACGAGAGAAATAACGGTAAAATTTCTTGCTATTCCTCTTCCCCTCCCTCGCTCCCTCCGTCCGTCCGTCCGTCCGTCCGTCCGTCCGTCCCTCCCTCCCTCCCTCCCTCCCTCCCTCCCTCCCTCCCTCCCTCCCTCCCTCCCTCCCTCCCTCCCTCCCTCCCTCCCTCCACTTTTCTCGCTTTATCATAAGATCTATCTCATTTTTCTTCATTTTGCAATATTAGATTGCACGGCAACAGCCACCTTCGGAACAATCGACTACTCCATGCTGGGCTATAACATACTTGTCGGCTATCCAATGAGCACTGGAAAAGATGAGGGATTTGGACTGCCAATCTTTAAAATAGAGTTTGAGCCGCCAATATATACTTCCGACTTTGCTTACAAGGTACCACATGGGCTTCATGTAATCGCAGCCGTCTCGTGCATCACAACATTCGAGGCGAGTGAAACAAAAACTGAAGAAGAATTGTCATCTGTGCTAGGTGCTGAAGTAAGTGTGATTTTTTCAGTTCATATTAACAGCTCATGGTAAAAATGGAAAATCTGGAGCACAGAAATTAACTGTTATTTATAAAACACATATTGTTGTTTGTGCCAATGACAATGTGTTTAAAAAAGTAGCAGGCAGACGAAAATACATCGTGGTGGTCCGCAAAATATTAATTTTAGGTTGAAATGAAGCATTAACGGTATAAAGAATTGGTAAATTAAATAAAATATTTGTGAACCAGTTCTGCGTAGGCCAACAAAAACATTACTAAGTGATTTTTTTTATGTTATGAATTTAAGGTCTCAGCTGGAGCAGGTGGATGGGGAGTGAAGTTCACAGCTAGCACTTCTTACCAATCAACTGTTCAGAAAATGAGCAGTTTCCATGAAGTGTTTGTTTACTCCTCCGCAAAATGTCACTATTACGTCGCTCGTCTTAATGAAATCACCCCACCTCCGCTCGATCCAGACTTCGTAAAGGTCGTGAGATATCTCGAAGAACATGATGACGAAGCAACCTACTTTGAATTCTTTAAGAATTTTGGAACTCACTTTGCTAAAGAAATTACGTATGGTTCCCGATATACCCAAGAATATGAAATGACTGAAGAACAATATAGTACAGCATCGGAAAGTTCCCTAAGTGTGTCCACTCAGGCCGAATATGCCGGACTATTTAGTGTATCTGGTGGGTTTGGTATGACATGACGCTAAAGAGTTTTCGAAGAATTCCAAAAGCCGAACAATAACTGTTGGTGCACTGCCACCAATTGATAGAAATTCTGATACTTGGGCCTTATCAGTAAAGGAATTGCCCATGCCAATGAAGGTTACCTTGGAGTCCATAGAGAACATGTTCAATGGGCGATATTTTGGGGAAGAAGATGTAGATTATGAATCAATCAGGAACAACATCCTTAAATACAAAGCAAAATACTGTCAACATCTTATGGCAGCCGGAGAAGTAGATTCCTGTGTTGATATTGGTAAAAATTATTCCACTGTATTTTTGAAATACAATTCTTTGTCTTTAAAACAACATTTTGATCAATCTGAACTGATTAGTTATTTATACTTTTGAAACTTTGATACAATCTCATCAAATTTAATTTCATTTGTATCTCTGTCGCTTTAAATCTCAAAGGTTTTCTTTACAGAAAACTTTGATTACACACCAGAACCCAGATATCGGACCAAACCGCAAATGAGACCGCCTCAAAAATAGGGCTTCTCTTGGGTATCCACGTTCCACCTCTTTCAGTCACCAGGAATCCCCCAAATAGGACCTCCCCGGAAACCGGACACTTTATCCCAGATAAATGGTAACCTTTTCTCCTAGGGTCTGGAGTATGTATTGCCGTCTATATTCGACTGTAAGACTTTCTGAATTCAAGTTTAGATCTTTATCTGTTTTACATATATTTGTTCTTCATTTAGACTCTTTGTGCATACCTGAGGGGAAAGGCCCGTTTCACATATATTGTCTACGCTTGTGGTGGATGAGCGCGGGGTGTTCACTGGAAAATGGCCTCAACTCCCCTGATAACGACGATGCTTTGGTCGCATTGTTGAATACCATGAGTGTTGGGGAGGCTTTCTACGATATGTATGATACGTTTATCAGGGCCAAGTACACAGACGACATACTCGCCTACAAGCAATGCCATGGCACTTGTAAGTAGGACTTGAATAGGTCCGTGTCTTAACACATTGTCGGGTGATAGAGAAGTAGTAGCCGAACCCCAAGGGCGAGGGTAATATTTTTCTTAAATAAGAAAAACAACCCGTTAAAAAATTATTGTAAGCTTGAAAAATTCTATACATATTAAAAAATGTAACTAATGACACAAGTCATGTCTCCTGCTGCATGCATTTATATCTCCTAAAAAGATACAACTAGGAAACATTAATAATCTTTTACAGAAGACTGGCATTTTAGTTTATTTATCGACTTACAAGGCATTGCAAGAGTACGAGACTGGTCGTGGCCTATAGATGGCTATTGGGGCGAAACGTAAAATGCAAAGACGTAGAGGTTAGAGCAAGGTATTATATTTTTATATCTTACCTTTGTTATATCTAGTATCTTTTTTTCTTGAATACCATGTTTAATGTTTTGCTATATATTATGTCTATAACAAGCTGATGCGTGTCCACTAACTGGGCCCGGTCCACACAAACCCGAGTATCTACAAGCCTGGAGGTTGAACACTGGCTGCTCCTTGGCCGGCAAAGCATCACCTACATACAGTCAAGAAGTAACGGATAATTACAACATCCTCAGTGGATCCAAAGTGCGAAAAATGATGTTCGATATAAGTGACGAGGCACAATATTATGACGAAAATAAATACGGTCGTTGCTTCGAAATAAGTAATTATTTTAATATTATTCATATATATATATATATACATATATATATATATATATATATATATATATATATATATATATATATATATATATATATATATATATATATATATATATATATATATATATATATATATATACCTACCTTGCGACCTGGGGAGACCATGCTTATAAATAATAGATGGGGAGACCAAATGTATATCCTTTCTCTTCCGCATTTTTTCTTTTGTTATCGCATAGATATCTTAAATTAATATTATTGTTATTATCTGTTATGGTTGTTTTAAAAAAAACACAACAATAACGAATAAACAAAAAGTCGAGGTCTCCTTTATTCGACCAACTTTTTTGCCAGAAACACACTCACTAAAAGAGACCGTCTCCTTAATTTTGTTTATGAACCCGGTTCTCCAAATGATCACTTTTAGCAGAGTCAGTGGACTCGCTAAATCTCTTTTTTTTTAAATTTTGTAATTTAATGATTTACTGGCACTTTATACAAGTTTTAGAGGGGAGTTATTCGGAATAAAAACAATTTCACAGTTTCGTCTATTTCCGCGAGAGATGTGGTTACAAACTTCAGGTAATTTGTTTGTATTGTTTACATCTACCCGCCAGAGACGAAGAGAAGTAACTAATGAAAATAACTTGAAAGAAAGGAGTTAAACCAAATAACAAAATACTTGAAACTATTACATGCAGCCTGAAGACTACTTGACATATTACTGTCGTGCAAAGTAAGCTCTTATCTTATGTTTTAGCACAAAACCTACATTATCGCCCACTTCTGTACAGTTACCAATGGTAAAACTAGTCCCAGTGGACCCTTTCTATTCTTGACAACAAGGTCACGTCACAACTTTGCATCTACGAATAAGAATTAACATTTTCGTCACGTGATCAAAAGTGCCAGTGCTTGCGTGGGGGCAAAACGCAGTTTCTCGTTGTTTTAATACCAAATATAACAGTATTTTTCTTGTTGTAGGCCGATTGCATATATTTTGGCCTATTTGTCACATGCTAGAAAGCTAGCTCTTTGTATAATTTTTACCGTTTAGAAAAGTTTTACTACTTAGCTTAAATATCGAAGAATTTGTATTGGTATAAAACTGCTATAACTCCAAATATCGCTCATTATGCCCCAAGTTACTCACAAGCCAAATCACACTTAGGGTGCTCCTAATAAAAATGTGCAAAGTTCTGCGTTTCGAATAAAAGTAACTGGGTAAAAAATGAAAGAAATGATAGAGAGATTTCACCTAAATGTCAAATTTCCCTTGCACCAAAGAGCAGTCAGGTTTTTAACAACTTCTGTGCTATTTAAAAATGTATTATAAGTTTCAATTTCTTTTATGTTTCGAGTATAAGCTGTTTTTGCGTTATTTCTTCCATATTTCTCTGTCGTTTCTTTCATTTTTTTTGTTCCATCGCAGTCGAAAATCAAATTTCTTTCGCAAATTATTCGAAACACCCAAAGTGTGACTTGGCTCATTGCATGAAGGTGTCTGCGAGATGACTTGATCAATCTTCCTAGGACAGAAATTGTCACAGTTCCTGTAATAAGCCAGTTCGCATTTTCGGGTCTTTCCGGTGGAGGTGTTGTTTCGGCTGCAAATATTTTTGGGATAAATTATAAAGAAATGATAAGGAAAAAACATCAAGTTTCTAATTTTCTTTCAACATGCACGCTTTCAAATTTATGAAGCTATCACATGATCTTTTAAAAGCTATTTTACATATTATTCAGTCCCTTTAATAACCAACATGTGAATATGTTTCTGGCAAAATGGAATTTTTTTGATTTTTTTTTTTTCGTTTTGTTTTCTATCATTTCTTTATATCCTTATCCCACCTGAATTCAGCCGAAACGTAAAAACTTTTCTGAAAAAGTCAAAGTGCTAATTGGCTTATTGTAGAGCCATAAGCCAATTCGCACTTTTGGATCTTTCCGGTGAAGGTGTTGTTTTGACTGCAAATGTTTGGAGATAAATTATAAAGAAATGATAAGGGACAATATCAAAATTCTAATTTTCTTTCAACATGCACACTTTCAAATTTATAAAGCCATCATATGATCTTCTAAAAAGTATTTTACATATTATTCAGTCCCTTTAATAACCAATATGAGAACATGTTGCTGACAAAATGGAATTTTTTTATTTTTGCCGTTTTTTCTATCATTTCTTTATATCCTTATCCCAATTAATTCGGCCTAAACGCAAAAACGTTTCGGCAAAAGACAAAGTGCGAATTGACTTATTGTTGCTGTGGGAGATAATTGGAGATTTTATATCCTGATCCCAAGAAAACATTTTTCGCAGTACAAAATTGTTGTTTAACCATAGAAATTGTGCGTTGTATTTATAATTGGGTCATTTGTGTGATGCACTCTTTCTAAAATAACGCCAGTGGCGTGAGTCATGCCCCGAGATTAGCAAAATTGACATCAACGACACGGTCTATTATAGGAACTATCGCTCTTGCTGTCATAGGAAGACCGCAAGAGTCATCTAGGACTAAGTTAAAACCAATAATCATGGCACCAAATTGTCCGTAATTACACTGACAAAATTCGGTTATTGCCTGTAGACATTGGCAATAATTATTGTTTCGGGACAGGCCGTAACCATAGCCAATCTGGTATATTCACCCGTAAACCAGTGGTGGCATTCGCGAAAGTGTAAGTTTAAACTTAGAGTCAATCTAAGTGTAAAAATGTAAGAGTTAACTTTCCCGTTGGTTTAACTTAGCGGTATTCACAAAATGTAAGTTTAAGCTTCCACTCAAGTTTCAGTTCAAAATTCTAAGTTTACTTCGGACTACACTTAGATTTCTCAGTTCAATCCCACGCGATATTTAAATACCTGGAGTGCTTTGTTTACCTTGGCAACAATCAATTTATTGAGAGTAAATGAAGAATATGAAAGGGTTTTTATGAGGGAAAGTGTTTCGAGATAGGATTAATCCGTTTGAAGTTTACAATGACGGTGAACTTTAAACTCGATATGGATTTTCAAGAGAAGATATATATTCATTTTTTGGTGGAAAATCTCGAAAATTTGGAGTAGGAAACAAGAAGAAGCTTTAACGCTCCGAAACATCTAAAAGCCTCCGATATTTACATTGACAACCAGTTTATACGATTACGATTAGTCGCACTCTTTATGAAAATTTTGCAATATTGACTTAGAATGTAAGTTGATAAACTTACGCGATGAATATGGCGTAAGTAAGTAAACTTACGTAAGCTTAATCTTGAGATCTAAGTTTAATATCTAAGTAAATAAACTCAGATGTTCGTGAATACGGCCACGGATACAAGAGAATGTAACTGTTGTCAACTGTACCTCACGACCGCCACTCCCGAAAAGTTAATTTCATCCCGTATCAAAACATCTATTTTACAAAATAAAACATTTCCTTAAGTGTTTATTCAAACACTTATTAACACAGAATAAGAACAAGGGCAGAGATGAGAATTTTTCTTTGCATGTATGCTTTTTTGGGTTCGACCGCCACAGGTTGCTTGCCTAACAATTTTTATGCAATGAACTGGCAATCTCCGGGCGAAGCACAGCAAGACAAGTATCGAACTATGCCACAACAGCATGTGAACCTGGTTTTTGAGACAGGCTGTCATACTATATTAAACAGTGATGGTTCATTTTTCCGTTTCTGATATTTTTCTGAGATACTACCCCAGATGACCCCTCAAGGCCACCGGATGTTTACACATGAAACGATATAGTAACTTATGAATGTATATCACCTACGGCCGCATTGAAGGCCAGACTTGGAAATCTTAATTTCGAAGTGACTACAATTTGCCATCCTTTTTGGGAGGGAGGGAAATGGGGGAGCTTTAATATATTTTCTGCACCCAAGGAACGGGGAAGGGGAAAATAAATACAAACAAGCATTTTTTTTTTTTTTTGGCTTTTCAATCTTTATTGAGTAAACATCAAGTTGATGCCATATAGCTTATTTAAATCGTTTTCCGCCCAAGCATCACATAACAAATAACAAAATGTACGGGCACATACACAGGAAAACAATGGGAGATCCATCGCGTCATTTCATTTCTCAATGTAAATTTACTTTGAGATTACTACACGACTATTTCTTTGAAGAACTACTAAAAAATGACAAACTTTATTGTATCAAAATAATTTTTTTTAAATCTTTACATTTTTAGAACTAAAATCGCGTTTTGTTGTTTTTGTTTTATTCCTATTATTACTTTTTCTTTTACTACCAGTAAGTTAGTGTAACTGAGATAATAGTAAAGGATTTTAAATTATTATTTTACAGAGAGCATGCATGAAAATAGTAAATAGAGGGACCAAGTGTGCATCATATATAATAATCAATGATATATAACCCAAAAATACAACTTTGGGAGACCATGCTTTGGTCTCCCTATTTACTATTTCTTATCTATGGTCCCTCTAAGTGACACCTTTAGTGTCTTTTAGCATATACAAAAGGTCTCCCTATGTTGGCATATTCTGTGTGCATATATTATCAAATGTGTGCATATATTATCATATGATACTTTTAGTGTCATTGTAGGTTCAACTCCTACAGGGTGCACGCATAACGATTTCTTATGCGGAGTTACTGCGCTCTCCGGTGGTGGCACATCAAACTTTAGTAATATAATGATAAAATATATGACTATCCCATCAATACCCCTCACTCCTCAATAAAACATTTGAGCCGCTAGATCGCTTTCTCAACATATCTTCTAGCACTGGCTATTGTTTCACTTCCTGCACCTCCGTCGCAATCATTTGTTTATTTCGCTTTGCTGGAAGGAGCGCTCTGCTCAGCTCTCAAGTAGTTCTTCTTTAATAAGCACGCCCAATCTGCCCACCATTGATCTGATGCATCCGCATAATGTAGTATTTTAATAAAGAAGTCAGAAAAGACCTGTTTTGTTCAGTCACTCTTCTCAGTATTTTGTCACTTCAGATACCTTCGAAAAATGCAGCAGTTTGAATGGAGGCTCCTTCCACATTGGGTACACAGTTGGTGTGCATTGAAGATGCCCAAGTCGCACTTGTCGCAGACATCGGTATTTTCTGGCGTTTCTAGTCTGGCAATGACGCCATCATTTGCTTTCTTGTGCTTAAGGAAGAAGCCATCACTGAAATTACGAAATATGCTCATTTAAATCTCTTATATATCAATTCATGTACTTCATTATCGTACCGCTTTTAAAGTAATTCTAAAAAATGAAAGTACAATACCATGCATCTCTATATGCTTCAAAAATAAAATATTACATGACAAGCCACGTCAAGTCCATTTCCTTCGTCACAATTTAAATTCCTATTAGGTATACTGAAAAAAGGACTCGTGTCAATCATTAATTCTAACATTTTGAACACTTTAACCTAGACAAAAATATAAAATCCCACACCTGTTAACAACATTCAATACTAGCACAAGCAAATGGGAAACTACATCTGTAGCTTCTCCTGAGGACATGACACCATCTATTGAAGCTTTCTTGTCACTTGTATTCTATGGAGTCTGGTTTTTATTCTTGTAAATCCTCGGGTCGCGTATATGCCAGGTTCGACAGGTTATCCTGCGAAAAATATATCCAATAAACGTTCGATAATTTTAAACATATTAAATGAAGCGAGTGACAACCTTTTAATCAGTACGAGTACTATTTCTCCTACATTTGAGTGGGCCACAGCGTCATATCTGTAACATGTAGGGAAATTAACTAATATCAACAATAACAAAAACATATGCTCTGTAGTTCCAATCTTCTAGTTAATGGATATGGGCAATATCAATTCGGAATATTATGAAAAACAAGTTGCTGATAGTGCATGCAGCAACTGAAGTTGGCTTTTGGCCTATCTGGGTCACATTCACTTCTTTTCTTCCTCTCATGGATTCTTCCTCACCTCGAGGATTTTAAAAAGTATGAAAGTACGAATTGGTTTATTCAAAACTTTTGTGCTCTATGTTATAACTCAAGTAGTAGTACTAGTCAGTCACCAGGTTCTACGACAGTATTTCCATGAATAAAAACTTTAATATCTATCGCCGAATCACAATTTTATTTACCTTCTAAAGTTGATAAAGGAGCAATCCGCATTTGAACGTGGCTCCTTGCAATTGGCACATCGCTGCAACCCTTTCAACATCATGGCAATCCTGGCTTTGTACCTAGGAGATTATAACAATATGCGGCAGAAAATAACATACTTTCAGTCAATGGCAAAGCTTGGGCTAACAACACAGGTTCTTCCAGGCTTTTCCGGCAAAAAAGAACGAAACATATTGCTGTTTTACTGTTTATATACCGTTTCAGCACAAGTTTTTTTACAGGTTTCAGATTTGCAATCTTCGAAATATTGAAGGTGTGACATCTCACGGTGTTACTACACCGCACACGCGCCAAGGATCCTAGACGACTGAACTTCTAATGTAATTGTTAAATTCCTCAACGTGCTCTGAAGCTTGGCTATGTTTTTGGAATACGCTACTGGAATACGCTATTCCAATCTGCTGTTGTGGTCGCAATAAAAATACCAGTAACCTAGGACCGTTCGCCACTTTTCAATGGTTTTAGCGCAATAACTCTAATCTTTTGGACGCGATCCGGAGATGCTGTTATATGTAGCAAATTCAAAATTTTACACAAGTTTTGTGAAGTAAAATGTCATGATTTACGAAAATGCAAGGCCGGTGTATTTTTTGCGCATAAACATACCAGTAACCTAAGTCAAATCCGCCTGTACCCGTACCGTCGCCACCTCCCGAAAGCAACAATTATCCCGGAAATGATTTTTTGCCGAACTTCCCGGCAACTACCACTAGTTCTCGAATGCAAAATACAGCGCTGCTATAAGTAAACCGTCAGTATACGCATGTCAAGTAAGATTTGTGTTCATGTGTAACCATTATAGCTCTTAGCAGTCATTTTGAAAAGCAAATTGAATAGTCTTACAGTTTGCACTTTAAATTTATATTTCGGGATGATAGAATAAAGTAGCGAGTTACACTTCGAAAATACTGCCCGAAAAAAATATACATCGGCCTGGCATTTTCGTAAATCATGACATTTTACTTCGCGCATAACAGAAAACGTGTGTAAAATCCTGTATTTGCTACACACAAAAGCATATCCGGATCGCGTCTAAAACACGAAAATTATTGCGCAAAAACCATTCAAAAGTGGCGAACGATCCTACGTAGGTTACTGGTAGTGCAGTTGTTTAGCTAAGGCAACGTGAGCGAAAGTCAATCACCTGCTTTCCACCCCTGTCCAATTTCGAACCAGGGTCTTTAGGATTACAAGCCCAAGGCTATATCGACTGAGCTAACCGTCATCCCCATAAGCCAATTCGCACTTTCGGATTTTTCCGGTGGCGGTGTTGTTTCGACTGAAAATGTTGGGGGGTAAATTATAAAGAAATGATAAGGGAAAAATATCAAAATTCTAATTTTCTTTCAACATACACACTTTTGAATTTATAAAGCCATCACATGATCTTTTAAAAACTATTTTACATATTATTCAGTGCCTTTAATAACCAACATGTGACTATATTTCTGGCAAAATGGAATTTTGTTGATTTTTTTTTCGTTTTGTTTCCTATCATTTCTTTATATCCTTATCCCACCTGAATTCAGCCGAAACACAAAAACTTTTCGGCAAAAGTCAAAAGTGGGAATTGGCTTATTATCTCGTAAATCGCTCGATACATACGTATAAGAAACAAGTAAGTATTTGTGAAACACACGCAGGCCCCAACCGCCCCCCTCAAAATTCATAGGGGTATAAAGCGATGGCGGACAGACGGACGGACACCCCAAACCTATTGGGCCCCAATCCGAAGGGTTGGTCGTCGTCGTCGTCGGTTTACGCTTTCAGAGCAAAGCTCTATACGTTTCTATACAGATTCTCTCCACCTAGTACGGTTTTGTGCTAATATTTTGGCTTGTGAGATTGAGTAGATTCCTTTATTTTGTAGATCGCGTTTTATTGTTGATAGGTATGTTGTTTTTTGTCTTCCTGGGGGTCTTTTTACTGTTTCAATTGCTTCCTTAAGAGCTCTACTTGCTGGTGTCGTTTCTGGTAATCTGCAGACGTGTCCAA
The DNA here is from genome assembly GCA_949752745.1 of Protula sp. h YS-2021. NCBI lineage: Eukaryota > Metazoa > Annelida > Polychaeta > Sabellida > Serpulidae > Protula > Protula sp. h YS-2021. Next base: position 61,481,476 of record OX457029.1, on the reverse strand, counting down.
AGAAATTCCAACGACGTTTTCTGATCAGAATAGACCATGGTATTTCGGTTGGGGCCTAATTAATGTTAGCAGCTCTGTACCGCCATGTTTACAAGCAGACTCTTCACGGTCGTTGTATGCACATCCACTAATAAAATAGTGCAAAATGTTTCAAGCAATACGTTACTAAAGCATATAAAAAGAATTATATTCCATCACATTTCTGCTAAAACACATATTTATAGAAAAGAGGTGGTGGCAAGTAAGTATCCATATATTGCTACATATTATATCCAGCATCATACATAAATTTATACGCCCGAACTCTTTTTTATTCGAAACAGTCAGAAATTTGTACTCCCGCAAATTCTTCCGCAACATATGTGTTTCGACAGTTTGCGACGCCGTCACAGGCCATTCAATAAGTAAATACAAAGCATACCTAAAATCCCGAGAATTTTCTTAATTTTATATATTTTATATATATTTATTTTGAACTGCAATACCATACTATTACATTTCATCTAAGAAAAAAATATTGTGCAACTATATCCATTTGTTTTCCGTATGTGGGATTTTTAATACCATGATTTCAACATGAAAAATTAGTATTTAACTTAGCTAATATTTAGATGGCTGCTAATGGGAGTATAAGTTTTTATAAAAGCGGTAAAATACAGAATTATACATTGATATATAATATTGCGTCATAAGACCGACAAACAACCACAGAAAAACACATTTGGTTCATAACTCGGTTTTGTATTTTAATTCGCTAGCGGCAGTAATACAAGCAGTAAATTACTTTAGTGCATTTGGTAACTAACTAGATTGGCCAGTGTTTTTGTTAAAACAAAAACGGATATGTCTCCCCAGCCCCCAATCAGTCACGTGGAAAAACTTCGCAGTAAACATTTCCACTACATATGGGTTCTTCTTGCCATGTTTCAGCCTAATCCAACAAACTGTTTCGGAGACATCGCAACAAGTATGGCCAAAAAATTTTAAAATCAAAAATTGAAAAATTCGCCGAAAATACATTTTCTACGGAAATAAAAAAAACTTCGCAGTAAACATTTAAACGTTTTGTGAGTTCTTCCTGCCAAGTTTCAGCCTAATCCAACAAACTGTTTCGGAGATATGCCAACAATATGGCCCAAAAAGTTAAAATTCAAAAATTAAAAAATCGCCAAAAATACATTTTCAACGAAAATGAAAAGAAACTTCGCAGTAAACATTTTCACTATATGTGAGTTATTCTTGCCACGTTTCAGCCTAATCCAACAAACTGTTTTGGAGATATTGCAACAATATGGTCAAAAAAGTTAAAAATCCAAAATTGAATAATTCGCAAGAAATACATTTTCAACGGAACTGAAAAAAAACTTCGCAGTAAACATTTACACGTTTTGTGAGTTCTTCTTGCCAAGTTTCAGTCTAATCCAACAAACCGTTTGGGAGATATCGCAACAATATGGCCAAAAAAAGTTCAAAATCAAAAATTTAATAATTCGCCAAAAATACATTTTCAACGAAAATGAAGAAAAACTTCGCAGTAAACATTTACACGTTTTGTGAGTTCTTCTTGCCAAGTTTCAGTTTAATCCAACAAACCGTTTGGGAGATATCGCAACAATATGGCCAAAAAAGTTCAAAATCAAAAATTTAAAAATTCGCCAAAAATACATTTTCAGCGGAAATGAAGTAAAACTTCACAGTAAATATTTGCACTATATGTGTGTTGTTCTTGCCACGTTTCAGCGTAATCCAACAACAAACCGTTTTGGAGAGATAGCCTGCCAAAGTGAAAAAAATGCACGAAACCCCCCCCCCTATGTTCAAAAATTTGCCAAAAATAGAATTTTTAAGGAAACGAAAAAAAAAACACCACGGGCATCATCTAGACATGTACCCCAATATGTATGTTTTGAGAAAAATCGACTCATTAATTTTATAAGAATTCACTGCGGACAGACGGACGGACGGACACACCAAATGCTATATATGTCTCCCTTAGGGGGAGACATATAATTCCAGAAGACCACGCCTATAAGTACATCAGGGTATAACGACATTGCGCTAATGGCGACGTTTTTATAAAGTCCAATTCTTTTTTCCCCATTTTCAAAGAGCTATTGTCCAAATTTGTTTTCCCAAAATTGTCTAAAAACTATCGAGAGCTTTAATGTAATTGTTTTTCTTTCTGGAGTCAATCACATTTTTATATGCAAAAAGATGGTGTAAGTAACTAACGACATAAGGTTTTGTTGCCAGTTGAGAAATGGTGTCGCCAGATGACTTTTGACTTAAATTTATCACACATTTTTGTTGTCAGTTGGCAGTTTTTTATCTTCACTGAACTACTTACACACTTGTTTAATAAATAAGTGCCTAATTGTACTATTTTCTTGTTGTTTGCTTCTATGTACAAGTGCACTTAAATAAACAAACTGTAAGCTTTGAGTAATTTTATTGTTTCATAGTTGCTTTACACACATTTGTTTATTTTTAAAATTTATTATTCAAAATAAACAATAACATATATGCAAAAAGATGGCGTAAGTAACTGACGACATAAGGTTTTTGTCGCCGATTGAGAAACTGTGTCGCCAGATGACTTCTGACTTCACACATTTTTGTCGTCAGTTGCTTTTTACACGTAACAGTTCTCTTCTGGCTGGCGATGATGGTTCACTACCACTGCAGGACCACGTAAAGCTTTTGCTAGCGGCCCAGTCAAATTGCAATATCTGACAAAGTAATTTTGAGTGAACATAATGAGACCATCATCTTGACATTTCCCAACTAAGACATCATCTCCGTTGTAGTGATATGGCTCAATTGTTATCAAAGCCATTTTCATCTATTAAACATCTGTTTAACATAAATACAAGCGGACTAGTCATATTTAAACTGTACCACACTGACAAAGTTTCGCTACAATATTTTCTATAATTAACCCCGTAGAAATTCTATTCATATCTCACTAGAAAGATGAGATAAAACTGTGACACAACGTGACCTGTTTGTTAATTTCTTCGATATTTTTATTTCTATAAGACAGTTTTTCAAATTTTCCAATTTTAATGTTTATCTTGTATTTCACTCGAAGTTTCGCCACAATAATTTCTACAATTTGACAAGTAGATTTTTTCTTCATATATCATTTGAAAGCGTGAACAAAGTCATCAACCATGACATGGGCGTTTTTTTCTATTTTTTTGCTTACAATAGGAAATAAAACTTTTATAATGGTGAGGTCAACCCTAATTATCATAACCAAAGTGCGCCGCTCGCCATTTGACTTTGACTAAGTTTTATCGAGTAATATATGTTGATAAGGTTATGTATCGGACCTGCTTTTTACACGTAACAATTATCGTCTCGTCTTGTCTTGACGGTGCGTAGGAATAATAACAAAAGCACAGTGTTAATCACGTGCGTTTGTTTACATTTTACAACGTTTATACTTATATTTAAATGAAGCAAAGCGAAACAAAAGAGGCTCCGGTCATGTCGCGTATTGGCTGATAACTTGAGCAAAATCCCAGCTCCAAGTTGACGGTGGTTTTGATTTCGTTCAGAAATCGGTCATTATTTGACTTATTTGTCTGCTTTTAGTTTTTTGACAATTAAAAAAATCAAAAGCTAAATTTATTAATGCAAAATTTACTAGAAAAACTGAAAATAAAAAAGTTGTTGACGGCTAACTTTTCGATATCGGAAGCTGGAGGGTCAGCTTCGTCTGTGTGTGTACTTTGGTCTCCCTATTTGCTATTTTTTATCTATGGTCTCTCTTAAGTGACACCTTTAGTGTCTTTTAACATATACAAAAGGTCTCCTTATGCTGGCATATTCTGTGTGCATATACAGTGAAACCCCGCTATTAGCGACAAAAAGTAACTGAATAATTTTGCCCCTAATGGCGGGGTGTCCCCAATTTCGAGGTCCTGTTCTATCTGACAACTACAACTAAAATCTCCGCCTATTTTTCTTACACTTTTTCCATCACTAGCTTTGATTATTTTAACTTTATCAGATAGCGAGAGGTCGTTCCGTTTTCTTTTCACATCACCGATATTCAGACTTAACACGTTGTATAGCATCTTAACTGAGTATAACACAATGAATTAATTGTTTTATTTATACGCATTTTAAAAGACAGAGCACATGTCAATAGAGTTCAGTCGTATTTAGCTTCTCCCTTAAGCACACATCTTTTGTAATAGCCCTATTGTCTTTACATGCACTGTACTCAGTACCCATAGATAACAATAGCGTAAAAAACTTGACTAAGTCTCGAGGAGTACGTCTATCCCCCGTGGGGGATATGGTTTGTGTAAGGCTGTTGCGTGTTGACTACGCAAAATTTAAAAGTGGAAGGATAGGCAGACGCAGTGTCTAACATTTCGACGAATCAATCCATTAACCAGTAGGCGCGTGAGAATGTCGTAGGTACGCTAAGTACAGCGACGATTTTGAAAAATCCGCCATTTTGTCAAGTCCCAACCGGAAAATGCTTAATCACTGCACTGCGAAAGGTCTCAGGGAACTTGTGTGCAGAATTTGAAACGAATCCATCCATTTTTGTGGCCTGTAGGCGCGTGAGACTGCCGTATATATGTCCAGTGCCAATTTTCAAAAGTCCGCCATTTTGCCCAATCCGGAAAATTCTTGACCATTGCACTGCGGAAGGTTCCAGAGAAGCCGTGTACAAAATATGAAACGAATTCATCTATTAATGTGGCCTGTAGGCGGGTGTGACTGCCGTATATACGCTAAGTCCAGTGCCGATTTTCCAAAGTCCGCCATTTTGTCATTTTTTTTCCGATCCAACAAAAATATTCTTAGTCAGTGCACTGCGGAAGAGTTTAGAGAAGACGTGTACAAAATTTGAAACGAATGTATGTACTAATGTGGCCTGTAGGCGCGTGAGACTGAAGCGTGACAGACAGACGGACAGACCGAAAAGTTCAAAACTATATCCCTCCGTTCCACAGGGGATAACAAACACTACCGAGTAACAAGCTGATAGAGGTTGTTTATATAACGTACAAAATATGGACAGCAATTTGACTGTCCACAATAAAGGGATTTTTTTAAATGTGTAACCGTACTTACGGGATAAAAATAGTGTCCCTAATTCTGAATAGAGGGGTGTCCACAATGGAGGGGTCTAGATATAACAGAACTCTATGGCGTTTTAAAACAGAGTGAAAAATGCTGTACATAATTCAGGGGTATCCATAATAGAGGGGTGTCTATATCCGGGGTTTTATTGTACTATCAAATGTGTGTATATATTATCAACTTCTTTGGTAGTGTCATTGTAGGTTCAATTCCTGCAGGGTGCACGCATAACGATTTCTTATGTGGAGTTACTGCGCTCTCCGGTGGTGGCACATCAAACTTTGGTAATATAGTAAATAGGGGGATCAAATGCGCATCATATATAATAATCATTGATATATAACCCAAAAATGCAAATTTGGGAGACCATACTTTGGTCTCCCTATTTACTATTTTTATCTATGGTCTCTCTAAGTGACACCTTTAGTGTCTTTTAACATATTCAAAAGGTCTCCCTATGTTGACATATTATGTGTGCAAATATTATTAAATCTGTGCATATATTATCACCTTTTTGTTAGTGTCATTGTAGGTTCAACTCCTGCAGGGTGTACGCATAACGATTTCTTATGTGGAGTTACTAAATAATAAGGAAGCCCCGATCTACCCACCATTGATCCGATGCATCCGCATAATCTAGTATTTTAATAAAGAAGTCAGAAAATATTAAAAAGCCACATACCGAGTTTCATGAAATTTTTTGCAGACAAAGAGAGATGAAATGCAGGAAACAAGAAACAAACCTGTAAGCTATAGTTACCACACCTGGATACAACCCAGTGACCGCCGGGAAAGGCCGGCTACAACTCGGTAAGACGAGCTACGACCTGGTAAGACGGGTGACATTGGCAGAGACCAAACAAAGCAGCATGAAGGGTCGGCACCCCCGCATGTGAAGTTATTAATCGCTACAAAGAGACATAAGAGAAAATATCCCCACGGCGACCCGAGAGGGGGGAAGGATGAGGCGTCGGAACGGACGGAACAAATGGAGACGATCACGCTTCCGGAGAGAAACACGAACCAAGAACAACGAGTATGCAAGTGTGGCAAAGTGTTGAAAAATGAAAAGGGTTTGAGAATACACCAAGGAAGGGTATATAAAAACGAAAAGCAGCAGCAACGCACAGCCCCAGTGATTGGTCAGGCGGAGGAGGTCCAGAACCCGGATGCAAACCACAGTGTTCAGGACCACCATGCTGTGGAAGACAGAGCAGGCGAAGTAGAACAGCGAAAAGACAGGATTAAATGGCCAGCAAGTAGCAAGGAATTAGATTGAAAACATCTGGAAGATGATCTAGTAGGAATCTTGGACACATCAATGAAAGGCAAAGTGACCGAGAAAATAAATACCCTCACGAAGATAGTGTATACAGTATCAAAGGAAAGATTTGGAGTGATTGAGAAGACACCATCTGTGAATAGTAACAAACACGAGAACCGAAGAGATAGGAGAAAAGAAGAGGTGAGAAGAGAACTGAAGGCGCTCTCAAAAAGATGGAAACAAGCAAAATCGGAGGAAAAGGGAGCATTGGATGACCTACGCCAACAATTGAGAAAGAAACTAAAAAAGCTGAGACAAGCGGAACAACAACGTGGGAAATGTAAAAGGCTCCGTAAAGAAAAAGAGCAATTCATCTCACATCCATTTAAGTATACATCAGATTTACTTGGGAAGGAAAAAAGCGGGATACTCACATGTAGTCAAAGGAAAGTTGAAGAACATCTAGCAACGGTCCATAATGATAAGAACAGAGAAGATCCACTCCCAGTTTTTGACTACTTAGAAACACCAGAAAGACCAACGACAGAGTTTCAGAGTGGAGATATCACATGGAAGGAGGTGAAAGAAGTCGTCAAGAAAGCAAGAGCAAAGTCAGCACCTGGCCCCAGCGGAATACCATACTTAGTGTACAAGAAATGCCCGCGTTTATTGCACATGCTGTGGCGCCAGCTCGTGGTAGTTTGGAGGAAAAGAAACATACCAGAGGAATGGACAAGAGCGGAAGGCTGCTTTGTTCCAAAAGAAGTAAACTCCTCCAGCATAGACCAGTTCTGCACGATATCTTTGCTTGATGTTGAAGGGAAAATCTTCTTCTCAATAATAGCACGACGACTAACAAACTACATGGTCAAGAACGGGTACATTGATACATCAACTCAGAAAGGAGGCGTCGAAGGTTTCTCCAGATGTTGGGAGCATAACAGTACGATAACAAAACTTATACAAGATGCCAAAACGAGACGAGGAAACATCACGTTAATATGGTTGGACCTAGCAAACGCGTACGGCTCAGTACCACACGAGCTTGTTATGTTGGCACTAGAGAAGTACCACGTACCAGAGAAACTAATCAACATTATCAAGAACTACTTCCAAAAGCGCAAATTCAGATTCACCACAACCGACTTTACAACAAAGTGGCAGCGACTAGAGAAGGGTATAATCACGGGCTGCACGGTATCGGTTATAGTATTCCTGGCTGCTATGAACATCATGATAAAGACCGCAGAAAAAGAATGCAAGGGACCAAAGGTGAATGAAATTCAACAAAAACCGATCAAAGCATTTATGGACGATCTAACTATAAATACAGCACAACCACAAGGCGCGAGGTGGATTTTAAACAAACTTTATGAGCTAACAGTATGGGCAAGAATGGCATTCAAGGCACGAAAATGTAGGAGTTTAGTCATCATCAAAGGAAAAATAGGAAAGAACGTGAAATTTAAGATAGGAGACGTTAGCATTCCATCGACAGTGAGTGAAGAACCGGTGAAGTGCCTTGGAAAATGGTACGATGGAAGCTTACGCGACACGGAAAATTCCAGGAAAACTATCCAGCAGCTACAAGAACATCTGTGCAAAATAGAAAAGGCCCCGCTACCTGGAAGATACAAGGCATGGTGTTTCCAGCACGGTGTGATGCCACGACTATCATGGCCAATGCTCATGTACGACATCCCGATGAGCAGTGTGGAAGAAATGGAAAGGATGGCAAGCAAGCAATTGCGCAAGTGGCTCGTCGTCCCCCAGAGTTTTTCTGCGGTGGGACTCTATGGGAAAACCAACAAGCTTCAGCTGCCGCTGTCATCAGTGAAAGAAGAATACAAAGTTAGCCGCGTAAGAGGACAAGTGATGCTCGACGAATCAAAAGACAATACAATACGAGGAGCAAAAGTTCAACTGAGTCAACGTGGGCGCTCGTCAGTGTAGAAGAGCATTGAAGATGCGAAGAGCAGAGTACAAAACAAAGAATTAGTCGGAACTGTGAGACAAGGGAGAAGAGGCCTAGATGTAACACCACGAGTGAAATGGACCGAGGCAAACACCAAGGAGAGAAGGTCCATAATACAACATGAGATACGAGAGAGTGAAGAAGATCAACGAAGAGTAAAGGCAGTGGGTATGGGCACCCAGGGAGCCTGGACGAGATGGGAAAGTGCAACACCAAGAAAAGTGACATGGCACGAAATACTGCAAAAACAACCTATGCAGCTTGGATTCCTGCTACGTAGTGTATACGACCTACTACCAACACCCGCAAACCTTAAACTATGGTACAAGACAGAAGACGACGGTTGCAAACTGTGTGGAAATAGAGGGACATTGGAGCATGTACTGTCATCGTGCAGAACAGCTCTTACTCAAGGAAGGTACCGATGGAGACATGACAAAGTATTAGAAGCTATCTCGTCAATATTAGTGCCAGTCGTTAACAAAGAAAACAACACAAAACCACAAAGAACACTAACATTAATCAAATTTGTCAAAGCAGGAGAAGAACAGAAGCAACGTAGAAGCACAGTTGGTGTCTTAGCAACAGCAACAGACTGGAAAATACGCGTAGATTTGCGTAGAAAACTGCAGTTCCCTGAAAACTCCAGTTCCCTGAAAACTCCAGTTCCCTGGAGAGATCACATCTACAACATTGAGACCAGATATAGTGCTGTGGTCAACAAAAACACGCCAAGTGATTATGATAGAATTGACAGTGCCATGGGAGGAAAACATAGAAATTGCGAACGAGAGGAAAAGAACAAAGTACGATGAATTGAAAGCCGCGTGTGAAGAAGCCCGCTGGAAAGTGCGGTGTATGCCTATCGAAGTAGGGTGTAGAGGATTCATGGGAAAATCAGTATGGGCGACGTGTAAATTACTCGGTATAGGTGGCAACATCAGGAAACGTACAAGTAAAGAATGTCAAAACACAGCAGAAAAGACGTCAAATTGGATCTAGCTGAAACGACACGACAAGCAATGGTTACCATCGTGATTGTGCCTCATCTCTCTAAGACGGTGGATTGATCAACTACCGTGGCCCGGCCGCCTAAATGATCTGATGATGAAACGGGCGAAACCAACAACCAACAAAAGGCGGTGCATCACTGATGACAAAGAGAGATTAAATGCAGGAAACAAGAAACAAACCTGTAAGCTATAGTCTGTTACAGGTGAACAACTTAAGTGCTACAATTAAGTTAGCCATTGATTATGTGAGCCCATTCAATACCAATGAGTATCTGAGGAATTTGAGACGAATCAAGAAAGAAACTCACAGAGAAGATTATATTGGCATTGAGCGCGTTCTATATTACGGCCTGTTGAGAGCACTTAAGACTTTGCAAAGCGCTGATGAGGTCCGCAAACAAGTTGCCGAAAACAAGACAGAGGTTTGTACATAAAATAATACTATTATTATATATGTAGATAACCTACACAGTTCAAATGTCCATGAAATGAAATTGATTGGATAGTGACAATAGTTTTGCTATAATTAACTTTCAAAATGATACCGGGAGTCTCCAAAAAGAAGCCCAGGGCTTATAAACGGAAACTCGACACTAACCCATTGACAATGCCGATCCTTGTTAGTGCCCACAGAAAATACACACCAAGTTTCATTAAAATCCTTGCAGTTGTTCTTGAGATATCGCGTTAACAAACTCATTCCAAAGCTGAATGATTTCCAGAATTTCATAAATTTCGAAGTGCATTTGGCTCATTTCCTTGGGCCAACCTAACCACACGGCGACCCGAGAGGGGGGAAGGATGAGGCGTCGGAACGGACGGAACAAATGGAGACGATCACGCTTCCGGAGAGAAACACGAACCAAGAACAATGAGTATGCAAGTGTGGCAAAGTGTTGAAAAATGAAAAGGGTTTGAGAATACACCAAGGAAGGGTATATAAAAACGAAAAGCAGCAGCAACGCACAGCCCCAGTGATTGGTCAGGCGGAGGAGGTCCAGAACCCGGATGCAAACCACAGTGTTCAGGACCACCATGCTGTGGAAGACAGAGCAGGCGAAGTAGAACAGCGAAAAGACAGGATTAAATGGCCAGCAAGTAGCAAGGAATTAGATTGAAAACATCTGGAAGATGATCTAGTAGGAATCTTGGACACATCAATGAAAGGCAAAGTGACCGAGAAAATAAATACCCTCACGAAGATAGTGTATACAGTATCAAAGGAAAGATTTGGAGTGATTGAGAAGACACCATCTGTGAATAGTAACAAACACGAGAACCGAAGAGATAGGAGAAAAGAAGAGGTGAGAAGAGAACTGAAGGCGCTCTCAAAAAGATGGAAACAAGCAAAATCGGAGGAAAAGGGAGCATTGGATGACCTACGCCAACAATTGAGAAAGAAACTAAAAAAGCTGAGACAAGCGGAACAACAACGTGGGAAATGTAAAAGGCTCCGTAAAGAAAAAGAGCAATTCATCTCACATCCATTTAAGTATACATCAGATTTACTTGGGAAGGAAAAAAGCGGGATACTCACATGTAGTCAAAGGAAAGTTGAAGAACATCTAGCAACGGTCCATAATGATAAGAACAGAGAAGATCCACTCCCAGTTTTTGACTACTTAGAAACACCAGAAAGACCAACGACAGAGTTTCAGAGTGGAGATATCACATGGAAGGAGGTGAAAGAAGTCGTCAAGAAAGCAAGAGCAAAGTCAGCACCTGGCCTCAGCGGAATACCATACTTAGTGTACAAGAAATGCCCGCGTTTATTGCACATGCTGTGGCGCCAGCTCGTGGTAGTTTGGAGGAAAAGAAACATACCAGAGGAATGGACAAGAGCGGAAGGCTGCTTTGTTCCAAAAGAAGTAAACTCCTCCAGCATAGACCAGTTCTGCACGATATCTTTGCTTGATGTTGAAGGGAAAATCTTCTTCTCAATAATAGCACGACGACTAACAAACTACATGGTCAAGAACGGGTACATTGATACATCAACTCAGAAAGGAGGCGTCGAAGGTTTCTCCAGATGTTGGGAGCATAACAGTACGATAACAAAACTTATACAAGATGCCAAAACGAGACGAGGAAACATCACGTTAATATGGTTGGACCTAGCAAACGCGTACGGCTCAGTACCACACGAGCTTGTTATGTCGGCACTAGAGAAGTACCACGTACCAGAGAAACTAATCAACATTATCAAGAACTACTTCCAAAAGCTCAAATTCAGATTCACCACAACCGACTTTACAACAAAGTGGCAGCGACTAGAGAAGGGTATAATCACGGGCTGCACGGTATCGGTTATAGTATTCCTGGCTGCTATGAACATCATGATAAAGACCGCAGAAAAAGAATGCAAGGGACCAAAGGTGAATGAAATTCAACAAAAACCGATCAAAGCATTTATGGACGATCTAACTATAAATACAGCACAACCACAAGGCGCGAGGTGGATTTTAAACAAACTTTATGAGCTAACAGTATGGGCAAGAATGGCATTCAAGGCACGAAAATGTAGGAGTTTAGTCATCATCAAAGGAAAAATAGGAAAGAACGTGAAATTTAAGATAGGAGACGTTAGCATTCCATCGACAGTGAGTGAAGAACCGGTGAAGTGCCTTGGAAAATGGTACGATGGAAGCTTACGCGACACGGAAAATTCCAGGAAAACTATCCAGCAGCTACAAGAACATCTGTGCAAAATAGAAAAGGCCCCGCTACCTGGAAGATACAAGGCATGGTGTTTCCAGCACGGTGTGATGCCACGACTATCATGGCCAATGCTCATGTACGACATCCCGATGAGCAGTGTGGAAGAAATGGAAAGGATGGCAAGCAAGCAATTGCGCAAGTGGCTCGTCGTCCCCCAGAGTTTTTCTGCGGTGGGACTCTATGGGAAAACCAACAAGCTTCAGCTGCCGCTGTCATCAGTGAAAGAAGAATACAAAGTTAGCCGCGTAAGAGGACAAGTGATGCTCGACGAATCAAAAGACAATACAATACGAGGAGCAAAAGTTCAACTGAGTCAACGTGGGCGCTCGTCAGTGTAGAAGAGCATTGAAGATGCGAAGAGCAGAGTACAAAACAAAGAATTAGTCGGAACTGTGAGACAAGGGAGAAGAGGCCTAGATGTAACACCACGAGTGAAATGGACCGAGGCAAACACCAAGGAGAGAAGGTCCATAATACAACATGAGATACGAGAGAGTGAAGAAGATCAACGAAGAGTAAAGGCAGTGGGTATGGGCACCCAGGGAGCCTGGACGAGATGGGAAAGTGCAACACCAAGAAAAGTGACATGGCACGAAATACTGCAAAAACAACCTATGCAGCTTGGATTCCTGCTACGTAGTGTATACGACCTACTACCAACACCCGCAAACCTTAAACTATGGTACAAGACAGAAGACGACGGTTGCAAACTGTGTGGAAATAGAGGGACATTGGAGCATGTACTGTCATCGTGCAGAACAGCTCTTACTCAAGGAAGGTACCGATGGAGACATGACAAAGTATTAGAAGCTATCTCGTCAATATTAGTGCCAGTCGTTAACAAAGAAAACAACACAAAACCACAAAGAACACTAACATTAATCAAATTTGTCAAAGCAGGAGAAGAACAGAAGCAACGTAGAAGCACAGTTGGTGTCTTAGCAACAGCAACAGACTGGAAAATACGCGTAGATTTGCGTAGAAAACTGCAGTTCCCTGAAAACTCCAGTTCCCTGAAAACTCCAGTTCCCTGGAGAGATCACATCTACAACATTGAGACCAGATATAGTGCTGTGGTCAACAAAAACACGCCAAGTGATTATGATAGAATTGACAGTGCCATGGGAGGAAAACATAGAAATTGCGAACGAGAGGAAAAGAACAAAGTACGATGAATTGAAAGCCGCGTGTGAAGAAGCCCGCTGGAAAGTGCGGTGTATGCCTATCGAAGTAGGGTGTAGAGGATTCATGGGAAAATCAGTATGGGCGACGTGTAAATTACTCGGTATAGGTGGCAACATCAGGAAACGTACAAGTAAAGAATGTCAAAACACAGCAGAAAAGACGTCAAATTGGATCTAGCTGAAACGACACGACAAGCAATGGTTACCATCGTGATTGTGCCTCATCTCTCTAAGACGGTGGATTGATCAACTACCGTGGCCCGGCCGCCTAAATGATCTGATGATGAAACGGGCGAAACCAACAACCAACAAAAGGCGGTGCATCACTGATGACAAAGAGAGATGAAATGCAGGAAACAAGAAACAAACCTGTAAGCTATAGTCTGTTACAGGTGAACACCTTAAGTGCTACAATTAAGTTAGCCATTGATTATGTGAGCCCATTCAATACCAATGAGTATCTGAGGAATTTGAGACGAATAAAGAAAGAAACTCACAGAGAAGATTATATTGGCATTGAGCGCGTTCTATATTACGGCCTGTTGAGAGCACTTAAGACTTTGCAAAGCGCTGATGAGGTCCGCAAACAAGTTGCCGAAAACAAGACAGAGGTTTGTACATAAAATAATACTATTATTATATATGTAGATAACCTACACAGTTCAAATGTCCATGAAATGAAATTGATTGGATAGTGACAATAGTTTTGCTATAATTAACTTTCAAAATGATACCGGGAGTCTCCAAAAAGAAGCCCAGGGCTTATAAACGGAAACTCGACACTAACCCATTGACAATGCCGATCCTTGTTAGTGCCCACAGAAAATACACACCAAGTTTCATTAAAATCCTTGCAGTTGTTCTTGAGATATCGCGTTAACAAACTCATTCCAAAGCTGAATGATTTCCAGAATTTCATAAATTTCGAAGTGCATTTGGCTCATTTCCTTGGGCCAACCTAACCCATTGACAATACTGATCCTTGGTAGTGCGCACAGAATATACACACCAAGTTTCATTAAAATCATTGCAGTTGTTCTTGAAAGATCGTGTTAACAAGTCAACCAAGAGCTGAAATTTCCCAGCTGCTCCTTTTTGATTAAACGAACATGGCCCATTTGCAATGCCGATCTGTGTTTGTTGCCATAGAAGCTATAGGCCCAGTTTCATGAAAATCCTTGCAGCAGTTTTTAAGTTAGCGTGTTAATAAGCTCTTGCTGACAGAACGACAGACCGACCGACACGTGGTCGATCGCATATATTCCCCCTGTGGGGAAAAATGAATAACTGTGAGTGTGGAGAGAGGAGGACAGCTGTTGAAGAGTATGACAGGTCGGTGCGTGTAAAATTATGAAGAAACCGCCAACCATGCACACCAATGGGCCCATTTCAGCCAGTACACAATGACAACGTACGTCAGAAGATTACGCACTTAAAAACAGGCCGCAATTTTTCAATAAAATGAACAACCCAACCAAAAGGAAAACAAAACTTTTCATAACAGTATATAAAATTAATCACACAAGAATTGTTCATAATAGCTTTGCTATTGAACTTAAAAATGTGATAATACGGAAGCAGAGTGCCATGGTTTCTTCCGATGATATCGGGGTGTCAGCCTTCAAAACTGCACTGTATTTCTTCTCCCTGACATAGTTTATAAACTTTTTCCTATAGTAAAGTGACTTTTAAGAAGAAACAATGACAGTTTATGTAGCTTTCCGTTATTACAAAAACTGTGCAGCGATTTTTAGAGGTCTGAAAATATCAGCTTCCCGCCATACCAAGTTCACATCCCCACCATCTTGAGGTATACCCTAAACGTGCTTTTAATTTGCCGCCATGTGATTGATCCAGCAAACATGTGAAAACCACGCTGAGGCCACCTGATTGACCAGAAATTGTCAGAAAACATAATTAATATGTACAAACCGTTCACACACTTTTCTATTGCAGTACCCCTTACAGTTTCAGTGAAACACACCAAACACACTGAAATTTAAGTGAAAACCAGATTTTATGCAAAGTGGGCCCAAGGCGGATATGGAATTAATGTCTACTTTGCACATTCGAGCCAAAATAAAAGTGTAAACCTAGTTGGCTTCCGGCTCGAGAAGCCCACTTTGCAATAAAAGGCCCACTTCGAAGGTCTTAAATTGACGAAAAAAACTAACACACTGCCGAGTTCGTGGGGTACACGGCCTCTCACAAACAAACACACAGAACGTAGAAACACTATATGTCTCCCCTTGGTCGGGGAGACATAATGACCTCAAAGCAATGCACATCATAGTTGGAGAGATAAGCTGTCGACAAAACAGGGCATAAAAAAGTGACAGATAGACGGACAGACAAGACGGAGAACACCCAATCTAATACCTCCCTTCCCGGGTCTAAAGCCCCTGGCTGGGGGTTAACAAACTGTATTCGTGAGTCAAAAATACAGACCAGACGATGATGATCTACATTTGAAGAGTTGCAAAGTGATACGTATAACAGTTTGTGGTTTGAGACCATGTGTGCCAGAGACTGCAGTGTCACATACGTTCACGCATTGTGGACGTCTCGCAGGTGTCTTTTTAGGTCAAAAGCCCTAGAATAAGTTTTTCCACACATGTCACAGATAACAGCATGCACTTGCATATGCTCTTGCAACTCTGCGCTGGTCATAGATTCCCGTGTCCTGCATCTGGAGCATTTATAAGCAAAGTCCTGTTTGGTTTTTTTAATTGTCTGTTCTTGGAGGACGTCGTCAAGGTTTAGCTCTTGTTCGATGTGCAACTGCTCGGCTGCGTGTACATCACCAGATATCGCTGTGACAGCCGAGGTTGTGCTTGCACTTCCTCTAGCAACACTGCACGTGGATGAAATGTGTGAAGATGTACCAGTGGAACAAATCGTAACCCTGGCTCTTAATGGCTCCTGCCCTCCCGGGTTTAAAGCCCCCGGTTTGGGACTAACGAACGGTATTCGTTAGTCAAAAATACAGACCAGACGATGATGATCTACATTTGAAGAGTTGCAAAGTGATACGTATAATAGTTTGGGGTTTGAGACCATGTGTGCCAGAGACTGCAGTGCCACATTATACGTTCACGCTTTGTGGATGTCTCGCATGTGTCTTTTTAGGTCAAAAGCCCTAGAATAAGTTTTTCCACACATGTCACAGACAACAGTATGCACTTGCATATGCTCTTGCAACTCTGCGCTGGTCATAAATGCCCGTGTCCTGCATCTGGTGCATTTATAAGCAAAGTTCTCTTCGGGTTTTTTAATTTCCTGTTCTTTGGGGACATTGTCAAGGTTTAGATTTTGTTCGATGTGCAACGGCTCATGTGCTTGTACATCACCAGATTTCACTGTTACAGTCGAGGTTGTGCTTGCACTTCCTCTAGCAACACTGCACGTGGATGAAATGTCTGCAGTTGCACCAGTTGAACAAATCGTCACCCTGGCTTTCAAAGACTCCGCTGTTTGTCTCTCCTGGATAAACCTGCAATTTTATCTTACATGTAAATATTTCTCTCAACAGTCTAATAATCATTGTACTACCGCGAATCTTAAATCGCACTTTAAGAACTTAACAAAAAAGCGGTTGCACTTTCTGCCACTTTACTAAGTATATATATGTATACAGATGAAATCACTTAATCGCATACCGGTTAAACGCATAAATCGGTTAACTGCATATTATTCGCAAATCCCAAACCATTTCCAATGTTCTCTGTTGGAAATTTAACCGGATAATTGAATACCGCTTAATCGCATAAACTGGATAAAATGGGAAGCACACCGGTTAATTGCATAATTCTGGGTGACTCTCCAAGCATACCACACTTAAAGCAAACTAAGGCAGTGAGCTGCTCCTCGTTTATTTATCTAATCCATTGTCTTCTGTTTGCTTGACCCATTGTGTACATGTACCAACCCACTTGCGGTTGTTAACAGTGAATCTCGAACTCTTAATCACCACACTCTCTCAGTTCTCACTAGATAATGACCGTTAATATCTGCACTGCCTTAGCTGACGCTAGATAATGGCCTGTAACTCTAATCCCCGCGCTGCCTGAGCTCTCACTAAATAATGGCCTGAAACCCTTAATCCCCACGTTGCCTCACATAACCCTGAGTGCAAAGTCATCATTTAAATACGCGGCCAAGAAGAAAAAATGAAATGCAGGGAGGAGGGGTGGGGATGCACGCATAAACGCATATATCGGATAAACGCATAACAGGGCTTGGCAAATTGGCTATGCGATAGACCGGTTTCGTCTGTATATATAATTTTTCGGTCTCTCTAAACCTTACAAATCAATACGTGAGGTCTCCTTAAGCATTACGCTATATATATATATATATATATTCAATGTTACCTTAGGGAGGCAACTTGCCCTGTCATTTCCCTCATTTCACGTTGAAATTGCTCTGTCTCATTCTCCACCTTCTCAAGTCTACATGCTTGAAGAGAGAGCTCTCGTTTAAGGTTTTCATTCGCAGCTCGGAGAGACCAAAGTTCCTGAGTCATTTCCTCCTTTTCCTTTTTGAGTTCGGCAATCTATAAATATGCAAATACATTTATAAACACTTTCCTTTCATTCCAAATGAAAGCCCCTCTCCCTCACTGTCTAAAATACGTTCGAATATTTACCGGCGACACTGTTACGCTTAATCCCACGATGCACAAGGCAGTTCCCTTATCAAGCCTAGTTCACACTAAGCAACCCCTACTAACGCCTGCACTTCCAGAGTAGTACTCACGGCATAGGTGCATCTATTTGGTTTCAATATGAGAACCTCTGGCCCTGGGCTTCTTTCTGGAGACTCCCGGTATCATTTTGAAAGTTAATTATAGAAAAACTATTGTCACTATCCAACCAATTTCATTTCATGGACATTTGAACTGTGTAGGTTATCTACATATGTAATAATAGTATTATTTTATGTACAAACCTCTGTCTTGTTTTCGGCAACTTGTTTGCGGACCTCATCAGCGCTTTGCAAAGTCTTAAGTGCTCTCAACAGGCCGTAATATAGAACGCGCTCAATGCCAATATAATCTTCTCTGTGAGTTTCTTTCTTGATTCGTCTCAAATTCCTCAGATACTCATTGGCATTGAATGGGCTCACATAATCAATGACTAACTTAATTGTAGCACTTAAGTTGTTCACCTGTAACAGAAAATAGGATACTATATTTCCTTTCGCAACATCCACTTATAACTCGTGGCCGCTGTGTGTACCATAAGTATCAATGCATGAATTTCTTGCTTGTACTGTCAACAATAGTGTACACAAATTTTCTCTAATTTCTAAATTAACTAGACTGTCCAGTGTTTTTGTTAAAACAAAAACGGATATGTCTCTCCCGCCCCCAATCAGTCACGAGGAAAAAAATTCCTTGCTTAAAAGTACAACATTGGCAAGCCCAAAAAAAAAAAAATAAAAAATCGCCAAAAATACATTTTTACAGAAAATGAAGACATAATTAACTTCTGATTCATTTCGATTTACTCTTACAAAACTTTATTTTTTCATTAAACTTTTTCATTCATTATAACTTTACACCATTGACAATAAAATTGACTCCTTTTTAGCTATATATAGTGGCCTACTATACGTATCACACCTGATGGAGAAGGATTCCTGGTACAACTACCAACTCCCCAACACATTGAACAATTGTCAAGGGCTGTACGCCATAATCTTCCTTTAAGCGTGCCATGTCTTCTGCAGACAAGTAGCATTCACGCTGTTGGATTTGGTCGTAGCTGACGCCTTTCTTCCTTTGCAAATATCTGCCTCAAAGATTTTAATAAATCACAGTTCAATGAATTTAATATGAACATGCTGCGTCCCGACAGTTCTTAGCACATATTTATACAAATGAATTCGAATTAACGAATATACTGTTTATCTGAAGAAAACAATTGGTTTTTTTCAGGTCTATTGCTGTGATAAAGTAGTAGACAAAAACTTACATAGATACAAACAGCTAAACATCGCAGACAGTTTCAAATTATATACCTGCTTCATTGTGTGGGGCAACTAATTCCCTCCCTATCCAGTCACCAGGTAAATGAAAACTTGAGAATCCACTCACCTGACTATGAGGTCGTAGTCGTGCCTTTGAAAGATATGCCACTTGGCTGCCGCCCTTTTCTTCTTGCCATCAAGGGTATCTCTTTCAACTTTTTGAGGCAACTCATGTGCAAAGACACAAAGGTTGGCAGCATCAGCAAGGTCTGAGTGGAGGTTTGTGGGGTCCTCTTCGGTCAGCGATCAATGCCCGTAGAATAACTTTGGGCCGACGTCCGGATAGTACGTGGCCCAGTGGCATGCAGATACCTGGAACGTTGAAATATGTTAATGTCAGTGACAAAATGATGAGGACCCAACTTTTTTTCTTCTGAACACTGCCATGTTAACATTACAACCGTGTCTACATGAAAATATAATATTTACTTTCACTCTTTTCTCCTTCATAATGCTTTTATTACGTACGTACCATATTCATTGGGCCTTCTGGAGCTAAGAATCGCTTGAATGGCAGGATTTTTGTGAACTCTTCCACAACGCCTGGAAGAGAAAGTTGGAGGCATGGGTCTGTTTCTGGATAGTCGCATATCTTGACCTTTTCGGCTCCAACTTCATCTAATCCTCTGTAACACAACACATGTCTTTTATGTATAACAAAATAATTTATTGCGTTTCGTGTCGATATAATTGACAACAATTTCTTTGCTATTGCTACTATGCGTATTATGGCCATATCAAAACTTATTAACTGCTATACGCAATTATAATATTTACCTAAAGAAGTCCGATAACAGCATACGCTTCGACTTCTTATTCCCCATAACTCTGACAGTGGCTTCAACGTCGCCGCATTTCTCTGCAACTGACTCAGGTCGCCAAAAGTCATCGTTTACCTCCTTGTGGCATTCGACGATGAAAGGATACCCTTTAACAACATAAACAAGTAAGTATTTGTGAAACACAAGCAGGCCCCAACCGCCCCCCAAATTCATAGGGGTATAAAGTGATGACGGACAGACGGACGGACACCCCCAAACCTACAGGACTCAGTCCGAAGGGTTGGGGCCTAATAATAGTTTTTCTTCATTACCTGATCCACCACTCATATACAAATGAAACAATGCTAAATATTATACAAATTTCGTTTCTAATTTCAATAACCAGATCATTGCATACTACACAAATGTAAAAAATGCAAACAGGAAACGTCGTATAAAAAGACTACAATTTTACAATATGCATATATGCATTTAACGAAAACACCATTATTTGTATTTATGTAACACAGATGAAACTCTTATAAATCATATACAGTCAATGCAAAGTTCGTGTAATTACCTTCTGCAGATAGATATTCAAACAACTGAGCGCTGTTGGCAGAATTGGTGATGGTGACTAGTGTTTCACCACTGACACCAATCTCACAGCCGGGATACCGAGCACGCATTTCCTCAAGCAGTATTGGCTTTAACTTGCCCGAGCCACTTATCTGCTTCTCCACAACACCCCACTTTTGTGCAATATCTATCGCATTGTCAATGAAGTCTTCACAAGCTGTAAATAATTGCATTTGTGAAATCATTATTCCATTATACATAATTTGCTGGAAACGGGATGCTTACTAAAAACATTGAAACACCGTTTACTCGAAATCGCCAGGTATTTCCAATTTTATCGAGTAAATCGTATTTTCGAGTTAGCCGTGTTTTTTTTGGTTTCTGATGGGAGCAAATTCCCAGATTATAAAATGCTGAAAGTTTTAAGGTGTGATATTCCGATGTACCGGTTAAACCGCGCTGCCCTGAAAGATTCTGGCACAAAATTTTTTCATACGTTCTTTACCTTTTAGTGAGTTGTGTACCACTGCAGGTTCAACGACATGTTCGGTACGATGACCGGTCGCAGACTTGCAGGTGTCCTCAAAGCTGCAACTTATGCACAGGCTTCTTCCACATTATGTACACAGTTGGTGTGCATTGAAGATCCCCAGGTCGCACTTGTCGCACACATCTGTCCTTCCTGGCGTTTCCAGTCTGGCAATGACGCCATCACCATTTGCTTTCATGCGCTTAAGGAAGAAGCGATCCCTGAAGTTAAGAAACGGAAAAGATGCCTTAATATCAGGGCTTTATATTAACGACTGCCCCACTTGTCAGGGCAAGTGAAAGGCCTGGTGGGGCAGGCAGACTCGCCCGGTTAGCTGCTCCACCTGGCAGATAGATCCGTTGGGGGGAAGGGGGGCGTTGCGTGACATAATACCTTAACAACATACTTGTCAAGAAAGCGACTGTAGTAATTGATTAGTGTCCGCTAGCTGCACCTGACCTACATACTAGCCACTAGCACGTTGCCAGTTTCTATGTTGATGATGGACTGTGCCTATACATGCACCAGATATAGCGTCGCGTCACTTGTGATACAATAATTGCAGCATAATATGAAAAATTATCAAAGTTAAGAACTTAAAAATGTCTTTAGACAAATAACGATTTAAAGTTATTTCAAAGACTGAAAAGGAGAAAACATATTCCGAACAAGGTGCTGAAGAACAAACATCGGATACCAAAGCTAGCAAATACGTCAAACACGATGTCAAGCGGTCACGACACTTTCACGATGGAAAGTTGATTTTCCTGGACTGTTTGAGAAAGATGGAAAACTTTATCGTGATACATGTATCAATCATGGACCTGGAGCCACAGTAAAATCTATTTTACAAGAATTTGTTCTTGGAACTGAATCTTTTAGACATTCAAATATTAAGAGTCACTTTGTCTCAAACGAACACAGGTTGTTCCGCTGTATTTTGACCCATTTGAGTGGCCTGATGATAGAGAAAACCTGACCCAACACGGCACAGCAAATTAAGAATTGCTCTCAATTTGACAAATCATTTTGAACCACTGCTTAGAAAGTTTGACAAAGAGGATCTTTTTCATGGGTATACTACGTTCAAAGTGTTAGGCAGTCGGACTAAGTAAGTCCCGGAATTTAAATGCGCCGACTTTCATGCTACCACTTTTCAACAACACGCGAACGAATTGCAGAACATTAAAAAAACATTCAGAATGTATCAACCAATATCAACCGCGATATGTGAGCGAGATTTCTCTGCAGTGAAACTTGTTAAAAGCGACTGATGCGCCAGCTTAGAAACTGAACTGCTGTCGGATTTATTTCTGATATCAAGTGAAGGAACGCCGTTTGAAGGTTATCAAGCACACACAACACTGTAGCGCTGTTCATGGGAGGCCAGCGCAAGAAAAAAACAAAACCTTTACCAGCTGCCGCCTGGCCGAAGAACATGCTTAAGATGTAAGACTTTTTTAGGGCATCTGCGTTTTGACATTTACTCAGGAACTGCTATATTTGATACACAACGTCTATACATTGATGCATGCTATATAAGTGGAATGTTTAAGAGTATCGCGGATGGGGGAGTGGGGGAAGGGGCGGGGAGAAGGGTGACCAACAGAAGAGACAAAAGGTGGGGCAGGTAAGAGTACTGTTGGGGCAGGTAGATTTAAAATCTACTTGCCCCATCGGGAAGGTGCCGAAAAAGTTAACGTAAAGCCCTGAATATTAAATCTCTAAAATATCAATCCATGTACTTCATTATCATACCGCTTTTAAAGTAATTCTAAAACAAATGAAAGTACAATACCAAACATCTCTATATGCTTCGAAAATAAAATATTACAGGACAAGCCACATTAATCTTGGCAAAGATATACTATTCCATACCTGTTCACAAGATTCGATACTGGCACAAGCAAATGGGAAAGTGCATCTGAAGCTTCTCCTGAGGACATGACAACATCCGCTGAAGCTTTCTCAGAACCTGCATGCTGCGGAGTCTGGTTTTTTATTCTGGTAAAACCTCCGGGAACGTATATGCCAGGTCCGACTGAAGCTATCCTGCACAAAATATGTCCAATAAACGTTCGATTATTTTTAACATATAAAATGAAGTGAGTGACAACGTTTTAATTAGTACAAGTACTATTGCTCCTTCATTTGTGCGGGCAACAACGTCATATCTGTGACATGTAGGGACCTCAATCAACATCAACAACAGCAAATACATGTGCTCTGTAGCTTTAACCTAGCTAGCTAGTGGAATATTATGAAAAACAAGTTGCTGATAGTAAACCGTGAACGTAAGTTTGCATGCAGCAACTGAAGTTGGCTTTTGGCCTATCTAGATCAAATTCACTTCTTTTCTTCCTCTCATGTATTCACTCCACCTCGTGGATTTTAAATTGGCCATCCTTCAAAGTATGAAAGTACGAATTGGTTTATTCAAAACTACTTCAGAACAAGTAGTAGCACTAGTCAGCCACCAGCCTCTACGGCATCTAAACCGGGCCAGGGGATCAGTATTTCCATGAATAAAAACAGCCGAAATGCATTTCTTTTTACCTTCTAAAGTTGATAAAGGAGCATTCTGCATCCGAATGTGGATCCATACAATTGGCACATGGCTTCAACCCTTTTAAATCACGGCAAATCTGGCTTTGTACCTAAGAGCATAAAACGATATGGAGTAGAAACTGTCACACTTTCAGTCGATGACAAAGCTCGGGTTAGCAACACAGGATTTTTCCAGGCGTTTCGGGCAAAAAAAAAACGAAATATATTGATGTTTAAATGTTTATCTACAAGGGCGAGACAGTAATTGGGACACAATTATGGGTTTTTAATGATTTTATGGAAATATCCCTCAACTTACACGTGAACAAATACGTACCATCGACAGAGGAGGTCTAACCAAACATTGCTAATACACAGTAACTTCCCAGTATACGGACATTAAAATACACAAAAGTATAAATTGTGTTTCTAAGGTAAACAACAGACAAATTTGGGACATAAAATGTTGGCCTGAACATGAACCAATCACAAACAGCGTTACAACCGATGATGTCCCAGGACCAAGATGGCGGCGTCAACAAATAAACAGCTGATCAATCTGGCTGGTTTTATCAACTTTTCTCTTGAACAACAAAAGATACTTTCAATTTTATGTTACAATATTATGAGAAACACTTTCCCCAAGTATATGGATCTAAGGAAAATCAATAGTAAAACAAGCAAGTATTTGTGAAACACACGCAGGCCCCAACCGCCCCCAAATTCATAGGAGTATAAAGCGATGACGGACAGACGGACGGACACCCCAAACCTATAGCCCCAATCCGAAGGGTTGTGGCCTAATAAGTAAAGCAGGTTTCAGCCTATCTGCGTCAAATGTCTTATTCCACCCTCCGTCCCATTCTACGGTTTGGGCCTTGTACCGTTTCAGCACAAGTTTTTTTTATGGATTTCAGATTTCTCTGGAGATACATAGATTATTCAGCGTTTGCGCTGGGTTCTCAGGAAAGTGAGTCAAAAAAGGAAAGTGTGACTCAGTTGGTTCCAGAAAAACTCCGTGGGTTCCGAAAAAGTTAGTCATTTCGTTAAAAAAGGACAAAGAACAATAAGGGACAAAGTGGACAACGCGAACCCTGGTATTACATGAAATCATAAACATTTTTGCATTCATCTGGTATGTAGCAAACTCTTGGTCCCGACACAGCGGGGCTTTACATTACAAAACGATATTCTGAGATATACAATTATCTCGTAACTTGCTCGATACATATGTATGAGAAATTAATGTTAGCAGCTCTGTACCTCCATGCTTATACAAGCAGACTCTTCAAGGTCGTTGTAGTGCACATCCATTAATAAAATAGTGCAACATGTTTCTAGCAATACGTTACTACTAGAATCTGTGGAATATGAAGAGAATTATATTCCATCACATTTCTGCTAAGACACAAAAATTATGGAAAAGAGGTTGCAAATAAGTATCCATATATACAAATTTATCCAACATCATACACATATTCATACGCTTGACCCCCCTTCCCACCTGTGCGCAGTGCGTATGTTTTGGCTGCGACTCCCTCCCTGCGTACGCACTACATGAATGGCCCCTATCCCAATTTCATGATCATCAAGCAGAAGGACTGCTTACAAGAAGAGGTGCATTTGCTATTATTTTTGCAGAATTATATGCTTTTATTTCATTTTACCCAAGAGCACATGGTTTTTACAGCTGCTCGGCTGTATGGTGAACATATGCATAGTTGTCATTTGATAAAACTGCAAGCTTTATTGCTTATGTAAATCAAAAGTCTATAAGCTTAAACGGATATGTCCTGGAACGTTCCTCCTATTTTTGTGAAATACAATCTACAAAATAAAGGGTAATACGACGTTTTAATGCGTTTGAAGAGATAAAGGGGAGCATTCCAGGATATTGCCGATTTTTCATACTATAAGTATCCAGGCAGCCTCGTGTCCGTTTTCGGTGTGACTTCCCTGAGAAATCTTCCTTAGGCGCGTCTGAAACTCGCGATTCACTCCAATCTGAGTCTGAATCGGAGTCGCTATGGGCTCTCTCACACGCTTTCACATATCTAATTAAAGGGGCCTGATCATCATCACTATCAGATGAATCCCTGGTTCTTAACACCTCACAAGTGCTCAGAGATTGTTTTCGGGCTGTTGCTGCACACGGCTTTTCCAGGGTTCTTGTAACTGTTCATGGGAATTATTTAAGCCTAATTGTAATTTAGTTTGTGCATGAAGCTTTTCAATTTGCTCAAGTACCGAGATGTTTACTGCCTAGTGCCCCTATAGCACCGGTGAATAGTTAGGTTTAATCACTGCGAAAATATGCCAGTGACAACATCAACACTTTAACTTATAAGAAAACATAAATTAATTTATTAAATCAATAGGTAAAGCATATTGAGAGGCAATTTAAAAAGTCAATACAATAAATGGATAAAACACACACCTAAGAGACTGTACCTAGGTTTCTTTGGTTTAGCACCGGTTGAAGCAGTAGCAGCAACTGACGCGCTACAAGTGGCAACGCTGCCGTCCATACCGGGCCTACTTTTACCTTTTAACAACATTACAGGATTACAGTAAATTTAGAAATCTATCTAATCGGTGAATTTTCAACGCAAGTTACAAACGCAATATGACTCCACAAGATACAATGTTATCCTTTTCACGGTCGTCGTTAAAATAAACTCAACAATCAACTTGCATTGGAGAAGCAGGGGTGCACATAAGGATTTTTTTACCTTCGCCTATTTGGCGAAGGACGTTCAACTCAACTTCGCCAAATCGAATTCACCTTCGCCAAATTAACCCTCTTACTAAAACTGTAAGTTAATTTGTTTATTGCATCTAAACTATACATATTCTTAACTACATTGTCCAGTTTATGTCTTTATAGAGCTACATCGGTAGTTACTCAGTCCATATTTTATTTTATTATAATAATTTTAGTCTAAAATTCTGTTGAATCTGTTCACCTTCGCCAAATGGATTTCACCTTTGCCATGGCGAAATGCGAAGGTCTTATGTGCACCCCTGGAGAAGTTAGTTAAGTAGAAAAATCCAGATTCTACAGAGGTTGGATATTGTTTTAGACCATTGGAAAAATCGCTGTTATATATGATATTACTGATTTTAATTTTTTAATGGAACATTGCTCTTATTTAAGATATTTTGAAAATAAATTTTGACAATAAAGATAAAACGAAAGTGTTTACCTTCGTCAACACTCTGCAAAAATCGGCCCATCACCAATGTCTCTTTTAAACCTGGCGGACATCTGTAGTTCTCACTGGCCGTCACATCGGAGTGGCTCAAGTGATTAAAGTATATTTTGGCATCAGCGGGAGACATATCCAAAGATGAATAAATCGTCGAAATCCTATGACGATTAGTAGTCGCGTTTAGCGTGATTGGAATCATCTTTGTAACTTGATTCATTGCATGCCACCCAGAACAGTGATTGTATGAGCCTCTTGAAGCGAACACGAAATTGTTATTTTCTTTGATTCCGTACGCTTTGCGATACTTGACCAAGATGTCCAATGCGCCAACGACATTTTTGGGTATCAGTATAGGAACGAATTTTTTCCCTTTACCATGCAAGTAGGCCAATAGATACTGATTTGCCAGGAATTTTTCTGCTGGGTCTACAACCGAATCTATGGCCTCGTCACTAACCAAGACTTTATTTTTGGCATCCTCCCATTCCATGATCAGCATCCTCGCACCTTCCTCACCGCGACGCGCGTTGTACAGAGTGAGTCGACAAACGACGAGATTCCTGAGCAAGGCATATTTTTCGACACCAAAGTCGTTCACAATGGCACTCACTCGATCATTCACAAACGTATGCAAGCGCTGGACCAGTTTGTCACATGGTAGCTCATTAGGCCTTCGCCTTTCAAAAGTGCGCTCGGTTGCGAGGTATTCCGCTTCAGCGAATACTTCGGGATCTCGAAAATGGAATTGCCTTCTGAACCCTTGCACATCTAATACTTTATCATTTTCGGATCTTTCGTCATAAATGGCCTCGAGATGTTTCGCCGATCTCCTGAGCACTGCCTTGATGTTCTTCAAAAGCCCGTGCTTCGTTTTAGCTGAGGAAGAACTTTGTCCCCTTCTTTTTATGGCTTCATACAGAATGTTCATGTTTTCTCTACCTTTGCGGAACATGTCTTCAATGGAAGCATTTTGAGGAGCTCCAGGTACTTTCTTGTATTCCAGGAAGAGATTCGCAAGCTGGCGCATTTCGGTCATTGAATTCTTCCTGCATTCGGCTGCTTTGGATTTTGAATAGCGCTTTTTGTTGAAAATGCGATAACCCATTTCCTTCAGAAAGCTATTACTTCTGCACAACATTCCCGTTTCATCCTCTTGAAATTTGTCGAGGATTCTTTCCTTGAACTCCTGGTCGTGATGTAAATTAGTCACAAGCGTGGATGGTCTTATCGCAGTCGGTTTTGACTTGCACTGATGCTTGTAAAACGTTGAGCTTCCAATGAACTTATTGCATTCGCGACACATTTTTATCACATCTTGTGTGGACTTTGTTCTTCGCTCGCGCATCAGGTCAGCTTGATCAAAAGACAATTCACTGAGTACTCTTAGATTGTGCTTCTTGATGCCTTCTATTCGCTTTTCGTTTGCAAATTGGCTATCAAGTTTATTCTCATGCATGTTGGATTTCACTTCTTGCAAACGCTTGTGCACATTCGTGATGTGGCATTTCAATTTACTACCCGTTATGACTTTGCCACAAAAAGGGCATTCTCTTGGTGGCTTCTGAAACATTAATAACAAATCTTCTAAGGCAAGTAAAAAAGCGTAATACAAATTGTTGATTAACGATGCAGGAATCTCCGCATGAGTGTGTACTAATCAAAAGCAGTTTTGCACAATTAAGTTTTACGCAGTATGAACAAGGTATGATTTTTTTCCGAAAATTAATAATGCCTACAATATTCCACAATTATTGTTGAATAACTAGAAAACTTTTCGTGTGAAATGGAAAGTTTTGGACTGATCTACATTAAGCATATGTACAATAGCAACAAACCTTGTAGTTCTCTTTGTCTTTTCTTGTGGTTGAACCACTTTGATTGGCACTGTTGGCCGTTTTTGCTCCTGAAAAAGAAAAGGATATTTTGAGTATGGTCTAAAAATAGGGAGACTGTTAACCTGTCACCGCCTGTACCTCATAAACGCCATACCGAAAAGTATCCCGAGTATGGTCAAGGTTATATACGAGTAAATATAAGCAATGCACATTTTGTCCCTATTTACCAATTTTCATGTATGTCTTTCTAAGTAGTAACTTTGATATATATCTACATAGAAACACTTAAGGAGACCATGTTTCCAAGACAGAAAGAAGGAGACTGTCCACCTATCACAAACCTCACAAACGCAATACCAAAAAGTATCCCGAGCATGGTCTCCCAAAGTCGTATTTCAATGTGTTATACGAGTAAATATAATCAATGCACATTTTGTCCCCTATTTATTTATGGTCTTTCTAAGTAGTAACTTTGTTATATATCTACATAAAAAACACTTAAGGAGACCATGTTTCCAAGATATAGAAAGAAGGAGACTGTCCACCTGTCACCGCCTGTACCTCACAAACGCCATACCGAAAACTATGGTCTCTCTAAGTAGTAAGTTTGGCATATATATATATATATATATATATATATATATATATATATATATATATATATATATATATATATATATATATATATATATATATATATATATATATATTAAGCCGTCGATTTGATATTAAGTTCCATACGATACAATTGACTGTATTGACATCTAGCTCTCTGACAAGACAGTAAGAATAAAACAACTCGATTGGGAGTAATATTTGTACTTATTGTAAAAAACATAACTGCTGTTGAAGTGACAGTACACTATCAATGAATAACAATACACAGCAATAATTTTTTGTCTACACACAACTAGCATGATAGTGAAACATTTATTAGTAATGTTAACCAAATAATGAGGGGTGGAAAAGGGGGAGGGGTGGTGGGTATTAAAAGGGAATACTGCTATTTTGTTTCGATGCGCGCTCGCTGCTGGCTAAAATGCGAGTGATACTTCCAGTCAGTAAGCGCAGTCGCTGTGACGTTAGAGATGCATCCTGAGTAGGAGGGGCTAAGCCTGTCTGTTTGCGCAGCTGACAAATCAGTCTTTGTTGTGAGAGCGTCTCACTGAGGTTCTGTTTGTGAAAGGTTGCCAGAGTTCCTGGCACCAATCACCTAGTTACACACAGTACGCAGGAAATATACAGAGTATGCAAAGTAGGATAAAAGTGGGGTTTCTAAAACATATATAATGGGGTTTCTAAAACAGTGACGTCATTGTTTTAGAAGCCCCAACGGACTAGTAAAACAGTGAGGTCACATGGACGTGATATGGACGTCATAATCACGTCATATGGACGTGATATGGACGTCATATGAACGTCATAATGACGTGATAGGGATAGTGGGCAGCCATCCAAACGGGCAGCGAGGCAAATGGGCAGCCGGACTATATGTGTCACCGTAACACGGACAACTGGGCCATCGGAAAATCAATTAGAACTAAGCAACCAATGACAGAGTTTCCTTAAGCCAAGCTATTTTTAGCCCAGACAGCTCTCTCTTCACGCATCACTGCACACATTGAGAAGCTGGCGAGGAAGAAACAACTATTTCTCTCTCTTCATACACACACACACACACAACGGCAAACCAAGCAGCCACTCATTCCCTCACTTTCTCGTTTGCTCTGTCACTCTCTCTCTCCACACACATCACACCACGGAACACACACACACACCTAAATGACCGAACGGGCAGTCTTTTTTGGTTCGATTTTCTCGCTGTATCTACCTACATATACCAACCACGTACGGCTCATTTAGCGCTTCCTTTCTCAAGCCAGCTTTCTCGCTCTCCAAACACACATAACGGTAAACCAAGCAAGCAGCCACTGTTTTTTCGCACAGTCTCTCTTTCACTCTTTCAAACGAGCAAACGGGTTGTCTTTTTTTCCTCACTTTCACGTTTGCTCTATCACTCTCTCTATGTACATATAACACCTACGGCAGACGGGGCAAACTGGCAATCATTTTTTTAACTCTCTCTTTCTCCACACGCATATGCCATCATTAATGGATCTCCGTAAAAGCAATTAAAAATGGCCATTATTAACCACAGAGAGCTCTCTCAATGTATTACCGCAGGCAACAACTCTAATTTTTGGCAAGCCAAAAGTGCGAATTGGCCTATGTTTCCTTAAGCCAAGCTATTTTTAACCCCAGGGAGCTCTCTCTCTCTCTCTCTCTCTCTCTCTCTCTCTCTCTCTCTCTACACGCAAGCAGCCAACTAATTCACCGAACGAGCAGTCTTTTTTTTTGTCTTTCACTTTCACTCTCTCTCGAAACACACGACGGCAAACGCAACCAAGGAGCCACTCTTTTTTCGCCCAGTTTCTCTTTCTCTCTTTTTAACGGGTCGTCTTTTTCCCCTCACTTTCTCTTTCGCTCTGTCTCTTTACACACACATATAACACCACAGCAGACGCGGGAAGACGCGGGAAGACGCGGGAGACGTGGAAAAACGGGTAGACAGCTCCCTGTAAGCTCTCCAACTGTTTTTTAAGCAGTGGACTCATAGAGACATGGTTAGAGCTCGCCTATTAGGTATTTTGACCCAGCAATGACGTCATACAGTAGGTAGGAAACGACAGTTCCACCGCACTTTGTGACGTCATACTGTCTGGAAGTGACGTCATCATGTCTGGACCGGAAGTGTTGTCTGGACCGGAAGTGTTGTCTGGACCGGAAGTGTTGTCTGGAGCGGAAGTGTTGTCTGGAGCGGAAGTGATGTCTGGACCGGAAGTGTTGTCTGGACCGGAAGTGTTGTCTGGACCGGAAGTGACGTCATCATGTCTGGACCGGAAGTGACGTCATAGTGTTTGTTTGTTTCTATCTGCTTCAGTTTTTTGGATGGAGCGTGCGCACGTGTTGGGATGACGTCATGATGAAGGGTAAACGTCACAGCAGAGTATGCTTAAACGAAACGTCATTTTGTTTTCGTAATTTGAAATAACGGACTTCCGTTGAAGTGTGGAACTTATATTTGTAACATGTTGCCATTTTAACTGTGTAAAAAGTGGAAAAGTGGGATAACTTTCGTTATAGTTGACCGATTTGAATGAAAATTTCACTGTTTGATTCAGTTTTATATCTAGTTTTGTTATAAAGTGGTCACAGGCTATTTACACCGGTGGCTGTATGCATTTTTGTAACATGCCGCCATTTTAACCTTGTAAAAAGTGGAAAAGTGTAATAACTTTCGTTATGGTTAACCGATTTGCATGAAAATTTCACCATTGAATTCAGTTTGATGTCTTAGTTTTACAGTAGTTTGTGCATAGGTGGGTTGTTGGAATGGCGCGCGCCCACCATTCAAACATGTGTTTGAATTATTTTTTTTTTTACGTCAAACTATTGTTCAACAAGTTGTTTAGCAATTGTACAACAATTCTTCAACAAGCTGTTGTTCAACATGTTCAACATGTTGTTGAACATGTTCAACATATTCAACATGTTCAACATGTTCAACATGTTCAACAACATGTTCAACATGTTCAACATGTTCAGCATGTTCAACAACATGTTCAACATGTTCAACATGTTCAACAACATGTTCAACAAGTTGAACATGTTCAACATGTTCAACATGTTGTTGCACAAGTTGAACATGTTCAACATGTTCAACATGTTCAACTTGTTCAACAACATGCTGTTTAACAAATTGTTCAACAAGTTGTAGTTCAAGCAAAGAAAAAACAAGACATATGTTGAGTAGGTTTATTAATACATTTAAATACACTTAAATACACTTAAATATATACAGCTTAAATTTATAACAATATTATAACATTTATTGATTTACAAAGTCTTTATTATAATGTTTAGTCAAATAAGTCTATTTTTCTTCATCTGCTTCACTCTGTTCACTGGCATCCATATCACTTTCTTCGTCACTGCTTTCATCTTCCCTTCTCCTCATCTAGAAGCTCTTCAAAGAATGCATCGTTTCTTCTTATAGCCGCCTTTAGTGCCTTTGAATACTCGTAATGTTTTTCATCAACAAAGTAATTGAAGTCTTCTAAAATGGTTTCATAATGTTCGTTTTGTTGTAGACGTTGGGCATATTTGAATAGTCTCATAAACAGTTGTTTAAGTCGACGCTTATAAATGGGTCGAAAGTCATCACTTGCTATTTCACGCGCATCTTCAAGCCCTTGTTCTTCATATTCTGAAACCTTTTCTTGAAATTTCTTATCATATTCATCGTAGACTTCTTGAACCATATCATACCAAACAGAGTCTGTTTCTGACTCACTTTCAGAGTCTGTTTCTGACTCACTTTCAGAGCTGCCGTCATCATCACCCTCAACACAATGTTCCATATGTTTGAACAAAGCTTCTTGACTGTTGTATAATGCACCACATTCTGTACAAGCATGTGCATTCTTTTCAGTCATGTTGACGCTTTGACTTTCCATAGAAGACTCATCTAAAGTTTCAGTGATAGGTGGTTTTACAGGGTTTTCCACATCTATCTCCAATTCTTCTTCTTCTGAAGTGTGAGCATTCTTTAAGTGCCTTTTAAGACTTTGTGACCAATTGTAAGATTTCAAACAAATGTTGCATTTATACATCCTTTCGGTTCAACATGCACTTTTCAAATGATGAAAAAGCCTTTAAACATAGCCTTATATACAACTTGTTGAACAACATGTTGAACATGTTCAACATGTTGTTGAACATGTTGTTGAACATGTTGTTGAACATGTTGTCTATGCCTAGGGGAGTTTAACGTCATGACGTCATTATGACGTCATCATTATGACGTCATTATTACGTCATCATTATGACGTCATAATGACGTCATTGGAACAGGCGCATGCTTTATCAAAAACTGACTCAGCAGAATTTATTGCTGGTTGATATGGATGAAATGCATGTCTCACTCTTCCTTTTATGCTACTTAGATGTAATCAAAATATGGTGTGTAACTCGTCAAAAATGCCAAACTTGTAAAAATTGCTGATTTTGACGAGTTACACACCATATTTTGATTACATCTAAGTAGCATAAAAGGAAGAGTGAGACATGCATTTCATCCATATCAAACAGCAATAAATTCTGCTGAGTCAGTTTTTGATAAAGCATGCGCCTGTTCCAATGACGTCATTATGACGTCATAATGATGACGTAATAATGACGTCATAATGATGACGTCATAATGACGTCATGACGTTAAACTCCCCTAGGCATAGACAACATGTTCAACATGTTCAACAACATGTTCAACAACATGTTGAACATGTTCAACATGTTGTTCAACAAGTTGTATATAAGGCTATGTTTAAAGGCTTTTTCATCATTTGAAAAGTGCATGTTGAACCGAAAGGATGTATAAATGCAACATTTGTTTGAAATCTTACAATTGGCCACAAAGTCTTAAAAGGCACTTAAAGAATGCTCACACTTCAGAAGAAGAAGAATTGGAGATAGATGTGGAAAACCCTGTAAAACCACCTATCACTGAAACTTTAGATGAGTCTTCTATGGAAAGTCAAAGCGTCAACATGACTGAAAAGAATGCACATGCTTGTACAGAATGTGGTGCATTATACAACAGTCAAGAAGCTTTGTTCAAACATATGGAACATTGTGTTGAGGGTGATGATGACGGCAGCTCTGAAAGTGAGTCAGAAACAGACTCTGAAAGTGAGTCAGAAACAGACTCTGTTTGGTATGATATGGTTCAAGAAGTCTACGATGAATATGATAAGAAATTTCAAGAAAAGGTTTCAGAATATGAAGAACAAGGGCTTGAAGATGCGCGTGAAATAGCAAGTGATGACTTTCGACCCATTTATAAGCGTCGACTTAAACAACTGTTTATGAGACTATTCAAATATGCCCAACGTCTACAACAAAACGAACATTATGAAACCATTTTAGAAGACTTCAATTACTTTGTTGATGAAAAACATTACGAGTATTCAAAGGCACTAAAGGCGGCTATAAGAAGAAACGATGCATTCTTTGAAGAGCTTCTAGATGAGGAGGAGGAAGATGAAAGCAGTGACGAAGAAAGTGATATGGATGCCAGTGAACAGAGTGAAGCAGATGAAGAAAAATAGACTTATTTGACTAAACATTATAATAAAGACTTTGTAAATCAATAAATGTTATAATATTGTTATAGATTTAAGCTGTATATATTTAAGTGTATTTAAGTGTATTTAAATGTATTAATAAACCTATTCAACATATGTCTTGTTTTTTCTTTGCTTGAACTACAACTTGTTGAACAATTTGTTAAACAGCATGTTGTTGAACAAGTTGAACATGTTGAACATGTTGAACATGTTGAACATGTTCAACTTGTGCAACAACATGTTGAACATGTTGAACATGTTCAACTTGTTGAACATGTTGTTGAACATGTTGAACATGTTGAACATGTTGAACATGTTGTTGAACATGTTGAACATGTTGAACATGTTCAACTTGTTGAACATGTTGTTGAACATGTTGAACATGTTGAACATGTTGTTGAACATGTTGAACATGTTGAACATGTTCAACTTGTTGAACATGTTGTTGAACATGTTGAACATGTTGAATATGTAAAACATGTTCAACAACATGTTGAACATGTTGAACAACAGCTTGTTGAAGAATTGTTGTACAATTGCTAAACAACTTGTTGAACAATAGTTTGACGTAAAAAAAAAATAATTCAAACACATGTTTGAATGGTGGGCGGGCGCCATTCCAACAACCCACCTATGCACAAACTACTGTAAAACTAAGACATCAAACTGAATTCAATGGTGAAATTTTCATGCAAATCGGTTAACCATAACGAAAGTTATTACACTTTTCCACTTTTTACAAGGTTAAAATGGCGGCATGTTACAAAAATGCATACAGCCACCGGTGTAAATAGCCTGTGACCACTTTATAACAAAACTAGATATAAAACTGAATCAAACAGTGAAATTTTCATTCAAATCGGTCAACTATAACGAAAGTTATCCCACTTTTCCACTTTTTACACAGTTAAAATGGCAACATGTTACAAATATAAGTTCCACACTTCAACGGAAGTCCGTTATTTCAAATTACGAAAACAAAATGACGTTTCGTTTAAGCATACTCTGCTGTGACGTTTACCCTTCATCATGACGTCATCCCAACACGTGCGCACGCTCCATCCAAAAAACTGAAGCAGATAGAAACAAACAGACACTATGACGTCACTTCCGGTCCAGACATGATGACGTCACTTCCGGTCCAGACAACACTTCCGGTCCAGACAACACTTCCGGTCCAGACAACACTTCCGCTCCAGACAACACTTCCGCTCCAGACAACACTTCCGGTCCAGACAACACTTCCGGTCCAGACATGATGACGTCACTTCCAGACAGTATGACGTCACAAAGTGCGGTGGAACTGTCGTTTCCTACCTACTTCATACATATTGACTGAGAGCTCTTTCTTCACACACATACACATCACGGCAGCAGGGTAAACGGGCAATCATTTTTTTTTTTTTTTGCTTTCTCTTTCGCTCTCTACACATAACACAACGGCAAACGCAACCAAGGAGCCACTCTTTTTTCGCCCAGTTTCTCTTTCTCTCTCTCTTTCAAACTTGTTGTCTTTTTTCCCCTCACTTTCACGTTTGCTCTGTCTCTTTACACATACACATAACACCACAGCAGACGCGGGAAGACGCGGGAGACGTGGAAAAACGGGCTGACAGCTCCCTTAAGGAGACAATGTTTTCAAGATACAGAAAGAGAGGGGGCGTTCACCTGTCACCACCTGTATCTCACAACCGCCATCATGAGAAGTGACATTTGAGTTTTGAAATTAAAAAAAACAATGGATGCGTATTTGGTACACCTATTTCCCTATCTCCATGTTTGGTCCCTCAAAGTCGTCAATTTAGTGTATATATAGTTCAAGTTTTTCTCGCATTGATGCAAACGCCATACGGAGTATGTGAATGTAGTACAAGATCATGCAAGTAGACTTACCTTCATGTTGTGGTTCTGCTTGTGTGTCGCCCCTAACCAAGCTCCGAAGATCAGCCGCTACCACTGCAATTTGCAGCGAGGAATCTGTAACACAAGAATCGAATCATATTTTTTTAACACATTGAGCTTAGTATATCTATGGTAAATTTAAATATTACACATTTCAATTGATGCTGTAATTACAGATAAAATTATAAGCAGATAAAAAATGCTTCATTACTGCATACAATAAAAAGCAACCTACCTGAAGCATTGGCGATTTCTTCGATGGAGTTGGCACCTCCATTTTCTTTTTCTTCGGATTGAGCAGCTGCTAGCAAAGCTATATCTCTGTGCACGTCGTCAATAAGCCTGAAGAGTGTATATGATGACATCAGTGTAAATATGCATGAGCTAGAGATTTTGTCTATCTAATTGGAAATTCAATCTATGCAAAAAATATACAACCATTACCTGTAAAGATGCAAATGAATTAAAAATCCTCTTTTCCTTTTACCTCAATGGGTGACAACATTACACTGAGGCTTGTGAAACGTCCAACTATTTAGTCATACATTTTTAAAATTTATATTAACCTGACTACGTCTCGAGGAGTAGGCCTATGCCCCGTGGTGTGTGTAAGGCTGTTGCATGTTGACTACACAAAATTTAAAAGTGGGGGAAGGGTAGACATAGTGTCTAACATTAAAATGAGTCAATCCAATAACCAGTAGGGACCTGAGACTGCTATAGGTACTCTAAGTACAGCGCCGATTTTGAAACATTAGCCAATTTGTCAATTTAAGTCCCAAAATTCTTGGTTAGTGCACTGCGGAAGGGTGCAGAGAAGCCGTGTACAAAATTTGAAAGGAATCCATCTATTAATGTGGCCTGTAGGCGCGTGAGACTGAAGCGTGAAAGACGGACAGACGGACGGACAGACCGAAAAGTTCAAAACTATATCCCTCCGTTCTACTGGGGATAAAAAGCCACGGGGGGATACCACTGAACGTCATTCTCGTCAATCAACGCATGCGAGCTGACCCCCAGCTGTTTAATCCCAGCATTCAGATCGGATACAAACAAAGGTTCTTCGGGCTCTTCAGGGAGTACTGTACCTGAAAAATACATGTCGAGAAATCTCTTTATTTCAGCATTTCAACAAAAATAATGAAAGAAACGAACAATAAAAATAAATTACATTACAGTAAAATCTCCGTTAGCAAACAACTGCACTTAGTCAACACTATTTCCTCGGAATTTTGAACTGCTATGATGAAATTCACTTCTCATTATGAACACCTTTATGTAATAAACAGATTTACCAGGTCCCAGAGGTGTCCATTGCATAAAGTTTTATTGTTTATTGATATCATAACCTACTCATTGGCTGCAATGGAATAACAGTTAATGGTGGCGGTAATGTGTTGTCGCGCTCTGGTGTGCTCCACCGCATAAATCGTTCATGGTCTGTTGCATTGCTCTCCTGAAGCAAATTAAAAAGAATGTCTAGTTAATTAAGATTCCAAAAGGATTTTCATGAGCCTGAAAAACTTCTGTAAAGTAAGAATTGTTAACCAAGTGTAACTTAACCTTGTTAACTAACTTAAAGGATACCAGTTCAAATATCAGGGAGTCTTTAGTAATACCATAGCGCTAAACGACTACAGACAGTAATAAAATGCAATCAAAGCATTATCCGAATGTGCGCTCCCTTTTGTTGCACCTTTGAAAAGATTACGTGGACTGTATGCATAAAATTTTTTAACACTTAAGGAGACTCACAGTTTCAGCGTCCTCTGCTTTTGAAATCGTTGCTGGAATCAACTTTGATGGAACACTAGTGACAAATTTATCATCAGTGCCCATACGAGTGATTGAACTGAGTCCGTGAAAGGTCTTGAGCATGATATTATCAAAGTACGCCTTCCGGACAGTTGAAGTACCCTTGTCCACGTGCGCCTCCTCGATAGGGGATGTGGCCGTGTAAACCTGCATGTCCTATACAGGGGGTGAGGTCATGTCCACGTGCGCGTCCTCGACAGAGGGTGAAGCCATGTCGACGATCGACTCCTCGACAAAGGGTGTGGCCGTGTCCACGTGCGCCTCCTCGATAGGGGGTGTGGCCGTGTGAACCTGCATGTCATCTACAGGGGGTGAGGTCATGTCCACTTGCGCGTCCTCGAAAGATGGTACGGCCATGTCGGTGATCGACTCCTCGACAGGGGTGTGACTGTGTGAACCTGCATGTTCTCTACAGGGGGTGAGGTCATGTCGACGTGCACGTCCTCAACAGAGGGTGAAACCATGTCGACGATCGACTCCTCGACAAAGGGTGTGGCCGTGTCCACTTGCGCCTCCTCGATAGGGGATGTGGCCGTGTAAACCTGCATGTCCTCTACAGGGGGTGAGGTCATGTCCACGTGCACGTCCTCGACAGAGGGTGAAGCCATGTCGACGATCGACTCCTCGACAAAGGGTGTGGCCGTGTCCACGTGCGCCTCCTCGATAGGGGGTGTGGCCGTGTGAACCTGCATGTCCTCTACAGGGGGTGAGGTCATGTCCACTTGCGCGTCCTCGAAAGATGGTACGGCCATGTCGGTGATCGACTCCTCGACATGGGTGTGACTGTGTGAACCTGCATGTTCTCTACAGGGGGTGAGGTCATGTCCACGTGCGCTTCCTCGACAGAGGGTGAAACAATGTCGACGATCGACTCCTCGACAAAGGGTGTGGCCGTGTCCACGTGCGCCTCCTCGATAGGGGATGTGGCCGTGTAAACCTGCATGTCCTCTACAGGGGGTGAGGTCATGTCCACGTGCACGTCCTCGACAGAGGGTGAAGCCATGTCGACGATCGACTCCTCGACAAAGGGAGTGGCCGTGTCCACGTGCGCCTCCTCGATAGGGGGTGTGGCCGTGTGAACCTGCATGTCCTCTACAGGGGGTGAGGTCATGTCCACTTGCGCGTCCTCGAAAGATGGTACGGCCATGTCGGTGATCGACTCCTCGACAGGGGTGTGACTGTGTGAACCTGCATGTTCTCTACAGGGGGTGAGGTCATGCCCACGTGCGCGTCCTCGACAGAGGGTGAAGCCATGTCGACGATCGACTCCTCGACAAAGGGTGTGCCGTGTCTACGTGCGCCTCCTCGATAGGGGGTGTGGCCATGTGAACCTGCATGTCCTCTACAGGGGGTGAGGCCATGTCCATGTGCTCGTCCTCGACAGATGGTACGGCCATTTCGGTGATCGACTCCTCGACAGGGGGGTGTGACTGTGTGAACCTGCATGTTCTCTACAGGGGGTGAGGTCATGTCCACTTGCGCGTCCTCGACAGATGGTACGGCCATGTCGCTGATCGACTCCTCGACAGGGGGTGTGGCTGTGTGAACCTGCATGTTCTCTACAGGGGGTGAGGTCATGTCGACGTGCGCGTCCTCGACAGATGGTACGGCCATGTCGGTGATCGACTCCTCGACAGGGGGTGTGGCTGTGTGAACCTGCATGTTCTCTACAGGGGTTTGAGGTCATGTCCACGTGCGCGTCCTCGACAGATGGTACGGCCATGTCGGTGATCGACTCCTCGATAGGGGGTGTGGCTGTGTGAACCTGCATGTTCTCTACAGGGGGTGAGGTCATGTCGACGTGCGCGTCCTCGACAGATGGTACGGCCATGTCGGTGATCGACTCCTCGACAGGGGGTGTGGCTGTGTGAACCTGCATGTTCTCTACAGGGGGTGAGGTCATGTCGACGTGCGCGTCCTCGACAGAGGGTGAGGCCATGTCGACGTGTGCCTCCTTGGCAGGACGTATGGCCGTGTCGACGTGATTGACCTCATTGACCTCTACAGTGGACGTGGCCGTGTCACTGTGCACGTCCTCGACTGGAGATGGGGCCGGGTCAACGTGAATGTCGTCGGCAGGGGATGTGGCCGTTTGAACGTGCGCCCTCTCCATAGTAGACATGGCTGTGTCCACGTGCGCCTCCTCGTTGGTAGTCGTGGCAGTGTCGAAGCGCGATTTTTCGTCACTGCTCGCGTTATTGCCAGAGTGCCAGTCATCGCTACTGCTCGCGTTATTGTCAGAGTGCCAGTCATCGCCACTGCTCGCGTTATTGTCAGAGTACCAGTCATCGCCACTGCTCGCGTTATTGTCAGAGTGCCAGTCATCGCCACTGCTCGTGTTATTGTCAGAGTGCCAGTCCTCGTCATATTTCGTTTCCTCAACACCGGGAGCCTTGGCCTTTTTGCGCCATTCAAGACCTTGGACGCCATAGTCATACCGAATTTCATCTCCCACATTTATGTCTTTCGACGCAAAAAACGCTACATAGGGCTTGTCTCTTACGACTACCTTTTTGACCGCTGCATTTGCCTTAGAGGCGCACCTATCATTCAAGTAGTGTGCTGGACACTGGTTGTTCGTCCCATCAATGCTGAAATAAAAGCAAAAGTCATCGTTTAAAAACACGTTTGCACATATTGTGGTGCTGAAAAAGTTATATCTTTACTATTTGACCTTATTACTTGAAAAAAAGTGTCTTCTCCAGTTTCATTACAGCAAGGATTTTGCATGCAATCGTATATCTTTCGGTATAAATTTTAAAATAATCTTAAAATAAATAACCAGCGACATAAGCGGTTGGTGCATTCATTAAAACTTAACAACGAGAATATGTACTTTCACACAAACGAAAAAGTAAAACGACGAGGCTAGGTTTTTCCTACTCATAAATAGCTCGCCGTAGTAATAATTTTTTTCAAAGTAAGCGTCAAATTTGTCAAATAAGATCCACACAAAAAGAACACAAACATGTCAGTAAGAGTCAACAAGTACTTCTTAGTTAGCAAACAAGAAAATGGACAAAATTGAGGG
Source organism: Protula sp. h YS-2021 (assembly GCA_949752745.1). Taxonomy (NCBI): domain Eukaryota; kingdom Metazoa; phylum Annelida; class Polychaeta; order Sabellida; family Serpulidae; genus Protula; species Protula sp. h YS-2021. The sequence continues at coordinate 61,439,784 of OX457029.1, read as the reverse complement.
ACATAAAACCATTCGAGGTTGCAACTTGAAGCAACAGTACATAAAAGCAACACACACAGTCAGTAAGTCACATTCTGTACTCCGTCAGGACGTTTTGTTACTCTGTCGGGTGAGTACATCTTAGTAATCCATTCTATTAACTAGAGCTGTCATGGGTTCCGAGGCATACCCATCCCGCGGACATCCCGGTGCGAATGGCATTATGAAATTTGGACCCCCTGTGAAATTCTGACCTCCCCCCGCACCTGTTTTTGTTTTTCATCTAACACTGCAGTATTTCGTGCAAATCATATAACTGATTTATTTCAAGTTTATTTCAACAGTCCCTCTCGCGCACACACTGCATAAAACTTCAATTAAAGGCCCGTAATCATTGGCATTTCACATTTGATGATGATGATAATGATGATGATGATGATGATGATGATGATGATGATGATGATTATGATGATGATGATGATGATGATGATGATGATGATGATGAGAGGATTCTGCTTACTTGCTAGATGAAAAGCGTCTTTGGTTCAAAGCATATCATTGCAATTATGCTACTTATGCTAATATATGTCGGTAGTGGACAAAAAACCACATTGGTACTGCTCGTCATCAGAGCTAACCTAACTAAACAACTTAATTAGAGGTATATGAATACGAACTATCGTTTCTCTCCGCCATGATGAAATTCAAATATATAGGACCCAGACTGTCCGTCTATTGTGTATTGGCGTTCTCTGTCGCGATATTGGCGACTATTGAGGTACTCGCCACGGTATTGCAAAAGAAAATCCCCCTTAAGAAATTTCTTCGTTGCAAAAACACCTTTTCCTGACATAAATACATCGCAATTTAGAATGTCTTACATTTTGTTATCGTACAAAGCAACACGTTTACTATAACTAGTTTCTCAATTTACTCTCATTGACAATTTCCATGCCCTTTAAAACGTATATTTTACTTCACAAAATCCAACTTTTCTTTCTATTTTCTTCCTTTATAAAAATTTAGTATCATTCCACTGAATGACGCTTGATAATGTGCAGGGGCTTTTCATTTAAGTCAAAATCAAATAAGACAGCTCGACTAACCGTGGAACCATAACCTTCATGTTAGTCATTTTAGCATTTACCAATGTTGAAATTGTATCAGACTTACCTATTTTCGAGTTTATGAATTTAATTTGAAAGCCGTCTCTGTCTATCCCGAGCTTGCAGTAGAATTGTCCTCGTTCCATCGGAGTTCTCTTGAAAGGGTAGAAATAGGTAGAGTAAAATAAAAATAAGATGCAAATTGCCCTTTTAAAACTTGAAAGCTGTTCAAAATTTATAGAGTAACCTCTTTCATGAAATATTGAACTAGATGTTTGTCTTACTGTTAATCCCTATAATGAACCAGTTAAATTCATAAAACCAATCAAAAGTTAAGTAAATATACCCGCCTATACGCAGCTGTAAACGACGATCAATTTCTGAATAGCAGTATTCAGCTTACCTGCACATTTCCAGCAGACTTTTCTCTGGCAGCAAGAAGCTGAAAATTATGCAGAAAAATACACGATCAATTTGTCTAATTTAATATTTTAAGATCTTGTTAATCTTATCTCACCTCCTCATCGAAGTTAACATAATTTAGGTCTACCAAAATTTTAGGTGTCACCAACACTTATAAATTAGCAAACGTCTCTCAAAGTGGCACGTTCTAGTGCCTTATGAAAGTATATACATATTTGTTATGTACGAAGAATAAAAGGAGACCTCTGATTGGCAGCTTTCACACCCAGCTTTATTTATACGCCTCAAAACCCAGTATAAAGTTGTCTATGTGAAGATAAAAGCACAGGTACTTCTTAAATAATAATAAATAACGCACCATACACTGAGCCCGAGTCCGAAACGCCATTTCGTCCAACTTCTGGAACGATAAAATAGTAATACTTCAACCCAGATACGTGTAATGACATTACTTTTATTATATGCCTAAGGGATCATACATTTCAGATGTATTTAAAGAGGGTGGGGTGTGTCTAGGCAAGTGCGTGAGCTAATGTTCAACCCCATATTAACGTAACTTTTGGCGTACCTGGGAAAGGTTTAGAAAATTGGCAAATTTTTTGCGTACGTCCTAACGATGGCTACGAAAACATATTTCTTGTTTCAACCAATAGCCATATTATTTTGTCACAAAAGTAACAGTCATCACAACATACAACAAGCTGATTTTGATACACAAAGAAGTCCAGGGTATCTTCAATCATGTTTTCTTTCACTTAGTTTTTTTTCTGCAAATTACAAAAATCTATTTTAGAAGCTCCGTAAACAACTTTCTACAGCTGATTTTTAACAATGGAACTGTAGTACAGTCTTACAGACTCAGCTGAGTCTTAACTGACGAGATCTTGCAACAGAAAAGATTTTAAATAAAATAACACATACATGTTAAGGAACACGATAGCATTCGTTCGTGTTAGTGCAAGAAATTTTAGGTTTTAAAAACCAAGTCTTGGTCTCCTTAATTATATGGCTACCTTTCAAAATGAGTGATACTGCACATAAAATCTCTTTTTTACCCATCCTAAAGCTTTCAGAAAATCTACTTCGCAGAAAAACAAAATTCCTTTCTTATCGCCACAGAAATAAGTTTCGATCTCAAGGCCAAAAGACTGGCAAAAGGATAAGGTGGCCTGAAAATTGTTTTTTCATCTATATACATGATGTAGCGTACTTTAGGATGGGTACTCATCTTCTAAAAATAATAATAAAAAAAACATGTTAAAAATCACTCATTTGATAGTGAAGGACAACAGAAAATCGATGAGAAATATATATCAGCGTCATGATTGCTTGATAGACTGAGTAGTTTAACGTCTCTCTCACCCCGTTAAGGTAATATTGTGTCAGTTCTGTAACAATAGGGTAACTCAATCCATATGTTCTTTCGATAACTTATGTGTCTGTTTAAGTAACTTGATGTTCGCCAGAATGACACTTGGAGCCCACTTGTGTTATTGTATTACTGGACGATGTGGTATAGTGGCTGAAAGATGATAGAGTGTGTGTTTCATGTAGTTTACGCTCCACTGTGTTTAATTCTAATACCTTAAATATGTGTGCGTTGTCAGAATACCGAGCAGTCTCTTCCCTTTTCTTATGTATTAAGTAGAGAATGAGCTTTAGGGACGAGCTAACTTTGTACGAAACTAGTGATGTGATGGATTTATTACAAAGCGCGATAGGATCACGACGAGCAGCTTTGGATCTAGAGGGATCTTGTCGTGAGGAGCACCGTGAGATTGGTTTCGAGTTTGTTTGAAATGTTTTTGATAGATTTTACATTTAATAATTTGCTTGTTTTAAGTACAGGGGATATCTAAGGAACCAGGCTCTGGATTTACAAGTTTTATATATGATATGAAAGAACTCATTGAGATGGGGAGGGTGGTTGCAATTTCGGTTTGAAACTTCCGGTTTTAGTGGTTTTTGAGAGGAGTAAATTTGTTGTGCTACCTAGCACAAAATTTTGTTCGAGACTGCTGGTGTAGTATGAAATCAGTGTCACAACTGCACCGTAACAATCAATATCAACTAGAAGCTCATTCCACTAGCGAAATGTTAAACACTTGACAAAAATTAAAACGCAAAAATACTTCCTTTAATGGGTTATTTCTTGAATAACATATTGCAAACAACATAGCTTGAATACGTCTTTTAAGCCGAGTAGTGTTTGGTTGTTGTTGACTTTAAGTTTTATTGACTGATCAGGCAGGCATACTCCTTGCTATCTATTTACGCAGTGAGAGCTCGCACAAAGCTCACTAAGCAAATGTGTAATTTGTGCTGTTGTTAAATGCTACGCATATGCTTGCAAAAAATACACTCTTTTCACATGGCGTTTTAACAAGGAAAACGAAATCAAAGACGAAAATAAAAAGTGACATGCGCATGTTCAGATGAAGCTCTTCGTAAGTTCCAAGTTTCATGGTCACAGGGCCCATAGTCTCAGAGAAGAAGAAGACACAAAAAATCGGAAAAAGTGTCAAGAAGAAAAAAAAGGACGAATTTTGCTCGCAGAAATTCATATAACACTTGCAATCCAAAGGCTTGTCAAGTGTTAATTAATACTCGACTCGTAAGGCCAGGAAGACAGGTACATTTTGTGTGCAATCTTTTTTTTGTCAACATTCAACAGAGAGTTTACAGATGTTGTTATTTTGTCGTTCTGGGCAGTTTGGAGTCTCTCGTTTGAACCCCGGTCGCAGTATTTAAGACTCAAAACGTTTGTTTCCAATGCAAATTGGGTAAAAATGTGCTGATGTGTTTATTGACAATGTTAACATCGTGAAAGCCCCAATCTGAGAGGTCACAGCACCCAAAGCAAAGGCAAAAGAATGAAAAAGTGATTCTTCTCAGCGACATTGACATGGTTTATTTCCAATAAAACGACAACGTCATATCTTTAAGTTTGTGTAGAGAGGGGAATGGCATGGAAAGAGCAGAAACAAGGTAAAGTTCACCGCTTCGTAACCCTGAAAGGCAAATTTCAGTATTCCGTTTCTTGGCTGAACGAGAGCAATCCAGTAAAGATCGATATGAAGCTTCCAACAGACCTCAAGAACCCATTGTGATAAAACAAAGTGAATATGACAAAAATTTCCGTTGAAAAGAAACAAAGATACCACTAAGAGAGACCTAATATAAAAGTAAGTAAACAGGGGGACCAAATGTTCATCGGTTATTTTTGCTCGTATATAACCCTAATATACGACTTTGGGATACCATACTCAGAAATATGCCAACATGGATAGACCTTTCGTATATCTTAAAAGACACTGAAGTAAACATTTAGCGAGACCATACATGAAAAAAGGGTAAATGTGGAGACGAAATGCAGAGTTGGCATGTTTCTTCCATGGAGGGAAAAAACCATGGTTTTTTGCCGTGTTTTTTCCCATAGGGAAGAAATACTTTCTTCCCTCCAATTTCAGGGAAGAAATGGAAGTAACCTTAAAAGGTGTAATATTTGGAATTTGTTTCAAATAATTTTCTTGAACTGCACTCAGAGTAATTCTTAAATAGGTGCGAATTCACACATCAAACTTCTGTGTGATAAATTGGATCAATAGGGATTAGATAAATGGTCGTGTTTCAATGTGTGTTGGAAAGCTGGGGAGGCTGCAATATAGTCTGAGTACTTTTGGTCAAGTGTTTAAACTTTGACTTTGTGTATGAGAATTAGTGTTTCATTTTGTTTGCTCTTAATGTGCCAGTGAAAACAAAAGACAATGGCTGTGTTTACCTTAAATGGGGGGGTTAAGTATTAAGATTAAACGGGGGTGATAAGAAAAGGGTCTTGCGGAAGCACATTTGCAAATCACATGGTATAAGGTCATTATTTATTCATTGTGTTTTGGTGTTACAGTGGTTTTTTTTTCGTTTGTTTTTTTCGTTATTTTGTATGATAGTACAATAGAACACAGTAAATATTGGTTCTGTAAAATCAATAATCAATAAAATACTTAAAACCACAGGTTTCACGGAATGATTTTACTTGGCAACGCCTCTTGTATATCAGCCCATTGCTTCATCCAATTCATTTAAATAACTGAAATAACTCTAGCTTAAATTAAAAAATAACAATAACTAGGGAGGGGGGTTCACACTGACACTCAGGTCAACATGTAATTAAATTTGATCAACAGGTAGTAACCTCTAAATGTTTTTTTAAGAAGGCGATACGGCCACTTGCCGCTATAGTTTAATGCAAAAAAAAAAAAAAAAACAATTTACCGGACTCCACCACACCTAACGCACCACCAAGCAACTGTCTTGTTTTTTTCTCATAAAACAAGGCGACCTAACATATGTACCCTACACTGGGATACACCTTTGCTGTGAATCGACCCCTAAACACACTGACTGAAGGGAAATGCAACTCTCATTTAACAAGTAAGTATTTGTGAAACACACGCAGGTCCCAACCGCCCCCCCCCCCCCCCCCAAATTTATAGGGGTATAAAGCGATGACGGATAGACGGACGGACGGACGGACACCCCAAACTATAGGCCCCAATCCGAAGGGTTGGGGCCTAAATACAGCAAATACAGTACTTTGATGCGAAACTTCACGGTGACAAGGATGTAGTATAGTACCGTGAAATGCTGATTCACCAGAGAAGAACGCACACAGCGTCCCAGACACGCAAAGTACCTTGACACGCAGGCTCGTAGCACGCTAACTTGTAACGATCACTCCGCTTGGCCAGGAACTGTTCAAAACTAATAGCGCACTGCGATATGAGACGCGTTGTTACTGGTTCAATGCATTTGACGTGTCATCACGAACAGGCGGACGGATTCCAGACAGGAAACTACATCAAGACTCCCACAGCATTGCCTCCACGGCTACCAGGAACACACCGCCAGGTGCTGATATCTTCTTCACAGGTGTTTATATTTACATCCTTCACATAACTTTACATGTCTCGTGATTCTGTCGAATAACCCTCACTTTCATTACAAAACCTATTTATTGATGACGTTCCTTGGACCTGATTCGCTAAGGTTGCATTTGTTTTCCGTAGTCAAGAGTACCACACTGCGAGTCTGCGAGGCTGCAGCTAAAGTAACAAGTTACCATACCTCTCGAATCTCCCGGGAATTTATCATATTTAGACTGCTTCAACTCTTCACATTAAATAATCAACACAAGTTTTTTCTGTCATACTTGACACATGCGGAGCTCCAAAGAAATATATCAAGTATAAATAAGGAAGAGCTGACTTGGAGCTAGATACATGCGGTGACAGGTTTTTCACTAGCATGACAACTCAATATCGAAAAAAGTCAAAATACTATGTCAAAATAAGCCAAATCACAGTTTAGGCGTTCCCATTAAAAAGCGCAAAAATTCTGCGTTTCGAATAAAAATAATCCCATAAAAAATGAAAGAAATGAAGAGAAATTTCGCCTAAATGTTAAAAATTTCTCTTGCACCAAATACCGGTCGGGTTGTTAACAACCCCGATGCTATTTTAAAAACTTATCTAAGATTTTAACAAATGGTTTCAACTTCAGTTTCTTCTATGTGTTTGCAATATTTCTTCTATATTTTTCTACCAGTAACCTAGGACCGTCTGCCACTTTTCAATGATTTTTGCGCAATAACGTTCGTATTTTAGACGCGATCGTGATATGCTTTTGTATGTAGCAAATATAGGATTTTACACAAGCTTTCTGTTATGTACGAAGTAAAATGTTATGATTTACGAAAATGCAAGGCCGATGTATTTTTTCGGGCAGGAATTTTGAGCTGTAACTCGCCACTTTATTCTATCATCCGGAAATATAAATTTTAAGTGGAAACTGTAAGACTATCGCTTCGCTAAGAGCTATAAGGATTACTTGTGAGCATAAACCTGATTTCATATTGTATACTGACGGTTTACTTATAGCAGCTCAGTATTTTGCATTAGAGAACCAGTGGCAGTTGTCGGAAAGTTCGGCAAAAATATCGTTTCTGGGATAATTGTTGTTTTCGGGAGGTGGCGACACTACAGGCACAGGCGGATTTAACCTAAGTTACATGTATTTTTGCCCCGTTCTTGGCAGTCGAAATTCTTGCGCATTTTACTCGAAACACTCAAAGTGTGATTTGGCTTATTTATCTATGACAAAAACAGTAAGGTTAGAACATAGATAATTACTGATTATGATGAGCAAATGATGTTGATCAACCAATACGCCAATTGGCACTTTACACTTTTGCTCATAAGTTTTGCGTTTCGACTTCATTCAGTTGGGATAAGGATATAAAGACATGAATAGAAAAACAAACGACCCGGAAATTTTTAGTAGTATAACTTATACTTCATGAAACACGCGGTCGTCGATACTTTACATAGCAAAGCTCTGTGCGTTTCTATACAAGTCTCTCCACCTAATTCGGTTATGTGCTAATTTTTTTGCCTTGTGAAATTGAGTAAATGCATTTATTTTGTAGATCGTGTTTTATCCTAGACAGGTACATTGTTTTTTGCATTCCTGGAGGTCTTTTTAGTTTTTCGAAACACGCGGCAAAATAAGCCAAATCACACTCTCGAGACTTCTTGCGGTATCTTCGAGTGAGCTCTCGTGGGAAGCGAATAAAATTGGCTTCTGAGAAATGATTAGAAAATGGTAACAAAATGAAGTACTGAACACCCTCCTTGTAATATTGAAAAAAAACAATGGCCCCTGGTTTTAAATATGCATTCGTATTCTAAAGCCATTTGTTAAAGTCGTTCAAATTGTAATTTTACCATATTATCACTCATATAAACAAATCGCTGTCAAATAATTCCGTGTAATTTATATGTTTGATTTGTTATGCACAGTACATATTTCAGTGTTATCGTTTAGGATATGAATGTTACGATATATTTTGTTGTATATAGCATGTTTATGCATATTTCACAAGAATCTTGATGAATAGAAGTAACTAAAGGTCAGTATAAACCACTTCAGAGTTCCGAAGCCGCAATGCATAAGACAAATCACACTTTCGGGTCTTTCCGGTGGAGGTGTTGTTTCGACTGCAATTTTTTTCTGATAGATTATAAAGAAATGATAGGGGAAAAATATCAAAATTCTAATTGTCTTTCAACATGCACACTTTCAAATTTATAAAGCCATCGCATGATCTTTTAAAAACTATTTTACATATTATTCAGCCACTTTAACAACCATGTGAATATGTTTCTGACAAAATGGAATTTTGTTGATTTTTGCCGGTTTTTTTCTTCTATCATTTCTTTATATGATCCTATCCCAAATGAATTCATCCGAAACGCAGTAACTTTTCGGCAAAAGTTAAAGTGCGAATTGGCCTGTTGTGGCATGTCTTGAAGCAAACCAAACCCAGTTACAGGCGAACACTATTCACAATTTTATGCCCTTTTACCGCTCTCTATGTGCTGTTAAGCCATTAAAAAGTTTGGCCAGGATGACCGGACACTGAAATGAATTATAGGTTCTTGCTTGTCATTGTTGTAAAGAGTAGTAATAAAGAAAAAAAAAAGAGGCGGGAAGAGGGGAGTGGAGGGATTGGGGGGGGGGTCGGAAGAATTCTTAAAATTTCCATTTCGAGCAACAGCAGGACGATTGGAAACAATACATAATTATAACAAAATTAATGTGTTCGACTTTTAACTTTGATTATCCTGAAAAATTTTATCTAGGGATATCAATTTTTCACTACCATATCTAACTCTACTCATGACTGTTTATTTGTTTTTTGTCAAGTTACTTTAATTAAAAATAAAATTGTCAAGTTCAATATTATGGGTAAAAAATGGAAGCATGATTATGGGCTCAAAATTATAATACATAATATGCATAATACTTTTGAAAATTGCCAAACATGCCATTAAAGATATGTAGTTAAAAGAATACAAGAAAAAAGTTTTATATTATTATAAACTTATCGCTTTTTGCTACTGTGGATTCGACTCCCACAGGGTGCTGGCATAACGATTTCTTATGCAACGAACAAGCACTCTCCGGTGGTAGTACAGCGATTTAGGTGTGACTGTTTGGTTCAAGTGTAAAAACCGTTTGCTTAAGATATTAAAGCAGTTTATCTATAGTTATTTATAGTTGTACATCTATTACAGTAAACTCTCGATAAGTCAAAGTGGTCGGAACCAAGCAAAATACTTTGAGTTAACCGAAATTTGAGTTATCCGAGATTGGCCCTGTCGAGTGGTCACGTGACTATCATGGTTTTGCATAAAGTGTTTGTTGTTTTTATGGTATGGCGATTGTTTTATATGATGAATAATATTCGGTTGTGACACAAATAATTTATCATATTAATGCTTACTATTTATAACAGAGTTACAAACCTTCTGAAATATATATCATTTTACGCAACCGTTTACTTCTAGCAACACTGTCATAATATGTAGAGGCAAAGTCACACTAATCCTACACAAAGGGGGTTGGCATATATTATTTTGGTGAAAATACAAGGATTTTCTTTCAAAAAAAATTTTGAGGGTTCAAAAAAATTACTTTGAGTTAAAAATTTGACTTAAGTGGTGAATTTAAAAGACTTACATAGTAAAATATATCGGGACTTTTAATTTAATTTGAGTAAAGCGAAAATTTGACTAAACCGATTTTGACTTAAATGGAGGCTACTGTAGTTATAATCATTTCGTTCTTTTTTCTCTGTCATGATCTAAACTACAGGTGGAACTTCATGTATAAAATTTTCAGACCTCTTATCCATCTAACACAGTGTCAACATACAGCTTCCGTTGAAAATAATTATATCCTGTGAGGATTTGTTCGGGTGGGGGTCCCAACCGGTTTTATTTCTTACTTGTTCTAGTTTCATGCTCATCTGGTTGTGCTACCACCGGTGAGTACAAGTTTATTGCATAATAAATCGTTATGCAAATACTCTGTGGGAGTCGAACCCACAATAGCAAACAGCAATAAGCAATGACCTTTGACATAAAAATTTAACAGTTATTGTGGTTTTGCATGAGAGTACTTATATAAGCCAAATCGCACTTCGACTTTTGTAGGAAAGTTTTTGCGTTTCAGCTGGATTTGGTTGGGATAAGGATCATATAAAGAAATAATAGAAGAAAAACGGCAAAAATCAACAAAATTCCATTTTGCCAGAAACATATTCACATGTTGGTTATTAATGGGACTAAATAATATGTAAAACAGTTTTTAAAAGATCATATGATATCTTTATAAATTTGAAAGTGTGCATGTTGAAAGAAAATTAGAATTTTGATGTTTTTCCCTTAAGATGTCATTATTATCTATCCCAATAAGCCAATTCGCACTTTTAACTTTTGCCGAAAAGTTTTTGCCTTACGGCTGAATTCAGGTGGGATAAGGATATAAAGAAATAATAGGAAAGAAACGGCAAAAATCAAAAAAATTCCGTTTTGCTAGAAACATATTCACATGTTGTTTATTAAAGGGACTGAATAATATGTAAAATAATTTTTAAAAGATCATATGATGGCTTTATAAATTTGAAAGTGTGCATGTTGAAAGACAATTAGAATTTTGATATTTTTCCCCTATCATTTCTTTATAATCTATCAGAAAAAAATTGCAGTCGAAACAACACCTCCACCGGAAAAATCCGAAAGTGCAAATTGGCTTATCAATTTGTAGTCGAAACGACACCCATCGGTAAGATCCGAAACTGCGAATTGGCTTATTGTTGTGCTACCACCGGACAGCGTCCTTTTATTGCATAAGACATCGTTGTGCGAGCACTCTGTAGAAGTCGAACCTACAACAGCACAAACTGTCAAGTGCCAACTGTTGCCAAAATAGGCAAAACAAATAAAAATGAGCAGTTTTTGCCTCATAGTGCTTACCGTGTTGTGAGCGATAATATGGTATTTTCACTTATTCCACATTACACAACTAAGAGAGCCATATATTAAAGATAATAAATAAAATGGGACAATATGCTTGTTTAATATAAGGAATAATGATTTATGACCTGTTGTAATGAGTGAGATTTGCAATTCAAATTTCGACAGATATTTCGCGCATGCGCCTTCAGAATGTTTTTGTTTTGATTTTGTATTTTTGTTTTGATTTTCGACAAATCAAATCGAAGCACGTGCTTTTTTTCAGAAAGTTTGAATTTACAGGCCAAGAATTAAAAAAAAAGGACTTTTTTTTGTCTATCCTTCATGAAACTTTGCCATGTGATAGAGTAGACTTCTCTAAATATGGGAAAAATTTTAGTTTGCCCATATACAGCCGATTTCGTTCAAAAATGACAATTACAAATGGTCTCCCTGAGTGGTATTTGATATGGTTGTGAAATATACAAGGGGTAGACTTAAGGGCGGCTTTTCGAATTTGTCTTTCAGTCATAATTTTTCATTTTGGTAATGTCTTTTACACATTATGCTTAAGTTTAGTGTCCGTCTTAAAAATGTAAGAAGAATTGGCTACTTCTGACTTTTCTGGAGGCCTTATAAATAAGGAGACCTGGTTCTGGTCTCCGAATTTTTTCGGTCTCTCTAAACCTTATAAATCAGCACGTGAGGTCTCCTCAAGCATTAAGGTATATATATATATATATATATATATATATATATATATATATATATATATATATATATATATATATATATATATATATATATATATATATATATATATATATATATATATTTATATATATATATATATATATATATATGATATTTTGATTTTGATGTGTAGTCTAATTAAGACATGCTTTGAGAAAAATCTGGGATATCTGTCGGTATTAGTATAGTCCATGCGGGGAGGGAGAGAGGGAGAGTATATTGTAGCCCATCGTGGGGGAGTCAATTGTTCTGAAGGTTGACGCCATGCAATCTAAGAGAATAAAATAAAATAACCATGAGAGGGAGAAAGAAAGAGGGACAGGGATGGAGAGAGAGAAAGAGTGAGAACGATAGAGATAAGGATGCAAAGAGAGAGAGAGAGAGAGAGAGAGAGAGAGAGAGAGAGAGAGGGAGGGAGAGAGAGAAAGAGAGCGAGAGAGAGAGAGAGAGAGATTAAGAGAGAAAGTAAGAAGAAAGGATCCATAAATATTTTTGCATGCTTTTGCAAAGAGTAAAACATTAAATGTATTTTCGTAGTGTGTATTCCAAGCAATATTTTAAGAAATTGGAAAATGTTGTTATTCATCATACGCCAGAAAATTAAATGACAGTTTGATATATTCATGGTGACATATAAACAAGTTGCAATATAAAGATTAATTGGTTGAAACTACACAAAAGTACATCACAGTTCGGCCAATTTCACCCGGCTCCCTACTCCCTCCTTACTTAATTGTGTCAATATTCTGCTATGTTCATACTACTTTAAAAGGCCCCCTTCCCGGCGACAGCCACCCTTGTCCTTCTCCAGATGTTCCTAATCTCTCATACAGGCTTTCCAGAACGCCTGGGGATAAAGGGTATTTCTAGTCTTCCGCTATAAAGTGGTCTTTAATAGTTTCTAACGATGAACAAATAGTTTTAATAGGTTTTATGCATTTTAATCTTCATATGTAGCCACTTCATGAATTAATAAAAGGTCGATGAGATCTGCAGACATGTTGAAAACGAAGGAAATGGTTTATTTTTTAACAGCTCCAGAATGTCCATTTCATGCTTCGGGGCCACACAGACGAGAATGTCTTCGAAAATGGTGGGTAGAAGCTGGTTGTGTGCTTGATGGAAATTCCTCTCCTGATAACGATCTTGTTCAAGTCGCCTTATGGAACGAGATGTCTGTGGATGACGTCCGCGATGACATGCGATATTTTGCTCTCAATGCAGTACTTGATATGGAACATTATGAAGAATATGATGGTGTATATGAAAAGTGCTACGGCATCATTGGAATTTACTAACTCAGGATCGTATTACATCGCCAAATAGAACTTGAAATCTGTGGATGGAGTCCGCTTAAGCATGCATTATTTTGTTCGCCATACAAAATGGATGTACTCAGCCCGGGAAAGTATGAGTGTATTTATGAAATGAGCTATGGCATCATCCAAATTTACTAGCCATTCCCACTAAGTGTTTATTGCGGAATCTTAGTCGGACACTTTGTCCTTAGGCATCGCTAGTATCGAAGAAAAGCAAGGTTTTATTTTGCAATTGTACATGTAAATTTACCAATCGAACTGAATTGTATTCAGCACTGACTTTATTTTATGATCCCATGTTTACTTCCGAATGTAATGTGCAATAGCTTTCGTGGTGTATTTATGAAATGAGCTATGGCATCATCCGAATTACTAGCCAATCATCTTAAAAGTATAAGCGTGGTACATTGGTTTGGAAGTTATTTGTTTATGACCTTCTTTTATAGTTATGTTAAAAAAATTATTGACTTTAAAAACTTGTGCTTTAATAATGTAATTTTATTATTACTATTGTTCCTGGTCTTGATACAGGAAGTTTATCTGCTTTTACAAATTTGCTAGATCGAATTTCGATTTATGAAATAATAACCTCGACATTAATTTCTACTGTTTTAGGAAAACAGCATAGTGATATTTAGTTTGCATGTTTCTGATCTTGATCTTATGATAATATAAAGTAATGTGTATCTTGTTTTATAAACTAGCTAGGATAGTATTCAATTTACAAGTTCGGGGTTTTTAGAGCTTGTAATCTGATTTTAAATGTTTAAGTTTAATTGTTAGTTTAATATTATTAATATTTGTTTATTTAATATCTTGGTTGATTTATTTCTTAATTAATATAAAATTTCAAGTGCAAGAAAAAAATTTGACAAAATGACATGAAAACGGATGGTTATATGATATATAATGGCATATAATGTCGCAGCACAGGGGTACATCAAATATGTTAAAATTATAATAAAATTAAGATAAATAAACCGTTAATCGTTAAAAGCAACCTTAAAGAGGTGTGTTTTAATTTTCTAATTGAAAACAGCTAATGAAGAGGAATTTCTAATATCGAGTGGAACGTCGTACCATAGCCGAAAGCCATCTATTGAATATGCACGGTATCCATAGCTTTTAAGATGAAATGAAGGCTGGATGTGAGGTTACACGTGCTTGTTCGGAGCTGACGAGGTGTCGAATAAGGAGTCAGTAGCGCTTGAGATAGTAGACTTTTAGTCCATTGTGGGTCTTGAAAACAATAACTAGAAGAAAATCAATGCGATAACTAATCGGTAAACAATGAAGAGATTTCAGAGCAGGGGTAATAAGATAAAAACTTTGTGCTTGAAAAACAACGCCAGCCGCTGCGTTTTGCACTTTTTGTAGCTTTTGCAATGATCTTTCGGGTAAATCGACGAAATGCCCATCACCATAGTCCAGTCTATTTGCTACTAAGGCATTGACAATTGCTCCAGCGGCATCAAGTATAAGATATCGTCGAATTAACCGAATAGCGTTAATATTGGCTTGGAAAATCCGACTAATATATGTAATTTGAGCTTCGAGGGAAACTTCAGAGTATAAAACACAGCCAGATTGTTAGTAAAATAGTTTTTAAAAAGTCCCCGAAAATTTGTAACAATGAGTGTAATGTTCACTTCCCCTTGTTTTCTTATTGGTTCTAGATCATTCATTTATATGCTCTATGCATAAAGTGCTTTGATGTCTAATAAATTGATAATGCTTAATTGTGATTCCTACATAATTAGCTTTATCTTTCTCTAGCGGGATAGTCCACGCATAAAACAATGTGCAAAATATATCTTTACCAGAATACAATTAGCTATGAAGCAGTGAGAGCTTAGAGTTATTTTTTCAAACAAATCCCTGGATATCCGTGTTGTTTCTATGGAAGAAAATAAAAGAACAGTAGAACTTGAACAAAAATTGCTGACGACGCTGTTACCTAAAAACTGAAATAAATCGAAGCATCACCTACCAACACGGCAACGATTTCATATCGGTTGACCTGAAAAATAGGTACCACCACATTTTTGGGTTGAAAATCAGCCCGTCTTATCCCAAGTGGTACAGCATTTACGTTCAACTTGTCTAAGATACACTCCATTCGTAAGCGATGGACCATTAGCAGCTCATTCTAAATGCAATTCATGAACAATCAGCTGTGTTTGGACATTTATGCCCGTTTTTTGGTTTTTATATAAACATCGAAAGGTCAGAACTTACTCCTAAAAGGGGTAATATTATTTATAACCTTCGTCTTGAATTCATTACGAGATGGCAAAAGTCAATGAGTGGCAATCCCAAACGCTTCATTTACTAAAGCAATCATTCCTACTAAGTGTTTATTGCGGAATCCTAGTCGGATCCTTTGTCCTTAGGCATCGCTAGTATCGAAGAAAAGCAAGGTTTTATTTTGCAATTGTACATGTAAATTTACCAATCGAACTGAATTGTATTCAGCACTGACTTTATTTTATGATCCCATGTTTACTTCCGAATGTAATGTGCAATAGTTTTGGTGGTGTATTTATGAAATGAGCTATGGCATCATCCTAATTACTAGCCAATCATCTTAAAAGTATAAGCGTGGTACATTGGTTTGGAAGTTATTTGTTTATGACCTTCTTTTATAGTTATGTTAAAAAAATTATTGACTTTAAAAACTTGTGCTTTAATAATGTAATTTTATTATTACTATTGTTCCTGGTCTTGATACAGGAAGTTTATCTGCTTTTACAAATTTGCTAGATCGAATGTCGATTTATGAAATAATAACCTCGACATTAATTTCTACTGTTTTAGGAAAACAGCATAGTGATATTTAGTTTGCATGTTTCTGATCTTGATCTTATGATATTATAAAGTAATGTGTATCTTGTTTTATAAACTAGCTAGGATAGTATTCAATTTACAAGTTCGGGGTTTTTAGAGCTTGTAATCTGATTTTAAATGTTTAAGTTTAATTGTTAGTTTAATATTATTAATATTTGTTTATTTAATATCTTGGTTGATTTATTTCTTAATTAATATAAAATTTCAAGTGCAAGAAAAAAATTTGACAAAATGACATGAAAACGGATGGTTATATGATATATAATGGCATATAATGTCGCAGCACAGGGGTACATCAAATATGTTAAAATTATAATAAAATTAAGATAAATAAACCGTTAATCGTTAAAAGCAACCTTAAAGAGGTGTGTTTTAATTTTCTAATTGAAAACAGCTAATGAAGAGGAATTTCTAATATCGAGTGGAACGTCGTACCATAGCCGAAAGCCATCTATTGAATATGCACGGTATCCATAGCTTTTAAGATGAAATGAAGGCTGGATGTGAGGTTACACGTGCTTGTTCGGAGCTGACGAGGTGTCGAATAAGGAGTCAGTAGCGCTTGAGATAGTAGACTTTTAGTCCATTGTGGGTCTTGAAAACAATAACTAGAAGAAAATCAATGCGATAACTAATCGGTAAACAATGAAGAGATTTCAGAGCAGGGGTAATAAGATAAAAACTTTGTGCTTGAAAAACAACGCCAGCCGCTGCGTTTTGCACTTTTTGTAGCTTTTGCAATGATCTTTCGGGTAAATCGACGAAATGCCCATCACCATAGTCCAGTCTATTTGCTACTAAGGCATTGACAATTGCTCCAGCGGCATCAAGTATAAGATATCGTCGAATTAACCGAATAGCGTTAATATTGGCTTGGAAAATCCGACTAATATATGTAATTTGAGCTTCGAGGGAAACTTCAGAGTATAAAACACAGCCAGATTGTTAGTAAAATAGTTTTTAAAAAGTCCCCGAAAATTTGTAACAATGAGTGTAATGTTCACTTCCCCTTGTTTTCTTATTGGTTCTAGATCATTCATTTATATGCTCTATGCATAAAGTGCTTTGATGTCTAATAAATTGATAATGCTTAATTGTGATTCCTACATAATTAGCTTTATCTTTCTCTAGCGGGATAGTCCACGCATAAAACAATGTGCAAAATATATCTTTACCAGAATACAATTAGCTATGAAGCAGTGAGAGCTTAGAGTTATTCTTTCAAACAAATCCCTGGATATCCGTGTTGTTTCTATGGAAGAAAATAAAAGAACAGTAGAACTTGAACAAAAATTGCTGACGACGCTGCTACTTAAAAACTGAAATAAATCGAAGCATCACCTACCAACACGGCAACGATTTCATATCGGTTGACCTGAAAAATAGGTACCACGACATTTTTAGGGTGAAAATCAGCCCGTCTTATCCCAAGTGGTACAGCATTTACGTTCAACTTGTCTAAGATACACTCCATTCGTAAGCGATGGACCATTAGCAGCTCATTCTAAATGCAATTCATGAACAATCAGCTGTGTTTTGACATTTATGCCCGTTTTTTGGTTTTTATATAAACATCGAAAGGTCAGAACTTACTCCTAAAAGGGGTAATATTATTTTTAACCTTCGTCTTGAATTCATTACGAGATGGCAAAAGTCAATGAGTGGCAATCCCAAACGCTTCATTTACTAAAGCAATCATTCCTACTAAGTGTTTATTGCGGAATCCTAGTCGGATCCTTTGTCCTTAGGCATCGCTAGTATCGAAGAAAAGCAAGGTTTTATTTTGCAATTGTACATGTAAATTTACCAATCGAACTGAATTGTATTCAGCACCGACTTTATTTTATGATCCCATGTTTACTTCCGAATGTAATGTGCAATAGCTTTGGTGATGTATTTTTGAAATGAGCTATGGCATCATCCTAATTACTAGCCAATCATCTTAAAAGTATAAGCGTGGTACATTGGTTTGGAAGTTATTTGTTTATGACCTTCTTTTATAGTTATGTTAAAAAAATTATTGACTTTAAAAACTTGTGCTTTAATAATGTAATTTTATTATTACTATTGTTCCTGGTCTTGATACAGGAAGTTTATCTGCTTTTACAAATTTGCTAGATCGAATGTCGATTTATGAAATAATAACCTCGACATTAATTTCTACTGTTTTAGGAAAACAGCATAGTGATATTTAGTTTGCATGTTTCTGATCTTGATCTTATGATATTATAAAGTAATGTGTATCTTGTTTTATAAACTAGCTAGGATTGTATTCAATTTACAAGTTCGGGGCTTTTAGAGCTTGTAATCTGATTTCAAATGTTTAAGTTTAATTGTTAGTTTAATATTAGTAATATTTGTTTATTTAATCTCTTGGTCGATTTATTTCTTAATTAATATAAAACTTCAAGTGCAAGAAAAAATTTTGACAGAATGACATGAAAACGTATGGTTATATGATATATAATGGCATATAATGTCGCAGCACAGGGGTACATCAAA
Source organism: Protula sp. h YS-2021 (assembly GCA_949752745.1). NCBI lineage: Eukaryota > Metazoa > Annelida > Polychaeta > Sabellida > Serpulidae > Protula > Protula sp. h YS-2021. Next base: position 61,420,998 of record OX457029.1, on the reverse strand, counting down.
TATATTAAAATTATAATAAAATTAAAATAAATAAACCGTTAATAGTTAAAAGCAACCTTAAAGAGGTGTGTTTTAATTTTCTTATTGAAAACAGCTAATGAAGAGGAATTTTTAATATCGAGTGGAACGTCGTACCATAGCCGAAAGCCATCTATTGAATATGCACGGTATCCATAGCTTTTAAGATGAAATGAAGGCTGGATGTGAGGTTACACGTGCTTGTTCGGAGCTGACGAGGTGTCGAATAAGGAGTCAGTAGCGCTTGAGATAGTAGACTTTTAGTCCATTGTGGGTCTTGAAAACAATAACTAGAAGAAAATCAATGCGATAACTAATCGGTAAACAATGAAGAGATTTCAGAGCAGGGGTAATAAGATAAAAACTTTGTGCTTGAAAAACAACGCCAGCCGCTGCGTTTTGCACTTTTTGTAGCTTTTGCAATGATCTTTCGGGTAAATCGACGAAATGCCCATCACCATAGTCCAGTCTATTTGCTACTAAGGCATTGACAATTGCTCCAGCGGCATCAAGTATAAGATATCGTCGAATTAACTGAATAGCGTTAATATTGGCTTGGAAAATCCGACTAATATATGTAATTTGAGCTTCGAGGGAAACTTCAGAGTATAAAACACAGCCAGATTGTTGGTAAAATAGTTTTTAAAAAGTCCCCGAAAATTTGTAACAATGAGTGTAATGTTCACTTCCCCTTGTTTTCTTATTGGTTCTAGATCATTCATTTATATGCTCTATGCATAAAGTGCTTTGATGTCTAATAAATTGATAATGCTTAATTGTGGTTCCTACATAATTAGCTTTATCTTCTCTAGCGGACTAGTCCACGCATAAAACAATGGGCAAAATATATCTTTACCAGAATACAATTAGCTATGAAGCAGTGAGAGCTTAGAGTTATTCTTTCAAACAAATCCCTGGATATCCGTGTTGTTTCTATGGAAGAAAATAAAAGAACAGTAGAACTTGAACAAAAATTGCTGACGACGCTGCTACTTAAAAACTGAAATAAATCGAAGCATCACCTACCAACACGGCAACGATTTCATATCGGTTGACCTGAAAAATAGGTACCACGACATTTTTAGGGTGAAAATCAGCCCGTCTTATCCCAAGTGGTACAGCATTTACGTTCAACTTGTCTAAGATACACTCCATTCGTAAGCGATGGACCATTAGCAGCTCATTCTAAATGCAATTCATGAACAATCAGCTGTGTTTTGACATTTATGCCCGTTTTTTGGTTTTTATATAAACATCGAAAGGTCAGAACTTACTCCTAAAAGGGGTAATATTATTTTTAACCTTCGTCTTGAATTCATTACGAGATGGCAAAAGTCAATGAGTGGCAATCCCAAACGCTTCATTTACTAAAGCAATCATTCCTACTAAGTGTTTATTGCGGAATCCTAGTCGGATCCTTTGTCCTTAGGCATCGCTAGTATCGAAGAAAAGCAAGGTTTTATTTTGCAATTGTACATGTAAATTTACCAATCGAACTGAATTGTATTCAGCACCGACTTTATTTTATGATCCCATGTTTACTTCCGAATGTAATGTGCAATAGCTTTGGTGATGTATTTTTGAAATGAGCTATGGCATCATCCTAATTACTAGCCAATCATCTTAAAAGTATAAGCGTGGTACATTGGTTTGGAAGTTATTTGTTTATGACCTTCTTTTATAGTTATGTTAAAAAAATTATTGACTTTAAAAACTTGTGCTTTAATAATGTAATTTTATTATTACTATTGTTCCTGGTCTTGATACAGGAAGTTTATCTGCTTTTACAAATTTGCTAGATCGAATGTCGATTTATGAAATAATAACCTCGACATTAATTTCTACTGTTTTAGGAAAACAGCATAGTGATATTTAGTTTGCATGTTTCTGATCTTGATCTTATGAAAAAATTTTGACAGAATGAAATGAAAACGTATAGTTATATGATATATAATGGCATATAATGTCGCAGCACAGGGGTACATCAAATATATTTAAATTATAATAAAATTAAAATAAATAAACCGTTAATAGTTAAAAGCAACCTTAAAGAGGTGTGTTTTAATTTTCTTATTGAAAACAGCTAATGAAGAGGAATTTCTAATATCGAGTGGAACGTCGTACCATAACCGAAAGCTAGCTATTGAATATGCACGGTATCCATAGCTTTTAAGATGAAATGAAGGCTGGATGTGAGGTTACACGTGCTTGTTCTGAGCTGACGAGGTGTCGAATAAGGAGTCAGTAGCGCTTGAGATAGTAGACTTTTAGTCCATTTTGGGTCTTGAAAACAATAACTAGAAGAAAATCAATGCGATAACTAATCGGTAAGCAATGAAGAGATTTCAAAGTAAGGGTAATAAGATAAAAACTTTGTGCTTGAAAAACAACGCCAGCCGCTGCGTTTTGCACTTTTTGTAGCTTTTGCAATGATCTTTCGGGTAAACCGACGAAATGCCCATCACCATAGTCCAGTCTATTTGCTACTAAGGCATTGACAATTGCTCCAGCGGCATCAAGTATAAGATATCGTCGAATTAACCGAATAGCGTTAATATTGGCTTGGAAAATCCGACTAATATATGTAATTTGAGCTTCGAGGGAAACTTCAGAGTATAAAACACAGCCAGATTGTTAGTAAAAAAAGCTTTTAAAAAGTCCCCGAAAATTTGTAACAATGAGTGTAATGTTCACTTCCCCTTGTTTTCTTATTGGTTCTAGATCATTCATTTATATGCTCTATGCATAAAGTGCTTTGATGTCTAATAAATTGATAATGCTTAATTGTGGTTCCTACATAATTAGCTTTATCTTTCTCTAGCGGACTAGTCCACGCATATAACACTGTGCAAAATATATCTTTACCAGAATACAATTAGCTATGAAGCAGTGAGAGCTTAGAGTTATTTTTTCAAACAAATCCCTGGATATCCGTGTTGTTTCTATGGAAGAAAATAAAAGAACAGTAGAACTTGAACAAAAATTGCTGACGACGCTGTTACCTAAAAACTGAAATAAATCGAAGCATCACCTACCAACACGGCAACGATTTCATATCGGTTGACCTGAAAAATAGGTACCACCACATTTTTGGGTTGAAAATCAGCCCGTCTTATCCCAAGTGGTACAGCATTTACGTTCAACTTGTCTAAGATACACTCCATTCGTAAGCGATGGACCATTAGCAGCTCATTCTAAATGCAATTCATGAACAATCAGCTGTGTTTGGACATTTATGCCCGTTTTTTGGTTTTTATATAAACATCGAAAGGTCAGAACTTACTCCTAAAAGGGGTAATATTATTTATAACCTTCGTCTTGAATTCATTACGAGATGGCAAAAGTCAATGAGTGGCAATCCCAAACGCTTCATTTACTAAAGCAATCATTCCTACTAAGTGTTTATTGCGGAATCCTAGTCGGATCCTTTGTCCTTAGGCATCGCTAGTATCGAAGAAAAGCAAGGTTTTATTTTGCAATTGTACATGTAAATTAACCAATCGAACTGAATTGTATTCAGCACTGACTTTATTTTATGATCCCATGTTTACTTCCGAATGTAATGTGCAATAGCTTTGTGGTGTTCGTGTGCATATGTATGTGTATGTTTGCTACACTTTTTCAAAATGCATATTCTCCCAAAGTTTGATCGGATCCTGTTGATGTTGTACAGCTGCAATTTCTAGCTGTTGCTGCACAGAAAAATTGCTGGTTGTGGTCGGTCGGAAAGGGCCGAAATGACTTGTCTTTGAAAGTGGTCATAAATTGCTAACAGTAGAAAACACGTGTGATTTAAAATGCAGCATCCTTCTAGAGTTTTAATTATATCATCTTGATATTACACGCCTGAAATACCACAATGGTCCTCTAAGGCAAAATTTACTTAACGTATTACTTTGAAAGTGGCCAAAAATTCCTATAAATGATAGTAAACAACTAGAAAATGAAAAACCACCTTCTGCTGTAGTTATTATGGAACCTCTTGTTGTAACATATGTGCAACACTCGATGGGTCTCTACCAGAAATTACTTTTTAACAATAGGCCAGGATGGGTCAGAATAACAGGAGTTCGAAAGTGAAAAAATATATAAATGAATGCCAAAAACTTTTCTGACACAGTTTTGGTTAGAGCACCTTGATATTACACGTATTCAATCCTATAGTGTTCTATTCCGGCAAAATTTCACGATCTGTCGAAATTTATTGATATCTTGACAATTCAATTTTTAAATCTAGTGTAATTCAGCATAAGCTAGTCAAACTGGACATATGTAGTGAAGGCGGGAGAATTTAAAATATTCAGAAAGTTTTAAAGATAAATGTTTTTTATCAAGTCGCTTTGTAATTTATATAAAAGCAGAAATATATGATTTGATAATAGCAGAGAGCTTACTGTTTACTCGCCATGCTCGGCTGGTTTTGTTCGCTGTCAACTTCAACAAGGACGGATTTTGGAAGCATTGTTATGACAAGATCAGGATTCGGGCCAGGTGATTATGCACTGGCTACCCATCTCAGTGACCCGCTGATAAAAAGGAGAGTAAATATAGGGTAAATCCGGTCTTCGAGCAAGCACATCGAGAATCTTTGTTTTCAACTGCTTATATGGTTGTAATCGATGGTTTTAATGTCGAAATGAATTAGGTACTCGGTAGTACTGTGCGAATAAAAATTCGGAACAAGTTTAACCTTTATATCAGAGGAATGGCGAAGGACTTAGCTTCACTGGCACAATTGTTTTGCAGTAAAACTCTCTTACTTCTAGGAAAAGGAGCTTTTGTGACCAAGAACTTCAAAAAAGGGTGATTTCGTAATGGAGTATCGCGGGGAACGTATCAGTCGTTAAGAATACCGTGAACGATTAGCGACCTATAAAAAAGACCTTGGGTTCTATATTTTCGTGTATATGCATTGTGGCAAAAACGCAATGGCTATAAACCAAAAAGTAATTAAGTTTAATTTCTTTTACATAAGGTTGTGGTATAGATGTTAGCATGTAATTATCTTCTCCAAATGAAAATTACTTACGCCAAATCCTTTTTAGACGAGCCGACTTGCAAATATTGGCGCCGTTTGCATTTCGTCCGTTTGCCTATGTGCTGACAATTTGGAAATACGCTACTGTTTTCACACAATGTTCTTTATTAACACTTTTCAAGACGAAGTCTTGCAAACAGTTCTATGCTTTGGTATTCGAGCACCCGTGAGACTTTCATTCTTGTTGTGTTTTAGTTTCACCCTAAAAACTCAGCAAAGGCGTTTATCTCTCTAGTCAATGCGACTATGAGTATGAAGTCATATTTTAAATGTAACTTTTTTTTCACCTTAAATAACTAACTTCGTTTTACGGCAACCTTTGGGCAAAACACTATGAGGGGGGGGGGGGAGCTATTAGTTCGGGTACTGTCCATCCATCTGTCTGTCCGTGACTTTTTTATTCCATGTTTTGTCGACGCAATATCTCTTCAACTATTGCGCAGATTGGTTTGACATTTCACTGAGTAAAAATATATATATAATTGACATGTGGAACAGCGTACTATTTTTGGAATCGGCCAACAATTGATGAAATGGGAAAATATTCAAAATGTCAATTCTTGTTTTGACTTAATGAAAACGAGGTATTTTGTCGACAGAATATCTCTAATTATCATGCGAAATGGTTTTGTTTGATATTTCACTCAGTATATACATCATGCAGATGTGCATCGGCGCATTGGTTTTGGAATCGACCAATAATTAACGAAATGGAAATTTTACAGCGGAGATTAGTTCTCAGTGGGGGCAGTGTCCTCTACGATGTTATTTCAGCATTGATATTACTTACAACTACTGTTTCGGCCATAATGTTAATGACATCTGCGCGTCGAAGGCTAATTACCTCACTTGAAGAATCCAACTCCCAAATGTGCTGCCTGCTTCTTAAATAAAAGGCGGGGACCGTCTGTGAAAAAGTTTGGTAGGACTGGTTCCGAACAAAAAGGCTGACTGCTTAGGTGAAACATTTCTCTATTATATTATTGTATAGCCAGCCCCGAATCTCAATGACGATTGCCTCAAAACAAAGTAATCCGTGTTTTTATTACGTTTGTTTATGGAATGTCATTCATTTAACGTTATTACTGAAATTAAATTCCACACGTGTGAAACACAAGTAGAAATATTATAAATTCAAACACTAAACATAAATGAACGTTGATAGAATATATTACTCTTTCACTTAAATAATACAAATATATAAAAGTGAAAATCATGCCTTATTAAAAATATTTTTCATGTTTAGTTTTTTGTATTTTGTCACGAAACAATAAATCGTTTTTCTACAATTTGCAATGAAAAAAGGAAGAACTTGTAAAACGAACATGATTTTATCAAATTACTCAAATATTTCTACCATTATCGCCACCAGCATTATCTTTTTCAAATCAAATCACCAAAAATTTGTTCATATAGTTTGATCATTTGTGGTAAGTAAAACGAACCTTTCATTTTAGTTAGAAATAAACATGAAATAAGGGCGAGAACTTACAAATCATTATCTGATAAAAAGTTTATACAAAATGAACGAATCATATTAATTACAGCTGGCATGCGTATCTCTTCGCATTTTTTTTTTATTTCTTAAGTAATAACATATACAATATTTTTTACGCAAATAATAAATTATTTATTCCTAAATTTGTATGAACATTCGATAGATCCAAAGATCAAAAGGAAACAACGGAAATTATACAACCATGGAGGAGTGCATGGACCTTACTGGAAAAGCCAGAAAACCCGAAACATCAGCTTCGGTCCAAGGGTAGGTGTAAGCTCTGTAAATGACTTTTTTCAACGAAAACACGCAATGATTATTGGTAAAAACTGGAAAAGTAATGGTTGTTCTGGCTTCCGTTGATAAGTGATGGTCGTTAGGATTTCAAACGTTTTGCTGTCTACCGGTATTCGTTTTACTGTCTAACGGTACTTATTGCCGTCAAATTTTCGCAGTCTTTGAAGGCATCGGTTAAGCTTACTAAAATATGTGATTGGCAGGATAGGTATACGATTTCGATAAAAAATAACAGTTACATCCAAAAGAACTAATAGAAATGCTGAATTAGAGAAAGACAGCTGTTTTATTCTGCTACAACTTGACAACCTCTGCCATTCGGTCAAAACAAAAAGGTTGCGAAATCCGTCCCTGACGTAGTTTATAATATTTTCAAAATCCTGACTATTTACACTTTAAAACCGTATACAACATTTTCCGTATTTTATTAAAGAAAACTCATTAACTGCTAAATTTCATAAAAGCCAAAATATTTAAGATAAGTGTACCTATTTTGTCCCGTGCATTAATATAATCTTGAGTATGATTCAATCTTCGACAAAAATATGCAGGAACCTATGGAAGTCGATCCGACATGCTAAATGCATTAGCTATGAACGCGATTTATTATGGCGTATATTTTTCTTTATAATTATTTTCATTATAATTTTCTGAAGAATGATGTACAAAGAAACACATTATAAATTTCTGAGGAACTGAGAAACAATTGAAACTCGATTTTACCAATTATCGAGGGTGATTCAAACCCTGATATGTCCCTTGTATTGATCACCCTTGTTCTGGCATAGATGTGATTTATACTACAGAAAAACAGGCTTGTCAACGTGTTGTTTTTGACTGAAACTGAGCAAAAATAAGGGATCCTACTTATACTTAGCATCATTTGAAAAAGCGAAAAAAAAATAAATTAGAAATAAAAAAGGACTTGTTAAAATGACGAATAATTGCTGTGGCATTATACATTAACTACAAACAAATATCCGTTAAAAATGTAACATTCAGGCAATTTTCTGTCAAATTACTCCTCAGCATAAAAGTGCATTTAGGGCCGGTCTGCTGTCTTTTATCTGAAAGTTAAATACAATTTATACATTCTGCATAAATTTATAATGCAGAAAAACGTCTAAAGAGTGTATAAATACGTTGTTTCAGTCAGAAAAAGGCACCCTCTGCTTCATCCACACAGATATAAACTTTTATCAATGTTCATGCAAATTTTTGGCCATGACCAAATATGGAAATACAGAAAAAGTAACACCCATTCTTTAAAAGGTATACAAGATGCAAACTTTGGCCTTGTTTCCCTAGTGAATACCAAATGTGTTATGATAAATATTTATTCGCACGATTGTATCTTCTTATTGAAAATAAGAAACCACTTTACTTATAACATAATCACAGTTTCATAAAATAACTGGGAAGGACATCCATTAAAACAAAAAAGAAAAAACATTATGGTTAATCACTTTGTTGAAACTAATGAATCCAAAATTAAAAGAACAGTAAAAATGAATTTTAAAATATAAAAGCAAAAAGGACACAAATATCTGTTATCATTTCTATTACATACTATAATCCACAAGACTTATATCGAATAGATAATCATATCAAAGTATAACCAGTATATTCGGGAAAAATAAGTACGACAAAGCTTAAAAACACAAATTGTAGCAGCTAAAAGTTTCGAACAATACTATTTATCAACACAAGAACCATTAAGCAATCGAATTATTTATTTTTAACAGAAATTCAACGAGTTATGCCTTCTGCAATTTAATTTTAAAATAATATGTTTACATGAAAAATGTTTCAATATAAATGTATTTCTGTTGCACTTAAATAAATAAAAAAAGCGGAGTAAAAATGTGGTATAGGAACATAAGTTGCACGATCCAGAACCATAGACTTCCTAGAGAATTTCTTCATTGCATGCTTTTTCTTTGTATATTTCCTCAGATGAGCCGAAGACTTTTTTGACAACTTAATATATAAATAATAAGTTGGCATAAAAATGCTTAAATATTATGGATATCTTCAGTGCAGATAAAAAAAATATAGGATAAAGGCAGGACGAAAAGGATGGTTCAGGAGCAACAGTTGTATGATCTAGAACAACAGACTTCCTAAGGATTTCTTCATAACATGGCTTTTGTTTTGTTTATGTTCTAAATGAGTTTAAAGACAATCGTGTCTAAAATAATGCAAACATTTCCTCAAAGTAAATGTCATGAAATGTAGTCATGGAAAACTTGTCAGCCTCGTACAGTTACAGACTTCTCACGATTAATTCAATAACAAAAGAAACATTAACAAACGTTGAAAAGATGTTTTGAGCAAATTTGCATCGTGCTTGATTCAGTATCAATGGAAGCGTACTATTACCTCTCATATAAAAAGGATAATCTGCATATATTGTTAAAGATTTGAATAAAAATGGCTCAGAATGGTTTTATCCACTCTGGAGCTTTTTTGAAACGCTTCGTATCGGTCTGTACAGGACATAACTCTTAAAAGCTTGCAGAATTACAGAAAGAAAACATAAATAGTGAAGTTTGCAACATGATATTACTCGTGAAATTTGTAAGAAATTCTTTAAATGTTACCTAAGAATTAGCCGTTATTTGAAAGCACCTACGTCCTGGACATATATCTAAAAGTGTATGTATTGTGTAGTTGTCAACGTTGTATCAGTTTTGAAATCGGTGAAAACGTAACAAATGGCTTCTCTAAAAGCTAAAAAATACCTTGTTCTTAGAATTGCTACAATTTCGCGTTGGCACTACTTCATATATAAATTCTTTCTAGGGTCCTAACCTTGCACTGTGGATAATAAATATATCGTTGATATGCGAAATTGTATTAGTTTTGAAGTCGATGATGAAGCGACAAAATGACTTGTCCAAAATTGTTAACATTTACGTCGAGCTTCAAAATATGGACGATATTTTGTAACAAAATATTGTTTTTGGTGTTCATAGAGGCATACGTATAAGTTGTACGACTACGATAGTCTTGTTTAAGTTACTTTTGTACTTCATTGAATCACATTATCAACAGATTATTGGGTCTTGTCTAGGATAACGCAAAATACAAGCGATGAGCCCGAGCTGTAGTAGCATTGAAGCAAGGTGCCCTTTTTGCGAAGGTTTAGCCAGTGACGTTTACCTCAGAAGCTCGATATCAACGCCAGTGAGTTGAAGGAGGAGAAAAAACGCCGCCCTGGATCTGTGTCAGTAAAGTTCTATTGAAAACTATTCTAAACCCATCAAACGAGAAAACGCCTAAGACTTCGATGAGTTTTTAATCTTAAAGCTAAGAAGTCTGCTTGTTCCATTCGGAACACATAATGCATATCACTTACATGTGGTGTTAAGGTACATTGCGAAAAATGATTGCTTTTTTCTCAAAGAGGTAGGTGCGAAAATGACCCACCTTAATTGCAATAAGCAATTATACGCAAATTGCTTATTCACAGGTAAGTCCAAGCTGATTTTGCACGTACATATTCTCCAATCGAACTTCAGCCACTCTTTTCTTGGATAGTTTTGACACCTTCATCCGATTATCCTTTTGCAGTTTGATGACAGCTTTCAAGCCATGACATTCCGTACATGGTTCAGGTTTGGCGAATAAGACTTAGTTGATGTTATCCATCACCTGAAGCATTGTCTCTCATTCACCGCCATTCATGTTAATGCAATAATTGTATACTGTCCCTTAAAACAGTGAGTGCGCACAAAACTCACGTATGAAATGACTTCAAGCCACTTCGTTTGCGCTAAGTACAGTTTGAAGCCAATGTTGCACAATCTTCCACAAGGATGGCGCTAAAGCAAACCATTTCTCTCCACGTCTGATTCGAAGAATTCCCCATGCTTCACAGTCATGTTTAAGTTCGCACTAATTTTTAAAGCTACTTGTCTTCTCAATGGCTACACATTGAATGCTGACTTGGTCCTCTTTATCCATTAATTTTATACGGTATTACATGTATGTTTTCACGAGATGGTTGTAAAATCGTGGAGTCAGCTCGATGAAAGCATCAAAAAAGGCTGTTGGGAGACCTTCTGTTAGAGATTGACTCATGACGATTACTAAAAAGTCTCTAAAAACTATTTATTAGCCATGCATAGAGCTTTGGTATGGTGAAATACTCTTTTTCGTAGAGGCAGGATATCATACCATCCGGCTTCAAGGTATTTGAAACCATGAAACATGGCCTACGCACATTTGAAATCGCGATCGTCATCAACACGCTTTGACGTCGGCAGGCACCAGGTCTTAAAATGTTCCTCATAAAGGCTACTAGGTACTTGTACGTGTTTTTGTTGAAAAAGCCTTCATCGCATAAAATGCCAGTATAGGTTAGAGGGAGGTTTGCCCGAAAGTTCCGTTTCAACAGCGTGACATCGCTAATAGGTATGGTCTTGCTAGATTCAAATTTAGGCGTGACCCTCGTGAGATGCTCGTCTCCACTGTCTCCTTTGTCATCATCATTGTCGCTTGACACGACCACTTCTTCAGCAAGATGCTTCATATGTGCTTCTAACTTTGAGCTCGGTTGCTTGGTGTTACCATTTACATGCGCATTTGCAATCCAGAAGGGGTAGTGAGGTCCCCAGGATCTGGCATTCTTTGCTGCACTGCAGGAACGTCTGACGGAGAGCCTAACGCTTCCACCAAGGCTTTTCCAGCCTCTGTCAGGAACGCATCATTCTCTTCCATAGTTAACAATGTCTCATCAAAAACAACAACTTTGTTAGCACTGAAGCGAAGCAGGTCATCAATGCCTATGTTGATATCTGGTGTAATCAGCGACGTTTCCATGATGTCTTGACGACGCAGTTGCCTTTTCAGGGACGAAACGGCACCTTATAAGAATTTTTTGGGGGTGGGGGGGTGGTTGGGTCCAAAAACTGAAAATGTTCAGACTAGTCTGAAACGTGTAAATATGCAAAAATCACAAAATTTTCCCACGCAGGAGGTCCAAAAATAAAAAATGTTCAGAATAGTCTGAAACGTGTAAATATGCAAATATCACAAAATTTTCCACGGGGGAGTTCAAAAACCAAAACTGTTCAGAAAAGTTTGAAACGGATAAATATTCAAAAATCACAAAGTTTTCCCGTTGGTTGTCCAAAATCAAAAATCAGAATCGTCTGAAACGGATAACTATGCAAAAAACACAAAATTTCCACCACCAACCCCCCCCCGTTCCCACGGGGGGGGGAGGGGGCACATACCATCACATCATATGTATAGACCAAGACGTAATATGTTTTCCAAAACTAAATTGTTGCTATAATATGCTGGTCAGGGGGGCCCCACATACCATTACGTTATATGTATAGACCAAGACGTAATATGTGTTCCAAAACTAAATTTTGCTATAACTTGCTGCCCAGAGCGGGTTTGGGGTTCCCACATACCATCATGTTTGGTGTTGCTGCTAATGAAAAGTATGTTGATTTCTATGACACTAACGTGTCGGTACTTGGCGTAGGAAATGTTGATATTTGGCGTGGGAAATGTCATTCCTCTCTATTGTTTCCCACGCTGTGGGTCTTTGATCGATTGATTCCCACGCTTTGAGTCTGTGATTGATTGATCTAGAATTCTGGCTCAAGTACGATAAGATCAAACTTTGGCCAGGCTCGAAATCGCGGCAGTTACAGATATGTCCTTAAACGTGGATTATTGATGCGTTACTACTACTAGAAGGAAAGAGACGTAAAAACAAAATTAAAACAGATCATGCTCCTGAAGCCGCTGAGATAAACGATCTGTCGATTGCCCATGCATAAGTCGTTTGAGGATATCTGCCCTGGAATCACTGAAGACGAGAAACGGTTCTGTCAGTCGTGTGACGTGTGTCAACGCACTTTGAGCGGAAGTCTCACACAAGTGCCACTTTACAAATGCCACTGAGCGACATCCCTTTTGACAGAATTGCTGTGGATCTGGTCGGACAAGCCACGTCTTTCGCAGGTGGTAGTAATCGATACGTTCTGAAGGTGGATTATACTACACGCTATCGAGAATTCTTTTGAAGAGGATTGAAACCGTCATTGCCGCAAATGAACTTCTGAAAGTCTTCAGTAGAGTTGCATTCTGCGTCCAATTATTGCTAAAGGCGCTCAGTTTACTGATGAAAGTGATCCGTTAGTATCGGTTAAACAGCTTTTCATCTCGCCGTGCAGCCCGGAATGTAATGAGTTTTGCTGCGCGTGCAGATAAATGGAGTGCCCAAGAAGACACTGAGGAGACATTGCACATAGCGTCAAAATGACAAAGTGCCAGGCAAGCACAGGATTTAGTCGTTTTGGGTTGAACTGTTTTGTGAACTGTTAAAGGACAAATAACCACTGGATATCCTAAAAAAGTCTGATGGGATGACGGCACGTCTGGAGAGGTACAAAACACAAATCTGTATGTAGTCTAATGCGAAATGTGAAGTCGAGTGGTGCGTGAAAGATGTTTGAAGCCCAGTGTAGATATTGACACCACTGTGACAAGACAGCTTCACGGTCGATTAAAAGGTTTACTTGTTCCTTTCGACAGATGGCAACGAGTTTTACTGCTTCGATAAGTCCGTTTGAAAAAACGCGTGTGTTGAACAGGGCGAATTACCAGATCGACGTTGATGGCAGAAAGAAAATATTCCATGCAACCTACTGAAATAATGCATCTAACGCTGAGATAACAAAGGAGATGCCAAAATGAAGCCAGATGACGAAGATTCGGAAGTAAAGGAGGGGGAGGGGTAGGGGAAGCAATGATGCTAATACCAGATGGCATATATGGAGCGTCCATTTTTCACCCATAGCAGTTGATTTTTGGAAAGCACAGAGGCCACACATCAGGTATGAGTCTGATTTATTAATGAAATGGACATAAATAAGATAACGACTAAAGAAAATGTGCAAACGGAGTTGCTAGGCAGCAAAACGTTATGTTAAGGACATTAAGAGAGGACAATTGTAAATAAAAATCGTTTAAACGAAAATATTTAAATACTTATAGGACAAATACATTTCTTTAGGAAAAATATAAGCGTATTGTGAACAGCGTTTGTTCACTTTATCTTTATTATTATTCTATTATTAGTATTATAACTATTATTATTTTATTTTAAGGCTTAAACAGGATAAAAATATAAAGTTCACAGGAGGATATTTTGACAATGCCAAACATACGCAGAAAAACAAATATTTTGACAGAAGTTGGCGATTGACACTTAAATCAATTGACTGACCAAAATTAGGGTTGCCATAATAAAAAATAAAAAAGTCAGGGTGGCCGTAATGGAAACATCAAAATTCCACAAGTTCACATGGAAATCGCATCGTTGTCGTTTTTATTTGCACGAACGTAGAGGAGGTGATTATGAGTAGCCATTGATGACTATTCATTTATCTGCTTTCACACTGCTTGTTTTTGGGATGCATGAGCTATTTTTCGGCACAAATATCAGTAGTTATTATGAACATTGCATAAGTGACATTTTCTTATGTCGCAAATACGACGTTATGCAACAGGCAAACATTGGGGCGTTTAACTAAAACTGCAACGTTGAATCAACTTTCGGATAGCCATCGCAATATGACGTCAGATCAACGCCTTTTGAAGTGAAGGAGGAACAATTTTTCCCTGCCGAGTTTGGGTAGATGTGGATTATCCGACGTTTAACAACGTTGCGAAAATGTTAATAACACATGTGAAAACAACTGTAATCTCCTGACTTTGCATTTATGACCAAAAGTGATCCAGAATAGCTCTCTCGACAGATACAGTCACAAAGTACCGTACCTTTTCGAAGCGACTTCTCACGATTTTAAATGTACAACCCCGACACACATGGCACTAATGGTGTCTACCTGTTGCATAAAATACTTTGCACACAGTGTTGCTTACTCATCGGAGAAAGTGAATATTGTTGTTTGTAACCAAACAGCAAAATCTGTGCAACGTCATTAGTTTCACATCTATTCAATTTTACACAAAATGGATATACTAGGCGTCTATGAGAATGTGTTGATCCTGAACAAAAAACAAGGTCTGAACAACGGTGGCTTAACCAATTTCTCTTCAACGTTCAGATAAAGACATTGCTTAGACATCAAGAAAAGTACCATTAAGATTTTGACTGATATTCGATGAAGAAAATACAATGGAACGCATTTCATGGTCTCGACCTATCACAAGCAAATTACAACCAGATATAATATCGTGATTTGATCGGTAGAAAGCTGGGGTGTTAAAAAGTAGTTTGATTGGCGTCACTATGTTTATTGTATATGTTCCTTTTCCTGTTGGTTGTAATTAAAAGCGCGAATATTATTTCCCTGCATGACAGTATTTGATATTACCTCTCAAGCAATAATAATGAAAATACTTGTCCTTATCATTTAAAAAGCTACCCTCAGATAATCGCAAGAAGACTAATTATTATTCTTTTCAATTTTTTACAGAACAGAATATCCATTTCAAGATCAATGCCAATAAAGTCATCATGAACTAGTCACATTTTAAAACATTTTCTTGACTTTTAGTTGGCATATCAAATAAGCAGTGCAGTAAACTGTATAGTTTGCTGTAAATAAGTAAAAGCAATCTGCTAAGAACATTGTTTAATGTTTCATACCCTGTTTCAACTTATAGTTATTTCATTCCGATACATCAAAGTATTTTAAAGGACTGATTCTCTTTTAGTGCAATTTAGGACTCGGTTAATTCTAAGTACACATTGTACGTGTCAGAGAACGGCTCCAGGTATTCATCTTCCGGTTCTTCATCTACATGCTCTACATTATCCACTCTCCCATGTTCATTCCACTCTCCTCCTTTTGCTACGAGGCTGTTATATTCTTCCTCCTCATCTGCACGACCTTTAGTCGGTTGTTCGTATACGTTATCACGATGACTAATTTTTCGTAGACTTCGCTATCATCCTCAATAACCTCACTAGCCGGTTCTTGTCCTCTGTTGGATAACTCCTGTATTGTCTGAGGTGATGGTGGCCCGTGCTGGCGATTTCCCAGTAGCAAGAAGACCAACAATAACGCTACGATAGAGAGTAAAAACAGTGCTCCGAACAAAGCAACCAAAACAGTTGGCCAGTATTGCCGTGGTTTGGACTTGGTTGTAATTTTTAGCTTAACGGCAAAATCTGAAAAAAATCAGGCATTTTCCATCAATGATAACTATTGCTGCTTATTCAAGATTCAAAATTAATGTTGTAACTAGTGGAAAAAAATACATTGACAAGTATTTCCTTCAGCTGTTGTTCTACTATTCAAAGTTGAATACGTCTTACCGAGCATTTTGCACACAGAGGAGTAAGGTTTTTTACAGTCTACGTTCTCCCAAACCCTTTTTGGGATCATACACATACAGTCTTGACTGCGCTTGAAGTTGTCAGGTTGACCTTCACCCCAGTTTGTAAACCCCATAAGCTCATCAAGGGCTTGCCATTTCCATTGCCCTTCTCTCCTTAAATCTTGTCCATCGGTGTAGACATTAGTACTGTGAGCTAAACAAGTTTTTCAACAACGAGATAATTTTGCTCACAGCAGGTGTGACTAAAAAGACTTAAATAGATTGGATCCATATTGTGTGAAAATATTTGGACAATTCAAAGAGTCAAAGTTAATCTAAAATTTCTACAAACACTAAAATGGAAATGTTAAAAATATAATACAACTGGCTAAGTTCATTGCATTAGTCTAGGTTTTTTAAGTGCAAGATGCTCTCTCCTACCGAGCTGTGTTGTTGAAAACTTGTAGCGGCCCATCTAAGAATATATATAGACTTATATCAGCCTTACATTTAGAAATATTTGAAATGACTTGATCCTCAGTAGAATCCCGAATGTCCACCAAGTTGCCACCCATGAGGTTGCAATGGTCAAAGGCCTTTAACCATGTCAGCTTTTTCTCCACATACAAATAGCAAGCCCGCTTTGAAACGACATCGCATTTGTCTAAAATTCTATATGAAATCTTCAACCGGACACACTTATATAAGGTTGACAGTTCACAAAATGAGACTAAATATTTAGTCCCTTTAAGTCGTATGTTGCTGGTGAGGGGGTCAACTAGCTTCTTTTTCTACTGACCTTTAAATTCAAATGATTTTTAATTGGCCGCAGTTTTTTGATACCAAGACAATTCTCTGTCTTCAAGTCATATTGACCAGCAGTTAATCACGAATCTTAAACATTATGTGATGGGATTTATAAATAACTTAATAGAGTTTGAGTTTAAATGACTTCAAAATATTAAAATACTTGAGAAACTACAATTAACTCTGGTGTTTAAATAAATAATTTTACTATAAAATGTGTTTTACGAACTCTTACGAGAATATTTTAAACGAAAATGTTTTTAAAAAAGGACTTTGCTTACACTGACAGCCTGGTCCCGCCCAGCCGTGTCGACATCCTGACATGCATTCACCGGTGTTCTTATCACAAGCCTCGCCTGCGTCTGCGCAGTGGCAGTCCCAGCACTACAGGCCCCATTTGCCGTCCTCACACCCTGATTATTTACATTCATATTGAAATGTCATCATTACTTCATAACACTGCTCAATTTTGATCAATGTGAAAAAGTGTAAAAAAGTACTGGAAATCTGTAAAAACAAAATTCAGAAAGCTCTCTGAACATAAGAGCTTTTATTACATATCTGATAACGGATTGAGGTACTACACCTTTCTCGTGAACCCCTGACCTTCAATTTTCTTTCAATTATGTCAAAATAACGCACATCTTACCCAGTTTCATCAATGTCCTTGTTTCGTAACACCACCCCCCTCCTCACACACACAGACCTACACATACACCCGGCACCTTTGGTTACATGGCAGTTATTCCCCAAACGGAATAATAATCATATTAAGTCAGGTATAATAAAA
The DNA here is from genome assembly GCA_949752745.1 of Protula sp. h YS-2021. NCBI lineage: Eukaryota > Metazoa > Annelida > Polychaeta > Sabellida > Serpulidae > Protula > Protula sp. h YS-2021. The sequence continues at coordinate 61,403,232 of OX457029.1, read as the reverse complement.
AACAATAAACAATTTAATTATTCATTTTTTAAAACTACCCTATATTTGTTAAATTTTATGACAGTCCCTAATTTAAGGAGCTAGAAAGAGGCTACACATGTACATAAATAAACTTTATTTTGATAACTATCTATCTCCACACGGGACAATTTGTAGCAAATAACAGACTAAGTACTGCAAAAGATCATTCAGTGCTTTTGGTTATCTTTACCCGTATCATAAAAGCCATGCGGGAAAATTCCACTGAAAATGTTTAAACATAATTTTGCATAACTTATATATGTGCATTTCAAAAAATATAGTTGTGTGCGTCACGATGCAAAAAGGGTTATAGAGAATTTGCTTTGTAAATATATACTTAAGGCGACAGAAATCTTACATTTGCGGAAAAGCTTTCAATTTAGAAGGTGTACTCTTTATATTGAAAAGGGCTGAAATAGTATTGTACATTGCAAGCTCATGTTTTGTTTCTAACATCACTTTCTTCAAAATCGAACCCTTTTCTGACGTATCGTGTCGCAATCAATAAGCATTGATTCCTCTTAGGAAGGAAAACAAGTGTTTTTGTTCAGTGCAACAGATTTGCACTCTGACATCTAAACTACTAGCTAGAAAAAATAGTTCAACCACAAGATTCCACTGGTGACAAAAAGATGCTCTCTGTCAGTGTGAGCTGAGAAATAAATCATTTAGTTTATATTTTATCGATAAACTTAACTCACTAAATGGCGCTTTCTCTTACTGAATTTATCGAAAAAAATCATGGAAGTCATGGATAAATCAGCCTTAGAGAAAAAGAGAGAATGCATGTCTATGTGCATATGGATATATTTGTGTGTGTCTGATTGAAAGCAAAACTTCCAAACCTCAAATTGCCAAAACAGAATCAAAATCTGTGCATCAATCAGCCTTACTAATCTTTTCAGACACCAACAAACGTTTAAGTATCAGTGATTAGTAGACCTTTGTATAGAAAAATTATCAAAAGTGGGATGGGATCAAACTCATTCTGATTTTCTCGAGCTATACACATACACACACACACACACACACACACACACATATATATATATATATATATATATATATATATATATATATATATATATATATATATATATATATATATATATATATATATATATATATATGCACCTACCTTGCGACCTGGGGAGACCATGCTTATAAGTAATAGATGGGGAGACCAAATGTATATCCCTCCTCTTCCGTGTTTCTTCTTTTGTTATCGCATAGATATCTTAAGTTAATATTATTGTTATTATCTGTTATGGTTATTTAAAAAAACACAACAATAACAAATAAACGAAAATTCGAGGTCTCCTTTATTCGACCACCTTTTTTGCCAGAAACAGACCCACTAAAAGAGACCGTCTACTTTATTTTGTATATGAGCCCGTTTCTCCAAATGATCACTTTTAGCAGAGTCGGTGGACTCGCTCAATTTTTCTTCTTTTATAATTTTTATAATTTAATAATTTACTGCACTTTATACAAGTTTTAGAGTGGAGTTATTTGGAATAAAATAACTCACAGTTTCGTCTATTTCCGCGAGACCTGTGGTTACAAACTTCAGGTAATTTTATTTTTGTTTACATCTACCCGCCACAAACGAAGAAAAATAACTAATGAAAATAACTTTAAAGAAAGAAGTCAAACAAAAAAAACAAAATACTTGAAACTATTACATCCAGCCTGAAGACTACTTGACATATTACTCTCGTGCAGAGTAAGCTATCATCTTATATTTTAGCACAAAACCTATATTATCGCCTACTTGTCAACAGTTAAAACTAGCCCTAGCGGACCCTTTCTATTCTTGAGAACAAGTTCACGTCACAACCTTACATCTACCAATAAGAATTAATGTTTTTGTCACGTGATCAAAAAGTGCCAGTGCTTGCGTGGGGGCAAACCGCAGTTTCTCATTGTTTTCATACCAAATATAACAGTGTATTTTTCTTGTTGTGGGTCGATTGCATACATTTTGGCCTATTTGTCACATGCCAGGAAGCTAGCTCTTTAAATAATTTTTACCGTTTAGAAATATTATATTACTTAGCTTAAATATCGAAGAATCGAAGTATTGATATAAAACTGCAATAAACTATAAATATCGCTCATTATGGCTACAGTTATCAAGAATGCATAAGCCAAATCACACTTCTGCGCTTTGAATAAAAGTAACCGGGTAAGAAATGAAAGAAATTATTTGAGAGATTTGGCCTAAATGCCAAATTTCTCTTGCACCAACGCGCAGTCTGGCTTTTAACAACTAGTATGCTATTTAAAAATGTATTATAAGTTTTAACAAATAGTTTCAAGTTTCAATTTGTTTTATGTTCCGAGTATGAGCTGTTTTTGCGATATTGATTCCATATTTTTCTATCATTTCTTTCATTTTTTACCCGGTTCTCTCGCAGTTGAAATTCAAAATTCTTTCGCAAATTATTTGAAACACCCAAAGTGTGATTTGTTATATTGACTTGATGATTGCTAAACTTGCTAGCTGTGGCACTCCAGACTATCAACTTTATCATTTAGACGCTTTTTGGGATGTTGTACATCATAGTCTTGATGTGATTGAACTGCATTCAAGATTTCTTGCAGAATGTCATAAAACTGGAATACAAGAAGATCCTGACTTTGAGTTTGATTATGCGCTTTATTCTGATAGTACTGATGTAGAAGTATATTTCACCGTAGTTGATCATTTGAGAGATTGTTGTGGACTAGAAGAAGAAGGGGAAACCGAGCAGCTCTGTCACTTAATTTTAACCTTTTAACATCTTTGTAACAACATAGTGAATCTTATGCGAGTTGATAACAGAACAATGTTTTTCTTACTAACAAATTTAGTTTTATGTGAGTGGTTTCAACGTAAACAAAGAAAGAACATGCTAGAAGAGGCAGCAAATATATTAAAAGATATTTTATTACAGGAAGAAACCGACATGTCAGAATAAACAACAGAAACAAAGTCAACATGGAGAATCTTGTGCTATTCAGCGGTCACAAGGACATTCTTTCAAATATGTTTCCAACACGACTTGAAAAGTATGGACATGTGTTCAACTCAAGAGAAGCGTTGTGTCAATATGAGAAAGCAAGATATTGCTTCAGCCATTGTTTCATGTAGAAATGGATATGAAGCGAAACGTATTGCTAAAGTCATAAAGCCATGTCCTTTATGGCATACAGTAAAGAGAAGTAAAATGCAAGACGTTTTACATGTCAAATTGAATCAGTGTGTATTGTTTCGCAACAAGTTAAAAGAATGTAAAGACAAAACTTTAGTTGAAGCAACGTATGATCATTGGTGGGGAGCTGGTGTGAAACAAGTGTCATCTCCTTCTTATCCTGGTCAGAATATTATGGGAAAGTTGTTAGAAATGTTGTGTGAGGGTTAGACACTTTTCAGACTTGGTGTGCAGACGTGTGGACATGTAAATTTGAAGTGTGTTAAGTGAACAACAACTGGAAAAAAACTTGCTGAACTTGACAGACTTGTGCTGCAAAAACTGCATAATGGCAGACATGACACTGACACAATATATTGTGCAAAAAGCCTATTGTGAAGAAATGTTATTAGCTGTAAAAAAGTTTGCATGTTTAGTCTGTCCTGCTTGTCAACATGAAGAGTGTCAAGAACATACTTGTCATGCTACATGTGTCTCTACATATTGGAATGAAGCTAAATATAACATTCATTTAGATAAAGTGTTAGAGAATGCAAATAAACGTTGCGAGAAATATGGTGTAGATGCTATTACATTAGATGAACTCAGTAGTTGGTTAGTTTCCATTGAAGACCAATGATCTCCAGTTATTCATACCATTGTATCCATACTTGATTTGTTAAAGCTTGTTAGTTATAAATATATGTTAATTAAGTTACTATGTTAGTTAAGTGATGAAAACTATGTAACTATGTTGATTGAGTTATAAAATAAAAAAGTGTTCTGTTGAGAAGTGTTTTTTCATCGATCATGTCAACGTGGAAAGACTACTTGACCAATATTTACTTCAAACCTGGACAGCCTGGGGCATTTGCTGGTCCTTACAAACTTTATCACATCTTAAGAAAACATAATCAACCAGTCACACATTCACAAGTGAAGAAATGGTACAGGATCAAGATGCATTCAGTTTACTACAACCTGTAAAATACAGGTTCAAAAGACAACGTGTCATTACACGTGGCATTGATGACATGTGGGATATTGATTTGGCTGATGTGGGAAACATAGCTGCCTATAATGATGACACACGCTTTTTACTCATTGTCATTGATGTGTTTTCCAAATATTTATGGGTACAGCCAATACCTAATAAATCACATACCAGCGTCATACAAGCCTTTCAAAAGATTTTTCATGACACACGACGAAGACCACGAACTTTAAGGTCTGATAAAGAAACGGAATTTAAAAATAGATGGATAAAAGCATTTTTGAAGAAAGAGGGAATTCATGCTTATACCACAAAGAATGAAACCAAAGCCAACTTTGCTGAAAGAGTCATTCGTACTCTAAAGGGAATGATGTATCGGTATTTTCTACATAATCAAACTTACCGTTACTTAGACATTCTTCCAGACTTGGTGTACAATTAAAACCATAGACCTCATGGTTCTCTTCCTAATAAATATGCTCCTGCAGAGATTCGTAAAGACAATGAATCGAAAGTATATGTATGTCGACAAACTGAAATTGAAACCGAAGAAGAAGAATTTTAAATTTAAAATTTGTGATCAGGTTCGTATTTCTCACATCAAATACGTGTTTCAACGGGATTATCACATCAAATGGACGCAAGAAGTCTTCATTGTCACACATCGTTGTAAGAAGCAAGGAATACATTTGTATCGTGTGAAAGACTTTTTAGACGAAGATATTGATGGGCATTTCTATGAAGAAGAACTGCAGAAAGTGACCAAAAATATTGAATCTATTTATAGAATTGAAAAAGTCGTGAAAACACGTAAAAGACGCGGTGTGAAAGAGTTATCTGTCAAGTGGTTAGGTTGGCCAAAGAAATTTAACAGTTGGGTGAAAGAAACAGACATTCAAAAATGAAGCATCCATTTACATGTTTAGTCTCTGGACCTACAGGCAGTGACATAACGTCTCTGGTGAAGAAAATTCTAGAACAAAAGTTGATTAAACCCTCTCCAAAAACCATTTTATGGCTTTATGCAGCAGATCAGCCTTTGTACATGGGAATGAAAGGCGTGGAATTTTACCAAGGCATTCCAGATGACATTGAAGAGCGTTTTAACCCGAAAAAAAACAAACTTACTCATCATTGATGACTTAATGACCAAATGTCATAGTGATGAGCGAATGACACGTCTCTTTAGTCTTGGCAGCAGTCATCAAAATCTAAGCATTATCTTTATTGTGCATAATTTATTCCATCATGGGAAAGAGATGCGAAATATTAGTTTGAATACACATTATATCATTCTGTTTAAAAATCCTAGAGATAGTCAACAAATTAGTACATTGGCGAGGCAAATGTATCCTGAAAGATCTCAATTTCTCATAGAAGCCTATCAAGATGCTACAAGCAAACCCCATGGTTATTTATTCATTGATTTAAAACCAAAGACAAATGATCAACTACGTATTCGTACAGGCATTTTACCAAAAGATACACATTATGTATATATTGATAAAGTAGTGTATGAACAAGAACCAACTCATTTAACCATTCGCAGTCAAGATGTCTAAACGTATTCGCGAACCAACCGTTTCTTCACTTGCTTGCACGCAGTGGGCCTAAACGACGTAAATCCTTGCTACAGCAAGCTACAAAGGAGAAATTAACAAGCTTGTTTGAAATTTGTTTAAATATGTTGCGAGTACATTTACCCTTAAACTCAAAACGGTTTAAGGAATTCAAGCGTGAACGTCATACGTTACGTACTTTAGCAGATAAGAAGATATCACTTCGACGAAAAAAGAAGTTGATTAATCAGAAAGGAGGATTTATTGGAGCTATTGCTAAATTTGCGTTACCCTTGTTAGCCCAACTGCTGTTAAAATGAAACATACTATGAAAATGGTTCTCATTTCTGAATATGAATACAAACTGTTATTAGAAAAGAAAAATGATATCAAAACAAAAGTCAATACACTTTTGCGTGGGAAACAAACACGTGAAAAGGCTATGGAAATGTCTCATCTTCTTGGCCGTCATTTACGAACAAGTCAGAAATAGCCCTCATCATCACCTGAAAAACCAGAAAAGTTATTTTTAAGTCATTTTCAACCTATCTATCATGGAAAAGTAATACAACTTTTAGCAGAATGAAAGAAACATGGTGTTAAATGGACAGACAAGAATGAACTTGTGTTGAAAACGGGTGATATTATTACAAATTCGAACATTGTTGACTTGATGAAAGAAGCATTGGTGGCGACAAGAAAAAAAGAACGAGCCATACCATCTGGTTGGCATCTGTTTATCCAGTAAAAATTGTAGATGCTAATATTCCAAAAACAATGTTTAGTAAAAAGACCACTCGTGATGACATTACAACAGAAATGAAACAACGTCAGCAAAGACAGTTTCCTGAAGGATGGGAAAATTTTTAACATGGCTGAAAGAGCTATGTTGTTGTCAAGAAACAACAACTCCTGTAAAAATAAGATGTGCAAGTGCGTGTTGTGAAGGAGAAGTGATAGATCATGATGTGAAATACCATTTACATACTTGTGCGAATGGCGCGCGCTATCGTGAGGTATATAGACAACGTCAACGCACATATACCATTTAGTCCATCATGGAGTCGACAAGTTTTTACATTACTTTGCCTAGCAATGCTAGTATGAACTATTATCCCAACAATAAGGCTTCGAATTACCAAATTCGTACGCCTCGAACCATCTATTTGAATGGAAAATATGAAGTGGCTTTAGCTGAAATTCAATATCCACATACATGGACCACTATTAGCATGGACTATTCTATTCAGTATCGACAACAACCACTGACAGATCTTGTCCTGGACACTATCAATATTCCCTATGGCTACTATAGATCCATACAAGAAATATGTAATGCAGTGAATGAAGAAGCAACTAATTCTATGAAAGATTATCTTAAAGAAGCTATTCGGATAAAGTATGATAAAATTAGACGGCGCGTTTTTCTATTTCTAAATTATGGCTTTGAAGTGTCATTCTCCGCTGGATTAGCTGAGATTTTAGGATTTATCCCAGATCAATGGGATACAGAAACATGTACAGCTGAACATAAAGCTGATGTGAAGCAGGGATTTTATACACTTTATGTGTATTGTAGCATTTGTGAACCACAAGTTGTTGGTGATTATTATGTTCCCTTACTACGTTCTGTTGGAATACAAGGCCATGATGGTGATATTGTTATGAAAACTTACGGCGAACCGCATTATGTTCCTGTAAACACGTCCAAATTTGACGTGATAGAAATGAATATTAAGGACGACACAGGGCATAATGTTCCATTTCAAACTGGAAAGGTGATCTGTAAACTTCATTTTCGACCAAAAGCAATATGAAAGCTTATACACACGATCCGTCTGCATATCGCAACCATTTTCTTCGTCAAGTTGGCGGGGAATTACCAGGATTTAAAGGAGCGCGAATCCAATATGGTGATGGTATTGGTTCAATACTGGGATCATTGGCTCGCAAAGCTATTCCACTACTTAAGGCTGGGGCTAAGATCGTTGCGCCACATCTTAAAAAGGCTGCAAAGAATGTCGCGAAAGATGTTACGGGCCGAGTAGCAGAACGTCTGTTTGGTGAACAAAAGCGTGTGCAACCGACGAAACGTGCCAGAAGACAAAAAAAAACAGCCAGACAGATAACATCAAAACATATTAAAAAGATATTTTTTTAATCATGTCTCTCATTCATAGTCATTCGTGTGAATGTAGTCTTTCTCCATTGGAATTTTTTCACATACCACCGACGCAAACTGCTGTAGAGAAAGGTTATAATGTTGACTATCAACCACTCACAAGCATTAAAGAAGGCGCTCCAATACAATTCTACATTCCTGCGAGTACAGAAGAATATCTAGATTTAAAGAACAGCAAACTTCTTATTGTATGTCGCATTATAAAGGCCGATGGAACAGCTTGTGGCGCAGATGATAATGTCTCCTGTATCAATGATGTTTTTAATGGGTTATGGTCTAATACTGAATTGTTTCTGAATGATCGATTGGTTTCTCATAGCAACAATACTCATGGTTATACCAGCATTATCTCTCATCTCATCCATGATTCGGAAGAAAGTCTCCATTCTGAGCGCTCTATGCGTCTCATGTACAAGGATACTGCAGGGTCAATGAATAGTTATGAGGTGAAAAGACCTAATCATGAACAATATGTATCAGAGTTTCATTTCAATGCTGACGGTGATGACTTAGCTGAGCCAGGAAATAATGGTTTACATAATCGTTATTTGCATACACGTCTTAGCCGTGATTTTATGCTCACAGGTGGTTTAAGGATAGATTTGTTTGAGCAGGATCGTTATCTTCCTAATGGCATCAGTTTGAAATTGCGTTTCCATAGACAAAAAGATGAATATGATGGCTGCAGATAATACCTATAAGGTAGAAGTGAAAGAGGCATTTTTAACCATTCGCAAAGTGAGGGTTAGTCCAGGTATTCAGTTAGGACATACAGATACATTGATTAAAAGTCCTGTCAAGTTAATCATCACTAGAAAAGAATGTAAAGTGTTGGCTATTCCAGCAGGATTTCAGTCTTTTGTGAAAGATAACATCTTTTTGGGCCAATTACCAAATCGCATTGTCATTGGTCTGGTTCATAATGAAGCCTTTGGTGGATCAGTATTGAGGAATCCATATGATTTCAAACATTTTGATCTGCACTATATGCAAGTGTACACGGATGGTGAACCAGTTCTATCCAAACCTCTCAAGCTTGACATTACACAGAACAAATACCTGGACGCTTTTGAAACGCTTTACAAATCGTTTGATAGATTGAATGGTTAGAAAAGTTCCATTATAAAACGGGAAGATTGGCCTAGAGGTTATGCTTTATTTTCATTTGACTTAACACCTGATTATGATGGCGATGATCATTTTCCCCTGATCAAACATGGGAATTTGCGGCTAGAAATGAATTTTGCTAGGGCTTTGCAACATACAATCAATGTCATCGTTTATGCTGAATTTGACAACATTATTGAAATAAGTGCAAATCGCAGCATCCAATTCGATTACCAGTCATGAACACGAAGCAGATTGATGCTATATTGAGTCCTGATATCATGACCAAAGACTTGTTTCAAGGCGTGTTTGCCATGGACCAGTTACCATCTTTACAACGCGGTGCCTATGTCATCAACACAGGCGATCAAGATGAACCAGGAGAACATTGGGTGGCAGTGTATTATGACAAAGACCCTGTAGAATATTTTGACTCTTATGGACTTTTACCTCTAGATGATCGTTTAGAAATGTTTTTAAGAAATGACTATATGTATAATTCCATATCATTACAAACGCCAATATCATCATCATGTGGTTTTTATTGTGTATATTATATATTGCACAGAGCTCGAGGTCAGAGTATATTTGATATTGTTAATATATTAAAAAGAAAGGATAGTGATTTTATTGTAAAGGATTTTGTATATAGACATTATGAACCATTGTTTTATAAATGTTGTTGTTGTAGTTAAGTTGTAGTTAAGCTGTGGTTAAGTTGTTGAATAATTGTTCAAGTTGTAGTTAAGTTGTTGTTAAGTTGTTGAATAATTGTTCAAGTTTGTTAAATAAAACAACCCAAGTTTCAAACAGTCTTCTTTATTGTGCTATATCTATTTACAAACACTATTTACAAAATCTATTTACAAACTCTATTTACACTATTTACAAACTCTATTTACAAACTTCTATTTTCAAATTCTTAATTAACAAACACTATTTACAAACTTCTATTTACAAACTTCTATTTACAAACACTTTTTACAGAGACATTCCTTTTTCAATACATTCATCAATGAATGCCATTCATTAGAATCTAAATTGATATAGGTATCATAGACATTTTAACCGTTTTTGTAAATGCTATGAAAGCTTACATAACGCACATCACCAAACTTTATCACTTTAACAGTTACATGTTCAGACAGTTTCAATTCATATCCTTCTTCTAAGTCCATCAGCCGCATAGGCTGTGTCAGCTCAATGGATTTGATACCCTGCATAAGTTGTATTCCTTGCTCTTTGAATTCAAGCACAAGGGTCTTCCCAATCCAATGCTTGCAACAGCGCGTTCCATTCCACTGTGCTGAGGGTGATGATGTCGTAGTGTTCTGTAAGCTCGTCATGTTGGCGAAATTGTACAAACACGTCTAGACAGTTCTTGATCACACGCACTTCTGTATCATTTGAAAGTAGAAGCAGAAAGTCGGGTATTCTCAACTTGTCTAGGTGATCCTTTAACACGGGTTGTTCGTCAAGCGATAGTATGATAAACTTTCCAAAATGTCGTAGCACAATATCATCAAATAAGTTTCTCATATATGAGAATCCGTATGTAATGGGTTCATAATCCAACAAATAGTCTTCCATCTTTATGCTCGGATGATGTCGAACAGTGGATGTTGTATAGCTACTAGGAATCGTAAGACTGTGCACCAGTTCTCGATATTAAAGTGGATTAAATCTATATGTGAAGTATCTGGCACAACTCCCTTATAATCCTCTGGATAATCCTGTAAAAGATTTCTCCAGAGTGTCACACGTATGTTAGAATCATATTCAGTCACCAACACTTCAACTTTATTTCCAAGTCTGCGTTTAAACCCATGTTCAAGCGGTATGTTTTTAAAGTCTTTCCACTCTTCAGGTTTAAACCGATAGTCAGAACTTATCCGAGAACCTATCATCACTTCATTCCTATCATTTACAGCAAGGTAAGCACCACCGTTCAACATGAGTGCATTCATGATTTTACCTTGTTCTTCTTGTCTGCGAAGCCTTTTATCCACTTTTTTCACTTGCTTCTTCATCATTTTCCATTCAGGTATTGTCAGCAAGATACCTTTTTTCGTAGGACGGTTTTTTCCAGTCCCCTCATCATTGAGGTATTTGCAAATGTTCACCACGCCTTCATTGCTTTGTTTCATAATCTTGATATACTTTCCATTGCCTAGAGAAAGCATTCCATCCCACGACTGTGGTGTTGGTGTCGTCTCCACTTTTAATTTCTTGATGGTATTATCAGGATTTTTCACGTTCATGTCTTTTACTGTATCAGAAAGAGTATCCATATCCGTTGCAGATCTTTTCCGATTCATGTTCACGCTTCAGTGTTCACACCTCAACTAATTCTACACTTGAAGTGTCTCCCCCTTATATACTGTAATGTCCATGCGCCAAAGTAGAATAGCCATCACTCATCACATATCGCTTGTCATCAAAGGGGGAGAGAGCCACTTTCCTCAACTTCTCCGAGAAAATCTGGTGGTCATGACTTCGAATGATGTGCCCTATAACCATCGTTTGAGTTTTGTTGAACAAACAGTCTCTATACTGCTTATGTTTCATACGTCTTTGACACGCGCGAGTGATGCATTTGGCCGTACGTTTTTCTTTCCCACCATACATCATACTAAACATTTTCGGTCGAAGTCCAACAAACTCTTCTATGGGAATGCCCGCCGTCTCATCCTTCATTTTCCCAAGCACTTTCTTGTTCACGTTGGAATGTAGGAAATGATCTGGGGGATAGTCACTTGTGTCAAACAAGTCAGCATCTTCCTGGATATCTTTTAGATATCATTCGTTTCTATATCATAACATAGACTATCGGTGTCGCTGAACAAGAGCTTGGGGTCGGGATATTTGGTCATGATGTAGTTGTAATGAAAGTGGAACATGAGCACTTTGCTGAGGTCGAGAATGGTGAAACCAACTTGAATGGGTTTATCCAGAAGCAGATCCACTTTGCGTAAATGTACCGCGGTCAAATCTTCGTTGAAAATTCTAAATTTGTGGAATGAAGGTTTGGCTACAAGTTTCTTGAACCGCTTTTCTTTGTGAACGAGTTCCACATTCATGCGCTTTCTCACATTTTCCATGGTTTTGCCAAACACAGAGTTGTTCATCAATTTAAAAAAGTCTTTCTCAAACGGATTCTTGGCCAACTTTCTCTTTTCCGTGTTCAAGGAGATGTATTTTGATAACCATTTGCTCTCTGTAAACATGATGGCACGGTGCACCTTAGTGACTTTCAATCCCAGTGAGACATATTGCTGTAAATTTCTATAATAAAGCACATATTTCTTCTTGTCACACAAGTTAGGAATGAGCTTTTCACTAGGTTTACCTTTCATGTTCAGATCTTTCCGTAGCTTCTGACTATGATTTGACAATTCTCCCACCCTAACACATTTCCGTTCTGGAGCCACTGGATAGTGATTATGACGATCATGGATTGAATATGGGTATTGTAAACCTACTTCTAAAATGTATCCAATCTCGTCATTTTCATCCACATCCATGAAGTCAACGGATTCTGGCTCGCTCACCCACATAAATCCGCTTTCAGGCATGCTTTGCGACATAGCCCAGCCATACAAGTTGTTTGCGTCGATGTATGTCAAGTAGTTGGTTTGTTTCAAGGGATCGTAATCTACTACGCAGGGGTTATTTGCTTTCGCATATTTGTGTGTGATGACAGATATTCCTCCACGTAGACCTTGTTCAACCATTTGATACATGTCAATGTCGTTAATCAATTGCAATTTCACCTTTGTCGCTTTCAACATGGCATCCCACGACAGTCCTGGCGCTGTATAATAGTGAGCAGGATCCAATTCATATGTGTTGAGACATGCTTAACGAAAGTTTTCAAACACGTCAGCCACCAGTAACACATCCGATTTCAGGTATAAGTCATGGTATTCGCCAAATGCTGTACAGTTGAATGTCTCCCACACCTTCTGCGCATGCGCATAATCCTCATCGCTAATGTCTTCTTCACTAAGCAGACTGTAAAGCTTATCCTTGGACGGCAGTTGTGTTTCAGCAAACTTGGATGGTTCATGCACATAATCATAGGGGTACACTCCCTTTCTCAACAGTAAATCTTGTTGGTCGCTATCATGAATGTGCGACGTCATGTTATAAAAGTTATCTTTCCCTTCTGCCGCCAGGTTGGATACCAACTTCTGTAGAGAAGTACTCATGAACTAATAACTGTCCGTAAATTTCAGATTGCTCATGGTGAATGCAATATATTTCTCAACGGTGTTGTAAATGACTGTAATGGTTTCATTTTTGAACTTTCCAATTTCTTCCATGATCAAATGACTGTCATAGCCTCGTAAATTGTGGAAAAATACAGGAATGATAAAAGAATCTTTAACATCCTGCTTATCCTTTCGAAATCGGAATTGCAAATTACATTCACTATGTGCAGCTCCGCGGTATTTGCCGTTGATATGCCGTTGATATGATCTCTCACACGATCTGCTCCTAGAGGCTCATGACAAATGTAGCAATCTGTAGCGTTCTTGAAATGCTCTTCATCTTCACGAGTCATCACCAGTTTTCTTTGACTGTTGTAAACCATGCACAATACGATCACGCTCATTCACCATATGGTCTAAAAAGACTTTCACAGCATTATCTCCTCGATACATGACTGTTGCACGTGTATCATACTGGCTCACAACTACATAGGCAAAGCTGTTTGGACGATGATGCTGATACTTGTCTCCTTCATGCTTTTTCGTGAAACATTCAAAGTCTGCATAAATGACAAACGGCGCTCGCTGTTGTTTGGCTACATTCTTGAACTTGATGAAGAGTTCCTTGGGGAATGATAAACGTTGCGCCCCATGCTTGCCACACACTTCACGATGCTTGTCTAAAAGATCTTGTCGTATAAGCCCGTGAAGACAGTTGAAACAATAAAATGCTGCATTCTGATGTTTTGATCGATAAGCCATAAGTCTGCTGAAATTCTTGATGAGGCAGTAATGCCTTTTCTTGTCATTGCTAATCACAAATAAGTTGATTGCGCTCACACTTGTGTTTCGGTTCAGTTGTATTGGAACAACTACATCATGTTCATATCCAAACACATTGATAGATACATCATTCTCCTTTTCAAATTTTGGAATGTCAGTAATCGGTGTGGGACATGTCATGCCTTCAACCTTCAATTCGTTCTCAAATGGTGTGTAATGATTCACGCGATATGGGTGTTGATGGTGAGGATGAAGGTGAGCCAATACAGACCATAAGAAGCACTTGTTGTCATCATTCTGAATATTTAGTACAGCCTTTGTATTCTTCACTTTCTTCGGTAGTGGGATAAAACTAGTTGCTTCCAGAGGCGCTGACGTAGCTGTATGTACTTCAGTATACAGTATGTTATCCAACACCCAGCCAGAACCTTGTCGCTCATGTTCATCAAACCTGGTAAACAATTCTTTATAGGCTTCTGGCAAGTCCTGCTCAATATCCGCTGGATTGTATGCTGTATATGTACGACAATATACCATTTCATGCCATGGCTTAACGTTTCTAGCAAATGTCTCTTAATCCGATTCTCTTGTTGTCGCATTTCAAGTAGCAAATCTGATCCATCTTCAGGCTCAAACCGTCTTTCCTGTGCGTTTCCACCAAGACTCACTCTTCTGCCTCTGCCTACTTGACCTGTCTTTTCTTTCTTTGAAACATGTTCTTCATGAGACACATTTACACATGCATGTGTCTCAAACGCATTCAAAGATGGAAATATCTTTGCACATCCACAACAGAGGACTGGATCAGGTCTGTCAATACCATCTTGCAATGTCTTTCGTCTCTTGGCTTCAATATGCTCAACAAGCTCTTCACGCGCACGTTTCATCTTAGCTGGTTTGCATGTATGTGCTACAAACAATTCCAGAGATGGAAATGCTATATAACAATCATGACATTAGACTGTTGCCATCGTTATTGTTGGAACTGAAATGGGTAAAATACATGTTTCACTCTTCCTTTTATACCACTGTGTCGGGTGAGTTCATCCCTTATATACCACTCTGATGTGATAAAATTGTGGTGTGTAACTTTTGCTGACTTGAACCAATGTTGCTCGCCTAGGGGGGGGGGGGATCCCCACTCTATTACCGTAGGGTCAGTCCGGACTGCCACCTGGGGGGGGGGGGGGGGGGTCTGTCCCGACTGCCGCCTTGGGGGGGGGGTCCTCACTTTCTAGGGCTATGTTACCATGGCTATGCTTCGTTTCCATGACTACAACACTTCGTTGCCATCACAACACTTCGTTGCCATGACGACGCCTATGACGTCACTTCCGGTCCAGAAAGTATGACGTCACTTCCTGGCTCAGAACCATCGTTTTCCTACTACTCCCCTTTTTTGAAAACAACAGGTGCTGAAAGACAATTACTCCCTTTTTTGAAATTGGCACCCTTGAAAGCTTCTTTCTCCGCGTATTTATTTATTTTTTGACAGGCATGGCAATACATATGACACCGGGTGCTCCCCTGAAAGCTCCCATCCTTATTCCACACTTCATTCGAAAAAAGAAAACGTTACATTCGTGAACTCAAGCTGTATGTTATTTAATTCAAGAGAAAACAGTATACCAGTGGAAAGTGATTTATTGTGATCTAGAGATATGTCTTCTGTGCCAATTTGCTTTGATGCAATCAATGCTAACTCCATGCTGACTCCATGCATTGTTCAGCATTCACATCTTTACCCAGAAAGTTAGCAATTACTAATCTAACAGAGGTTACAGGTTCCACCCCTACCTCCTCACCCCTCCCCCTCCCCCTCCACCTCACACCCAAAAATTCCTTCAAACAAATGCAAAATTCACGATTTACAGGAAACCCAGAGGGGATTATTCAATTGCACATAAAATGACTCTTGCAAAAGTTTTCCAACTTGATATTAAAAGAAGTAGAAATTCTATTGTCAAAGTAAAGTTCGTCATATACGTACATTATTTATTACTGGTAAGATATGAGAAAATAAGAACGCTGTATTTTAGGAGGCAGGGGTCAACAATTTCACAAACTTAATTTTAAGTCAGTTCAAAATATGAAGAAGCAAATGCTTATTCGCATAATAAAATTATGCCAATGAGCACTGCAACAGCAAAATAGAAAATAAGTCATACCACAAACTAAGATCCATTATTGTTCCTTCTGTGACAATTAGCTGATTCTAAATTATTCAAAAAGTTCTGCTTTCGGAGTGACTTATCAGGAATACTTCAAATTGTGTTCAAGGAAGACGTCTGTGGGAGGAAGGGGGAAGACCGAAGGGGGAGGAGGGTTATGAGGGGTGCTGCCTGGTGAGGGGGATGGGGGGAACTGTGCTCACGGCAGACGTCTGTAGGAGGAATTATAAGCACCTTTTGGTCGAAGATGGAGAAGACATGGTAGGGAATGGGGGCGTCAGGAGAACTGTGTTCACGGCAGACACCTATGATAAGAATCACAGGCAGCTTTTGGTCGAAGGCGGGGAGAGGAAGGGGTAGGAGGGGCTGGTATGGGGAGAGACGGAGTGTCAGGGGAATTGTGTTCACGGCAGAGTCTGTGTGAAGAATTACAGGTGTACAATTTTGATTTATTATAGAAGGTCGAAACCAGGTCTACCTGCTGACATCGAATAGACGTCTGTTACCGACCTTTATTAACGCTGTGTAAAAGGGTGCAAATGAAAGTTGAAACAACGCCCATATACCATCGTTGCATAAGTGTTTACAGATTGACTGCATAGAGGCCAAGATAATATTAATCTAAGCTCGCCATCTAGAAACCCAGCAAACATTAAGACGTCAGAATGACGTCGGGTCGGCGTCGTGACCCGACGTTTCCGACGTCCGACTGACAGGCCGGTTTGGTTGTCAATGAAATGGAACCCACGTCGGGTTTTCAACGTCAGAATGACGTCGGGTTCCGACCTGAAACTGACGTCGGGTTTACCACCTTAAAAACGACCATTCTTAGACACGTCTTACAAAAATAGTCTACAGTCATATAATTAATAGATAATTAATCATTCAACTGCTGTTGTGAAATACATACGAAAGCATTTTCCGTGTAAATTTTTACAATCTAGGAAGAAAAATACCGACGCGACATCAAAATTCTAAAATTTTCATGTAAAAAGTACGTTTTTCCTTCCTCTTTTTCAAAATGACTTCCATTTCCGGTGAACAATAATAAATGTTCATTGCTTTTCGGTCGTTTTTGCAACGTCGGAATGACGTCAGAAAAGCGACGTTTCCTCGACGTTGGTATAAAGTCGGGTTTGGGAGAAATAGATCGTGACGTAATTCTACCCATTTTACAACCTTATTTTATTCAGAATACCGTTGTAAAGTGGTTGCGACCAAAATCCAACATTTTTTTCAACCAAAAAAGACGTCGGTTGTTTGCTGGGAAGTGATTATCATGAAGCGTCATACCGTCCCACTCCTCCTTCCCTCCTCCCGGTCAAAGTATCCCCGCACTTGGGCATCTGGTAACACAGAATCTATATGTTTATCAATATTTTTTTAAGAAGTAGGGCATTTTCGTCCTTTTACGGTGGACCTGGTATGGTTTTCATTTCTTGAGGAGGTTGTTTGGTTGCAATCCCGAAGTCTGCACAACGTCAATTTTTTCAGCGTCTATGTAGTGTAGATTTTCCGACATCTGGTCAACGTTAATCCATGTTGCTTGCGACCAAAAGCAACGTTTAAACAACCTTGCTTATCCAACCTGCATTTGTAGTTTTGTGAAACACGTTGGTTAGACGTTGATCCAGATTAGCGTCCAGTCACAACCACATTAAAGCCGTATTTAATAGTGTAGTTTGGTCGGGTCGATATCAGAACCTCAAAGCGACGTTGAACAATGTATAAGGCGATGAGCACATAAAAAATAATCAAATGACAATTTAAGCATAAGACCCTGAAAGGCGCAATAGGTATGAATAATGACACCGACATCATTCATGTTCTAACAGCCGGGGTGACCCAAGGACGAGGTTTATTTTGATGGAGAGGTGGCCATTGGATCTGAGGAATCTTGATTTCTGCATGTCTTTACAACGTCTATACAACGTCGTACTCCTTAGCTTTATCCAACATCGTTCCCATGACCTCTATGCAGCGGCAGGGGAAAGATTCCAACAAACAACCCATTCTTGGCGTTTCCTTGCGCCTGACCGCAAGTCTATTTGACGTGTATGAAACGTCACCTGTTCACTGGGAGTGCACACTTACTTTATGAACGGCCCCTTGATTCTTGATCTATTAAAAACCAATTCTGGATAAAAAATGCTATTTCAAAAAAACGTAAAATAGGATTATGTCAGTTAAGTAAGATTGCCCAAGGACACTACCCATCTTAACACGCAGTAACTCTTCAACAATCTTCCGGGCAACTCAAAACGATAAAAAAGAAACACAGGTACAAATAAAAGACATTTAGGGAGAATATTTACCTAACAATACAATGATGCTTTTCCACGGAAGTATTCTGGAGCACTACTTTCTATTTCTGTTTCAGGATACCACTACTACGAAGGTCTTCATTTGTTTCCTGTCTTTTCTTTTGTGGTCGATGATGTCTTTTACAGAGATGCTTCTCGAAACGTTGATTTCAAACGTAGCATTAAATTTATATTTCAGTCTATGAATCACTATTGAATTCCATGCTAAATGTTTGACACTAAAGTGTTTAAAATCCTCCAAACAAATGTGGTAACTCTGACGGAGATATCTTTATTTCCGAATGTTTTATTTCTCGTTCGTTGCCGATGCTAAGTTGAAACAATAAAAAATTTGGTCCAGAAAAAAGACATGGCTTTTTTCAACATATTGTTAAATGAAATAAACTTAAAAACTATTGAGGTGTTTGTCACAAATCATTGTTGCGCTAAAGCATTTAAAACATTGGGTTAATTTATTGTCCGTGTTATAAACCTTGAAAACCTTGAAAGATGCTTAATATACTAATTCTGCTTAATGTTCTTTTAAAAGCGTAGTGATAATTGAAATCATCAGGACCTTTCACTACGGACAGCTACGGAAAATATTAAAATAATTCAACCAGTTGGAGTAGCGTTAGCAACGTGCCAACACAGGCAGATGAATTCAGGACAACGAACAAACATTTACCCTACACCAATCTCTTTTTCGGAATGATGAAAATTTGGAATGGCGAAATCACGGTGGCCTTTGGTAATTATGTGTGACTTTCATCCTGATCTTTCTAAATAAGTTCGTTCAGGTTCCAAGTGACCAGGGTAGTGATTTACTTAGTTTGTTCGGTATTTTCTATTTCTACACGTTTTAAGGATTTATTGTAGCACTTTTCGAGAACTTCCGCAAATAAAAACCAGGACTTTTGAGCGTTGTAAAGATGGCTATTTCACAACGCGTGCAACCGCAGACGGTTTTCGTGCCAAGTTTCATGAGATTAGGCAGAAGGAGAAGTTCGTCCATCATAATGTTGCACGACAGAAACACAGTTTTGGTGGTTAGATTGATATCTCTAGATGACTATTTCACAACGCGTGCAACCGCAGACGGTTTTCGTACCAAGTTTCATGAGATTAGGCAGAAGGAGAAGTTCGTCCATCATAACGCTGCACGACAGAAACACAATTTTGGTGGTTAGATTGATATGTCCAGCATCGCAAAGAACTACAGAGAGCTCAGTTTCTTATTTTTGCGGACATTTTCGTGCCTTAATGCAGCATCGATGTGGCGTCATTCTTGAGAGAGAGAGAGAGAGAGAGAGAGAGAGAGAGAGAGAGAGAGAGAGAGAGAGAGAGAGCACCCACTACGATTGAACAGACTGTGACACTGACCGATCGGTATCTTGAAGTCTATGTGGAGCCAGTGCTCAAAACAAACACAACAGAGCCGAACGGTGCCTCAGAGTTGTCAGTGACAACAGCCATCTTTCGCAGTCGTAGAAAATGTGCTACTATTGGGGAAAGCCAGGTCATTTCATTATCTGTTGTTTCAAGGCCAAGAATGAGTATGGAACAACTCCACGGTGTGGCGACAACTCGCATCACCTCTATCGCTTGAACGCAAAAGGAAATACATCACAGGATTGGTGCGGGTGTAACAATACAGTTCGGAAAGCGGGGAATGTGAAAACTGAAGCAACGGATGTAAAACTTCAACATTTCGTTTTCGAGAACAACAAAGATGGAAAGCTATATTTAGCGAACAGAAAAAGTGTACCGTTTACAAGCACGATATGTCGCAAAGGGAAACGAACACATAAAGCCAGCTTTCGGCCACGAGAAGAAGGCAGAAGTAGTTGACGAAATGACCACGAGTAGGACTGGTAGTGATATTAGCCTGCCGTACACTTCGCATATCGGGAGAGTGCGTCAGGCAAGCACCACATGCACGCCGTTTGAATTGTTGTACGAGCGGAAGGTCAGAGGACCGCTAGATATCCTCAAACAGGTGTGATTGGATAAAGGCAGTATGTAGCCGACATGCGAAATCACCTGGAAGATTTGTTTAGAGTGCCGCCTGGAAAACCAAGAGGGATATGTCAAGACAGCAAGAAATCGAAGCTTTACGGTTGATTAAAAGGCCTGCTTGCTGCTTTCAACAGATCACAGCAAGATTTTACGGCAGTGGAAAAACGGTCTGAGATGCTGAGCAGGATGGGCTACGAGATCTGCTGAAAGAATTATCGAACGCGAACATAACAAAGGAGACGCCGGAATGGAACCAGATGATGAAAATTAGGAAGTCGAGGGGAAGGAGGGTAACGACGTTAATACCAGAAGGCATATAAGATAAGGAGTGCCGAAGTTATCATGGGAAAGAAAGAATAGAAATAAGATAACGACTACAGGAAAGCTGGTGTAAAGCGAGTTGATAAGCAATAACAAAGTTATGTTAAGGACAGAGAGTTGTGTAAGAGAGAATGATTGTCAATAAGAATCGTTTAAACGAGAATATATGAGCACATAAAATAATTAATAATTACTTAATAAAGTTGTGAATGGTGTTCTTTCAGGATAACTGTCAACGCTTTGTGTTATTGCAATATAATAAACATTAAAAAGTCTTCAAAGCCGAATTTTTATTGTCATTTTTCGATTATTTGAATATTATCGGATTTTATTTAGTACAATTCGGTAAACTTGCACCAGATTAAACTTTATTTTGAGTTGGGCGTCAATTTTACTCCATAACCGCAAGCAAACAGCTCCTACGCGCCAAGATAACAGTCACCCATAACTGTCACATTTCATACCGTGAAAAACTTATAATCCAATATCTTTCAACCAATTTTCATTAAATTTCAGAAAGAACACGACTATGTACACCATTTTATGTTACACTTCTATTGTACAGCAATAAAACACTGTAGTTGCAATAGCTCTGGAGAACCTTCAAGTAGCAATACTACACATTTTTATCAGATATCAATATCTTGCAATAATTTGGCAAATTTCGAAATACTGCCGTTGTACATATACAATACATGTTTACAAAAATAAAAATAGGCAGTTAGCTGGAATAGTTTTGGAGAATTAACAACGTTAATTTAGCTTGTTAGTTTGCACTATTACCCTTATTATTAAAAGTCATTACATTTATTTTATTATTATCATCCTTTTATTTCTATTGCTATTATCATTACAGTGTTTTTCAAAACTAGCAGTCATTATGAATTCGATCTTGAATTTTCCTGTAGCTGCTCCAATTCAACAACGTTTATCAAAATGCAAAATTGAACAAAATGCTAAAATGTGACTGACAAAGCAACCATATGTGGCAAACTGTCGCAAAAAATGCGACACAGACTCATATCAGATGATAATATTAGGTCCACACAAGGAACAAGTGTTTTGACAATGCCAAAGTTATACAACAAATAATATTTCGACAAAACTGATGATCTTCAAGACGCATGCAATGCAATGAAATTGCTTCAATCGACTGAACCAAGCCAGGATGGGCAGAAAGAAATAACTAAAGATAGAAAATTCAATATGCCCAAAACCTAAACATAAAAAGTTCAATACGTTCAAATGGAAATCACCGATTGGTATCGTTTTCTTTGCACGAACATAGAGTGATTTTACGTAATTACTGATAAATTTCATTTCTCTTCTTGCAAATATTGTTTTTAAATGCATGCGCTATTTATTGGCACAAAAGCGTAGTTAATATGGACAGTGCATAAGATACAGGCCTAATTAATGCAATATTTTGTCATGTCACGAATACGACGTTATACTACAGGAAACACCATAGGTAAACCGCGTTGCATCACGTTGAACTAACATTTCGACTTGAACACAAGTTGGATAGATGCCGTAATATGACGTCAGACCAACGCTTATTGAAAAGGAAATAGCTTCTATCTGCCGAGTTTGGATAGATGTATCACAGCTAAATTACGAGTAGATCTAATATTTGATAGGTCCGACGTTGGTACGTTAAATCGCAATTTGAGTGACGTCATTCTATTTGACATTACATGATATTACATGTCAATCCAATATAATGATAAATCCAAGTCCTTAACATTTGATAAAACGCCATCAGACTATGGAAGAAACTACTAATTTTTTTTTTCATTTTTGTAGAAGAAAATATCCATTTCAGGTGATCAACCAAAGTGCTTATAAAGGACTGCTTCTTATTTAGTGCAGTCTTGGGTTAATCCTAAACACACTCGTACATGTCAGAGCATTCGTCATCCAGTTGTTGATCCACACGTTCCGCAGTCGTATCTCTCCCACGTTTATTCCAGCGCCCTCCCTTTGCTGCGAACCTGTGATATCTTTCTGCAGGTAGGGTTTCCTCAACGTTATGTGCCCTGACTAATTTTTCATAGGTTTCTCTTTCATCCTCGATGTTCTCGCTAGCCGGTTCTTGCCCTCTATCCGATAACTCCTGTATTGTCTGAGGCGATGGAGACCCGTTTTCGCGTTTTCTCCGTAGCAGGAAGACCAGCAATAACGCTACGATGGGGAGTAAAACTACTGCTCCTACCAAAGCAGCCACTAGAATTAGCTGGTTTTGGCATAGTTTGGACTTGGTAATAGTTTTCTGATCAACGGCAAGATCTGAAAAATATTAGACATTTCCATTAGTGATCATTGTTCATTACTTAAGGTTCAAAATAAACGCGGAACAATAATACTAAAAAGTATTCATTTCATCTATTAGTCTATTTTTATTTCATCTATTGGTATATTTTCAAAGTTGAATGCATCTTACCGAACATTATTTTGCACACCGAGGAGTACGGATATTTACAGTCTACGTCCTCCCAAACCCCTGTCGGGGTCATACACATGCAGTCTTGACTGCTCTTGAAGTTGTCAGGTTGACCTTCACCCCAGTTTGTAAACACCATGAGCTCGTCACGTGTCTGCCATTCCCATTGCCCTTCTCTTCTCAAATCTTGTCCATCCGTGTAGATATTAGTATTGCGGGCTAAGCAAGTTTTTTTCAAAACCCATTACATTACAATTCTAAGGAGGAAATATGATCTTGAATTACTGACGGTGAATTTCTTCAAACAGTGAAACTGAATCTCTTCAGGAATAAGACTATCAGCTAAATTTATTGCATTAGTCTGGTTCTAGTTAAGAGAAAGGTGCTCTTTCCAACCACAACAGTCCTGTTGTTGTACAGACTTACATTACCCTTACACTTAGAAATATTTGAAATGACTTTATCCTCAGTAGAATCCTGAATGTCCACCAAGTTGCCACCCATGAGGTTGCAATGGTCAAAGGCTTTTAACCATGTCAGCTTTTTCTTCACAAACAAGTAACAAACCCGCTTTGAAACGACATCGCATTGGTCTAAAATTATATATAAAAACCTTCCTGTATAATGTGGACAACTCCCTAATTCAGACAAAATATTTCAGTCCATTTTAATTATCCATTGTTTTTTGTAATAAGAACGTCGGTAAGTAGGACACGTCCCTATCCCGGACCCACAACACAATTTGTCAGATCCAGTTCTTTTACTGAATGAATAACCCTGTGCGATTCTATCAAGCAATGGTGCAATCTGTTCGTGGCTGTTTGTGTGTCTCCTTGAAGTGTCAATAAGCTATAAAGTAAGCCGCAGCTCACATGACTGCTTTTGTTTGCTAACTGTCTGATTCCGTAACACTTTTCTTGTCTAGCCCAAGTGGCTTATATGTTTAAGTGTCTGGTATTGCTCGGTGGAAACGCCAGGGAAGTTAACTCGATCCTATTGTTTATGCAAATTAAAAAAAGAAAAGGGGAAGCATGATTGTTGGAGGATATGTTTGAAAATGATATTGCCCTTTTGGGCCCTTTTTGTATAACAGTTATCTGTCCACCCTTAATTTTATCACTTCATGAATGTTTGGGTCGTATTTTTTTTTGGTTTTGTTTCTTGCTTTTACCGGGTTGTTGGGGAGGGGGCTGAGGGAGGTGAGGGTCACTGAACGAGAAATAAAATTCCCTTCTGTTTTTTAAAGAATCTATTGACCTTTCAATTCAAATGATTTTAATAGGCCGCAATTTTCAGGTACAGGGATAATTCTATGTTTACAAGTCAAGTTAACCAGTTTTATTCATTCCAATTGGTCATTTAGTTCTATTAAAATTATACATTCTGTAATGGTATTTAATGATTACTTCATAGAATGCTGGGGAACTGATAAATGCGCTATGGATTTAGTTTAAAGCTTGAATTTAATTCACTTCAAAATGTAAAAAAAACTTGAGGAAATACAATTATCCCTGGCTTCAAATAAACAACAATGCTGTATAATCTCAAAATATTAATCAACAGATTTTTAAACAAGGCCGTTGCTTACACTGACAGCTCGGTCCCGCCCAGCCGTGTCGACACCCGGACACGCATTCGCCGGTGGTCTTATCACAAGCCTCGCTTGCGTCTGCGCAGTGGCAGTCCCAGCATTCCAGGCCCCATTTGCTGTCCTCACACCCTGATAATTTACATGTATATTGAAATATAACTCTCACTTCCGAACACTGCGTCGTTTTCATGAGTGTGAATATCAGAGATAGAAAGTACTGGACATCTTCAAAAACATAATTCAGAAAGTATCCCAAACATAAGTAGTCTTATTATACATCTTCAACCCCTGATCTTCAAAATGCTTTCAATGACGTCTGAATAATGCACATATCACCCCAGCTTCTTGAATTCGGTTATTTCCTAACACCACCTCCCCCCCCCCACACACACATAGACGCCAGCAATATCTTGTTACACACCAGTCTTCCCCCATGACAGCAATAATCACATCAAGTCTGCTATAATTAGAAATAATTAAAAATTACCCTACATTTGTTGAATCTACTATCTATCTCTACATTGGGACAATTTGTAGCAAATAACAAAGTGTTGCGCAAAATGCTCAATGCGTTTTGTTACTCTTTGTGGGTTTTTACCCGCATCATAGGTGCTATTCGGGAAAATTCAATTGAAAATGTTCAAGCATATTTTTTATAGCTTGAACATGCGCTATTAAAAATATAAAGCTGTAGTTGTTTCAATAATGATGCACACAAAAGTCCGTGAGAAATTGCTTTATATATATACTTAAAGGGATAAAAACTTTACATCTGCGGAAGTGTTTTACTTAATATCGAGGTTGCTCTTGTTATATTGAGAACGGCTGGGACAGCAAATGTTTATTTTAAATTCATGTTTTGCTCCTGGTACCACTTGCTTCAAAATCTAATCACTTTCTGACAATCACTCCCTCGTATAACCGGGCCAATTAATAATCGCAACGATGCCGATTAAAAAAGGAAAACAACTTATTTCTGTTCAATGCAACAGATTTGCCTTATGACATCAAAACTACTATCTGGAAAAACGCTCTGTCAGTGTGAATTGGAAAACTAAATCATTTAGATTTTATTCTGTTGATAAACTTAACTCACAAAATGGCGCTTACTCTTGTAAAAATTCTGGAAGTAATGGTTAAACCAAGCTTACAGAAATAAAAAAAAAGTCGCGTGTATGTGTATATGGTTATTTGTCTGACTGAAAATTAAGCTTCAAAACCTCAAATTACAATTAAAGAATCAAATTCTGAGTATCCAACAGTTTTACTCATTTTTTCAGACATCTGGTAAGTATTAGCAAAAATGTTTGTATAGAAAACATATCAAAAGCTGTGTGAGATTAAACTCTTTTTATTTCTCTTTCTCTCTCTCTCTCTCTCTCTCTCTCTCTCTCTCTCTCTCTCTCTCTCTCTCTCTCTCTCTGTCTCTCTCTCTCTCTCTCTCTCTCTACCAATCTATCTATCTCTTACCTGGCATTTTGATTTGGCAGACAAAGGGTGAGTGGTAAGAGTAAGGTACTTCAAGCCAGCTGCCGTCAGTCTGTACCACGGCACATCCTTGCTCGTTATGGTCGCTGCCTTTTTCCCAGTTCGTGTAATTGATGACGTCGTCACCAGTAGCCCACCACCACACGCCTGTTTTCCTATCATATGTGCCATCTGTGTGCACACCAGATGCCATTGCTGTAAGCATAACCATGAATACATTTTTAAGTATCTATTAATTACTGGTTTCTTGAACAAAACAAAGGAAGAAAATTAAGACAATGGCTCGCGGAGGCACGTAGGTCAAAAGCGCCACGTAGAACCAAACCTAAGCTTATAAACTGTTGACAAGATATGATTTCTATGAACATGATAAAATCTGTCATTAAAATAGATTAACGTGTGAACGCACTCATCCCTCATTTGTTTCAGGATTCTTGAACAAAATAACGATGGAAGACAATTAAGATAATGGTTACATGCATACGTAGACAGGAATAAAACGAAAACGTGTTATTTTAAACAGATTTTTAACTAATGAATCACATTTGGCCAAAACAATTCAAAGAATTAATTTGGTCCTAATTTAAGTCATGCTAATCCTTTCAACTGTAAAATTTTCAAAACTTCAGGTGAGACCAGTATGTCATTTTTATAAACATATGACACCTCAGTAGTTTTATTTTCCAGTCTTTCATAACGGATACAAAAGCTGTGGTAGCACAAACCGATGCCAATGCTGAGAGAAACTATACCGATGTGACGAATCACCTATTTTGTTGCCGAAACAGATGGCGGACGACCGTCTATGTAAAAAAAATAATAAAATATTTATAAACAACATGCACAGATTTCAGTTTTGAAGCACACAACACCTTTCGAAAACCAAATATTTTCTTTGTCTTATTTTAAGGGGTTTCGATATTGAAGTCAACATAGTCACCATTTTGAATAACATCGCTGATGATCAAGATAACACTCTGGTAAAAACACAGTAACATACTCAGACATTCGAAAAAGCCGCTGTCATAGCGGCCCTAAGCTTCACGCGCTAATGGTTTCATATCACGAAGGATATAGGTAATTTATACCTCAAGGGTGTAGGTAATTTACGTGTTGGAGTTTATATCCAAGTTTCGAAGTGAGATAATAGTAATTTTGTACAAGGAGAAGAAGCATTTTCATTTGGTGGCGGAAGGTAAATCCTTACAGAGGAAATTATTAATTTATCTCTTTGTAAAAAAAGTTATTGACAATAACAATAACAATATTGAATTTGAAGGTGGTCATGCTGGAGATTTCTACAGAAAGTTTACTCACAAACTTAGTAAGGGACACGGACATTGGGTTTGAAGCCTTGTTTTTGGATATTATGGTCCAGATCTTAAAATGCACAGCAAAATTACCACAGGCAGATAAAACAAGATCAGAGGACTCGATTCTATACGCTATAATCTGAACTACCTGAAACAGTGAATCAACTAAGTTTGTTTTAGCATTAACGTATTAAGAGTAACTTTTACATCATATGCACAAAGTACATATAAACATGCAATTTTTACTTTTTTACGTTCCCCACTGAATTCTGTCGGCAATCGCAATATTATCACAATGAATCAATACAGACGCTGCAAATACACGGAACACGAGGTCAATGATATAACCACAGCCGTCAACTCAAAGGCAGTTATATCAAGGAAAGCATATCGAAGTTGTTTGCTGGACCATTCTGTACTATCACCATACAATGTGCAACTGTTTTCCAGAGGTAAAGCAACCTACAGCTGTCTTGAGGCAACCGAATAATCGATGATAATAAATACTGGGTGAATTTAAACATTAACTTCGACTGTGCACAGTGTTGATCTAAATGGATTCCAGGCGTTTGTAAGAGTAATACCATTATGGAATCGCGTAGTATATAATCGTATATACAGTTCGTGTAGCTATAACTAAGCTGACTTTCATAATCTCCAGTTCACTTTCATGTATGTATAATCATTTTAAACCAGGCAAAAATAAACCTTCTTTTCCCATGCGATGTACATATCACTAAAATTGCAAACACAAGAAAAAGGCAGTGAAGAGACCGAGATAAATAATATGTCTGGCGTAGAATAAATGTATGTTATTTACTGTGCTCCTGTACGTCCCTGATGTGACTAATGAGGTTGTGAGAAGGTGGAATTATTTATTCAGAAAATGCAACTGAAACTTATGAACTGCATGAGATGTTTTGACGACAACCTCTCAAAACTGTTTGTTTTTATGCTATTATTTTCTTAATGTCTTACTAGAATATATTTTATGAAAGCAGTAAGAGTATGGTACAATATGATAAAAATTTCTGAAATCAAATTTGTCTTTTTAAGATGGCATAACTGGTCAAAATACGGAATAATAATAACTATAGTTCTTTAGTTGCAACATACATTTCCATTTTTCTTTAGGGATATATTCTTCTGATGTTAACCTTGTATTGGCCCAGCGTATCACAATCTTTTCACACGACACACTCATGAACCTAAAAGGTACCTTTTGCTAAATCGGTCACTACAGCATTTTCTTCCTCATCGTTAATGTGTACTAAGTGACTTTCGAAGCTTTCACAGATACCCTTGGCATCCGCCCAATCCTTGCTTGTGGCGACAGCCATGTAGCAACTTTCCTTCAGTGTGGCATTACAGTAGACTCCTGTATTAATACAGAAAATAATACAATTCAATCATTCAAATAATGAATTAAACCACACCTATATCAAGTATAGTTAGTCCAACCGCATTTTATAATTAAATAACATTCAAAATTTTGCCTTTACAATTGAATTTTATAATTAAAGAATAATTTGAATTGTATAATAACTTATCTCTAAAAATTCGCAGTCACTACTTCTAAATCCCAATTACACAATGTTTTAAATCGGTTAGATATTATGTGGTAATGTTGAGCAAAGAGTTAAGAAAACAAATGGCATTTTAGAGCAGATAGGGGCACAGAGAGAGAGAGAGAGAGAGAGAGAGAGAGAGAGAGAGAGAGAGAGAGAGAGAGAGAGAGAGAGAGAGACAGACAGACAGAGAGACAGAGAGAGAGAAAGAGAAAGAGAGAACAAAGAGATAGAAAGAGATAGTGAAAGAGAAATAGGAAGAGACAGAGAAAGAGAACAAGAGAGAGAAAGAAAGACACAGAGAGAAAGAGAGCGAAAGAGAGAGAGAGAGAGAGGGAGAGAGAGAGAGAGAGAGAGAGAGAGAGAGAGAGAGAGAGAGAGAGAGCTCACCACAGTCCACTTCATCCCTTCCATTGAAGCAGTCTTTATCAAAGTCGCAGACGTAACTCATACTAATACAGTTGCCGTTACCACAGTCAAACAGTGTAGCGTCGCATGTGGGGTATTCTAAAGGAAATTAAATGTATATCATTTTATGGTAGCAGTTAAAATTGAATTGAATCTGAGAGTTGCATCTGACCAAAATTGAAGTACATATTCAGTTGTTCCATCTAAACGCACAATTGTTTTGCAATCACAGAAGCTAAAAGCGCGTTTATTGTTTAAGTTTGTAAATGTGTTTCATTTGTGGGTCAGAATCAGCTCCACACTCTAGTCACATAAGCCAGCAATTGCAAGAGTCTATTACAGCTCGACTGTATTGCGATATGTATCTAGGTGGTTCGTTTGTTGGGAACGTGGGTGAGGAATAAGTGCGACATGGAGCTCAGACATGGAAAATAATACAATTCAATCATTCAAATAATGAATTAAACCACACCTATATCAAGTATAGTTAGTCCAACCGCATTTTATAATTAAATAACATTCAAAATTTTGCCTTTACAATTGAATTTTATAATTAAAGAATAATTTGAATTGTATAATAACTTATCTCTAAAAATTCGCAGTCACTACTTCTAAATCCCAATTACACAATGTTTTAAATCGGTTAGATATTATGTGGTAATGTTGAGCAAAGAGTTAAGAAAACAAATGGCATTTTAGAGCAGATAGGGGCACAGAGAGAGAGAGAGAGAGAGAGAGAGAGAGAGAGAGAGAGAGAGAGAGGGAGAGAGAGAGAGACAGACAGACAGACAGAGAGACAGAGAGAGAGAAAGAGAAAGAGAGAACAAAGAGATAGAAAGAGATAGTGAAAGAGAAATAGGAAGAGACAGAGAAAGAGAACAAGAGAGAGAAAGAAAGACACAGAGAGAAAGAGAGCGAAAGAGAGAGAGAGAGAGAGAGGGAGAGAGAGAGAGAGAGAGAGAGAGAGAGAGAGAGAGCTCACCACAGTCCACTTCATCCCTTCCATTGAAGCAGTCTTTATCAAAGTCGCAGACGTAACTCATACTAATACAGTTGCCGTTACCACAGTCAAACAGTGTAGCGTCGCATGTGGGGTATTCTAAAGGAAATTAAATGTATATCATTTTATGGTAGCAGTTAAAATTGAATTGAATCTGAGAGTTGCATCTGACCAAAATTGAAGTACATATTCAGTTGTTCCATCTAAACGCACAATTGTTTTGCAATCACAGAAGCTAAAAGCGCGTTTATTGTTTAAGTTTGTAAATGTGTTTCATTTGTGGGTCAGAATCAGCTCCACACTCTAGTCACATAAGCCAGCAATTGCAAGAGTCTATTACAGCTCGACTGTATTGCGATATGTATCTAGGTGGTTCGTTTGTTGGGAACGTGGGTGAGGAATAAGTGCGACATGGAGCTCAGACATGGAAAATAATACAATTCAATCATTCAAATAATGAATTAAACCACACCTATATCAAGTATAGTTAGTCCAACCGCATTTTATAATTAAATAACATTCAAAATTTTGCCTTTACAATTGAATTTTATAATTAAAGAATAATTTGAATTGTATAATAACTCATCTCTAAAAATTCGCAGTCACTACTTCTAAATCCCAATTACACAATGTTTTAAATCGGTTAGATATTATGTGGTAATGTTGAGCAAAGAGTTAAGAAAACAAATGGCATTTTAGAGCAGATAGGGGCACAGAGAGAGAGAGAGAGAGAGAGAGAGAGAGAGAGAGAGAGAGAGAGGGAGAGAGAGAGAGACAGACAGACAGACAGAGAGACAGAGAGAGAGAAAGAGAAAGAGAGAACAAAGAGATAGAAAGAGATAGTGAAAGAGAAATAGGAAGAGACAGAGAAAGAGAACAAGAGAGAGAAAGAAAGACACAGAGAGAAAGAGAGCGAAAGAGAGAGAGAGAGAGAGAGGGAGAGAGAGAGAGAGAGAGAGAGAGAGAGAGAGAGAGAGCTCACCACAGTCCACTTCATCCCTTCCATTGAAGCAGTCTTTATCAAAGTCGCAGACGTAACTCATACTAATACAGTTGCCGTTACCACAGTCAAACAGTGTAGCGTCGCATGTGGGGTATTCTAAAGGAAATTAAATGTATATCATTTTATGGTAGCAGTTAAAATTGAATTGAATCTGAGAGTTGCATCTGACCAAAATTGAAGTACATATTCAGTTGTTCCATCTAAACGCACAATTGTTTTGCAATCACAGAAGCTAAAAGCGCGTTTATTGTTTAAGTTTGTAAATGTGTTTCATTTGTGGGTCAGAATCAGCTCCACACTCTAGTCACATAAGCCAGCAATTGCAAGAGTCTATTACAGCTCGACTGTATTGCGATATGTATCTAGGTGGTTCGTTTGTTGGGAACGTGGGTGAGGAATAAGTGCGACATGGAGCTCAGACATGGAAAATAATACAATTCAATCATTCAAATAATGAATTAAACCACACCTATATCAAGTATAGTTAGTCCAACCGCATTTTATAATTAAATAACATTCAAAATTTTGCCTTTACAATTGAATTTTATAATTAAAGAATAATTTGAATTGTATAATAACTCATCTCTAAAAATTCGCAGTCACTACTTCTAAATCCCAATTACACAATGTTTTAAATCGGTTAGATATTATGTGGTAATGTTGAGCAAAGAGTTAAGAAAACAAATGGCATTTTAGAGCAGATAGGGGCACAGAGAGAGAGAGAGAGAGAGAGAGAGAGAGAGAGAGAGAGAGAGAGACAGACAGAGAGACAGAGAGAGAGAAAGAGAAAGAGAGAACACAGAGATAGAAAGAGATAGTGAAAGAGAAATAGGAAGAGACAGAAAAAGAGAACAAGAGAGAGAAAGAAAGACACAGAGAGAAAGAGAGCGAAAGAGAGAGAGAGAGAGAGGGAGAGAGAGAGAGAGAGAGAGAGAGAGAGAGCTCACCACAGTCCACTTCATCCCTTCCATTAAAGCAGTCTTTATCAAAGTCGCAGACGTAACTCATACTAATACAGTTGCCGTTACCACAGTCAAACAGTGTAGCGTCGCATGTGGGGTATTCTAAAGGAAATTAAATGTATATTATTTTATGGTAGCAGTTAAAATTGAATTGAATCTGAGAGTTGCATCTGACCAAAATTGAAGTACATATTCAGTTGTTCCATCTAAACGCACAATTGTTTTGCAGAATCAGCTCCACACTCTAGTCACATAAGCCAGCAATTGCAAGAGTCTATTACAGCTCGACTGTATTGCGATATGTATCTAGGTGGTTCGTTTGTTGGGAACGTGGGTGAGGAATAAGTGCGACATGGAGCTCAGACATGGAGCTCTAATTTATCATAAATCTATGCATTTTATCTGTATCTTCTCTGATTTGTAACAAAATAATATCTAAAATATTTGAACTCGATTTTCAAAAAAATAGCGTGGCAAAGCCATTGTTTTAAATAAATCAAAATAGTTTTCCCATATTGATAAAATAAATGTGTACCTATAACCCTGTAGAATAAGTGTGAAATCACAAAAAGTACTAAAATATTCGTAATAAACCGAGAAAACTTCGAAAAGTACAACGCTGTAAACATTACTCGTATTAGGACCCATCCACTGAGTATGTGCGCACGGATGGGGGAGGTAATGCATGCACTAATGCTATAGCTAGTGCTGGCGTCAGACATGCTGTGCACAGGAGGATGAGCTAGTTTCATATTCCGGCGCACACTCCCTGTGGATGGGTCATTGACACGTGAAAAATGGTACAAAATGACATTGTCTGCTAAAATATTGAAGTCCGATACCATTGTGATGATAGCAAGCGTTGCAATAAAACTGTATCTGAACTGAGCAAAACGGGCTTGTTAAATATCTGTGAAGTGGAAAAACTATGACATTATTTTCATTCCTGTATAAGCAATTATCAGATGAAACTTTGGAATGCTGGAAAATCTCTACAGAACAGGATTATTTTTACACTTGGTCGTTTGTATAAAAACCATAGCCACTTCCAAACACAACTTGTGCCAATTTACTAAAAGAAACAAAGACCCGAAATGCATCCTTGTGGAATTCTAAAACGTAGCCTACGCCGTGCACCCTTTTCGATGTGAAATTTTAGCGTGTAAGCCCTGCAGGCCAAATAGCTTGCAATCCATCCTGATAAAAATTGCCTCCGAGACCTTATCATTAGTTTATTGTAATGAATACATACTCCACAGCCAGTTGTGTCAAAGGAAGCCGATAGATCAAGTAGGACAAGAGCAGATTTTTACGATTCACATGCAAAACAGCTCTCATCACTGATTAAAAACAAAGACGTCTTATGGGAACGAAATTAAGGATTTATTTTATGATTGCCGTGCGAAGGAAACAGTAATAATTTGACTGGCAAATACGCCCTGTAATTCACACACCTGTACTCACCGCTCTTTTATTATGAAAACGTCACCTTAAGCACTACTGGATCTTGTAACTGGCATCGTCATAGCAACAAAATTATCCGACAGAGGAGTGCAAAATATGTAATTTATAACAAAATATATTCAGAATAGTTTTTGGACATATTAAAAAACCTTCCATTAGCCCGGCGCTCTTTATGCACTCATATTAGAGAGCCAGAGGCTGACGGAGGGTTTTTCAGATCAACCTAGATCCACCCAAGATTTGATACTGGTCTTAAATTCTATACTACTGAAAGAGGCGGACTGTCTCCTTTTTTGGTTCTGAAAGCAAATTTGTACGGATAAGTTCGCACAAGATATTGCTAAATTTCAAAATGCACATTTTGAACAACCAGTTTGAATCCATTTCAATAGTACATTGTTAAAAAGTACAAAACAAACTAATAAAAAGTGGAAAAGAACATATTTTCTTAACCAATCGCAGACACACTGTTAAATGTTACTTCCTAAAATCGGAGTGCGAAAATTAACAAGCAACACTCCTTTTTCTAAAATTATAGAATTACAAGTACAGGCATAGTGAAGACACTGTAGCCAAAGAAGTAAGCTAGACAGGCACTTACAGACATACATGTGTGTACACGACTTTCAAACAATCAACTGCTTAAGAACCCATGCTCTTTCTTCTATTGAACACCGAGTGTTCATTTGTGATCTTTTCGCCTTAGAGCATGGAATATCTACGATCTGGTGAAATGCAAAAACGTTTTCCTCTGATTTTACGCTTGTGGCACACTCCGATTAGGTTTTATAGTGATTACCCGTGGATGTTACCAAAGATTTTCTTCGATCACATGGGAGGTAAGAGCGAACCTATTGTTCAATATAGCGCACCCATGATTTCATGAATAACATTATATTCTCTCCCTTTAAAGGCAATTGAGATTCGAATTATTCCTCTCGATTTTTTCACAGACAGGTATGGTAACACATGTGATACCAAGTACCACCCACCCACCCATTTCAACTTTCAACGCTGGTATTCAAATAGACAAACCCCGTCACTTCTCTAGGCACAATATAACTAAACCATTATGTTAGGATCTGCAGAAACCATTTTTATTCGGGAGACATTAAACTTGATTATTTTTTAAAGATTTCTGGAAGTGACAAATGTGTATTGGAATAGAGTGACAATATAATAAATTACCGCAGTCATCGTGTTCGTCACTGAAGTCCAAGCAATCCTTGTCACCGTCACATTCAAAGTTAGCCGGGATACAGCGTTGGTTTGCGCATCGAAACCCGCCAGGCTCGCAAAGCGGTCGTTCTGTTAAATATGAGAGACAATAAAGAGCAGAAAAAGAATCTGTCTGTGGTCTGTACTCCGAGTTTCTTTGTATAAAGCAGTGCTGCAGAATTTTGATATGAAAAAAATACTCTTGTTTTCCATCAACTTTTTTACTTAAGATAGGAGTACCTTTTTATTTTTCAAAAATTTTTCAAAAATTCTTCCTTTGTTTTAAAATCGCAAAACATAGTCTGACGGTTTTTTCAAAACGTTTATATGATATAATACTTATTACCAATTAAAAAGTTGCTACTGTGAAGCATTTCAAAAGCAAAATTTTAGGGACACATTTCTCCTCTGAATGGACATATGCAAAATTTTTCTGCCATCCTGATGAACCTTTTAAACTTGGGTCGATTTCTTTTTTCTCAATGATAAGTTAAACGTCGATTTATGACATCTATTCAATGTTACACAAAAAACTTTGATTAGAGGTCGGAGAAAAGTTGTGTTTTTTCTTGCGAGCAATAGCAACTTTTAAACTGTTGCTTATCTAACGTGTATTCCACGTTGTAACTAGGACAATAGTTGACGTTGATCTGTCGTCGCGACCAATCACAACCTAAGTACAACAAGCCTGAATGGTGTGATTTGGTGGGATCGGCGTCGCAACCTCAAACCGACGTTGATTTGGCCTTAGGATGTTTACTTGGTTGTTTTGATAGCACATCATTAGTACAGTGTTAATAAGTATAAAGAAATCAAACAAAAACCAGCAACTAATGTAAAAGTGAAAAATGCCTATTAATTTTATCATGCGTGGACACACAGTTCCATTTCGACCCAACACAATCCGAGTGTGAAATTAATAAGCAACACTCCTTTTCCAAAAATTATATAATAAGAGTACGGGCACGGCCGTGGGGCACGTTACTGCAGTCACAATCAAAGAAAGTGAATTAGTCAGGCAGTTATAGTCATACATGTGTGTATGCAAGTTTTCAAAACTCATTTTTAAACGCAGAGCACAACCAGGAAGAACCCCATGCTCTTTCTCTCTTTTTCGAAAAACCAGAAGTACATACGTTTGTGAAGAGAATCTGAATCCTTTTAGAGCATGAAATATCTACGATCTATTGAAATGTGCCACCCTTTTCCTTTGGTTTTACGCTTGTCGCACACCCCGGTTAGGTTTTATACTGAATACCTATCCATGTTATCGAAGGTTTTAACTGACAAACAAACCTTCAATCACATAGTGTAGGAGGGCATTAAGGAAAAACCTTGTGAAAAAGAATTACCCTCTCTCCCTTTTAACGCAGTTTGAACGCGAATTATCTCCCCCTCTCCGGGTTCTTTTTTTATAGATAGATATTTGTAACACACGTGATACCAAGTAACACCCATCCACACTCCGTCCAACTTCCAACGCTGGTATTCAATAAACGAACTGTGTCACCTAAAAACTCAACCATAATCTGCAGAAACCATTTTCGTTGTGGAGACATTAACATTAATCATTTTTAAAGATTTCTCAAAGTGACAAATGTGCGTTGGAGTAAAGCGATAATATAACAAATTACCGCAGTCATCGTGTTCGTCGCTGTAGTCTCTGCAATCACTAACCCCATTGCATTCATAGCTTGCCGAGATACAGCGTTGGTTTGCACATCTAAACCCGCCATTCTCGCAAGAAGTCTCTCTGGGTTCTTTTTCTTTATAGACTGATGTGCGCAACACACGTCATACCAGTACCACCCACAAACACTCCCTCCAATTTCAAACGCTGGTATTCAATGAACGAACTGCGTCACTTTAAAAACTCCATACTGTAAGGACCTGCAGAAACCATTTTCATCAGGGAGACATTAAACTTAATCATTTTTAAAGATTCCTCAAAATGACAAATGTGTGTTGGAGTGGAGCGATAATATAATAAATTACCGCAGTCATTGTGCTCGTCACTGAGGTCCCTGCAATCGTTGTCTCCGTCACATTCATAGCTAGCCGGGATACAGCGTTGATTTGCGCATCGAAACATTCCATCCTCGCAAGGCGGTCGTTCTGTTAAATACGAGAAACAGTTATGAGCAGAAAATGAAAATCTCTCTTGTATGTTACTCGTTTCGTTATATAAAACGCCGCGACTGGTCTACACTGCAGTGCTGTGGAATTATGGCCTGAAAAATTTATCATAAGCTATTTTTATTTAACCCAGCAGTACTTTATTTATCTTTGAAAATTTGACAAAATTCTTCCTTTGTTCTTTTTTTTTTTGCAAAAAATAGTCTGACGGCTTTTTTGAACAATTTGTATGATATCATACTTATTATCAGTTTACATCTTGCTACCTTGAAGCATTTGAAGACCGAAGTTTTAGGGCTTCGTGTCTCCTTTTTTGAAAAACCAGAAGTACATACGTTTGTGAAGAGAATCTGAATCGTTTTAGAGCATGAAATATCTGCGATCTAGTGAAATGTGCCACCCTTTTCCTTTTGTTTTACGCTTGTCGCACACCCCGGTTAGGTTTTATACTGAGTACCTATCCATGTTATCAAAGGTTTTATTTTGACAAAAAAACCTTCAATCATGTAGAGTAGGGGGCACTAAGGAACCGATTGGTTACCATGCCTGCCCATGTCTTTGTGAATAAGGATAACCCTCTCCCCCTTTTAACGCAGTTTGAACTCGAATTATCTCCCCCCTCTCAGGGTTCTTTTTTTATAGATAGATATTTGTAACACACGTGATACCACGTAACACCCATCCACACTCCATCCAACTTCCAACGCTGGTATTCAATAAACGAACTGTGTCACTTAAAAAGATTTTAAAGATTTCTCAAAGTGATAAATGTGCGTTGGAGTAGACCGATAATATAATAAATTATCGCAGGCATCGTGTTCGTCGCTGTAGTCTCTGCAATCATTATCTGCATCACATTCATAGCAAGCCGGGATACAGCGTTGGTTTGCACATCTAAACCCGCCATTCTCGCAAGTAATCTCTCTGGGTTCTTTTTCTTTATAGACTGATATGCGCAACACACGTCAAGCCAAGTACCACCCACCCACACTCCCTCCAATATCTAACGCTGGTATTCAATAAACGAACTGCGTCACTTAAAAAACTCCATACTGTAAGGACCTGCAGAAACCATTTTCACCAGGGAGACATTAAACTTAATCATTTTTAAAGATTCCTCAAAATGACAAACGTGTGTTGGAGTGGAGCGATGATATAATAAATTACCGCAGTCATTGTGCTCGTCACTGAGGTCCCTGCAATCGTTGTCTCCGTCACATTCATAGCTAGCCGGGATACAACGTTGATTTGCGCATCGAAACATTCCATCCTCGCAAGGCGGTCGTTCTGTTAAATACGAGAAACAGTAATGAGCAGAAAATGAAAATCTCTCTGGTATGTTACTCGTTTCGTTATATAAAACGCCGCGACTGGTCTACACTGCAGTGCTGTGGAATTATGGCCTGACAAATCAATCATAAGCTATTTTTTTTAACTCAGCAGTACTTTTTTTTATCTCTGAAAATTTGACAAAATTCTTCCTTTGTTCTTTTTTTTTTGCAAAAAATAGTCTGACGGCTTTTTTGAACAATTTGTATGATATCATACTTATTATCAGTTTACATCTTGCTACCTTGAAGCATTTGAAGACCGAAGTTTTAGGGCTTCGTGTCTCCTCTAAATGGTCATATACGAAATTTTTCTGCCATTCTTGTTAGCCCCCTTTCTTTCAGTAGTTTTTTCTTGATCTCAGTAATAAATTAAGTGTTGATTTCCGACAACAATTCAACGTTACACGAAAACGTTAATAAGACGGCAAAAAAGTGTTGTTGTTGTGGCAGCTAATACCAACTTTTAAACATCGTTGCTTAGCAGTAACTAATAAAAAAGGGAAAAACCTATTTTTCATTCATGCGTGGACACAGTGTTTAATTTTGCCCACCGCTAAAATCGGAGCGTGAAGTTTAATAAGCATCACCCCTTTTAGCAAAATTATATAATGATTAGCACAGGCACAGAGGATGCATGCTACTGAAGGAAAAGAAAGCAAACCAAACAGGAATTTATATTCATAATGTGTGTTCGCAATGTTTCACCACCCATTGTTAGACCCAGGATACAGCCAGGAAATGTTTTCTTGTTTTCCACCACATTTTTTCATTTACCTTAGCCGTGCTTTTTTATTTCTGAAAATCTGACAAAGATTCTTCCTTCGTTCTATTTTCGCAAACTATAGTATAGCGGTTTTTTAGAAGGTCTATATGACATAACGCTTCTTATTAATTGAAAAGCTGCTACTGTAAAACATTTGAAGAGCAATTTGGTGGGATAGTTTTGCCTCTGAATGATTATATAGCAAACTTTTTCTGTCGTAACGGGTAATCTTTTTTGCCTATTTTTCTTTTTGACAGTAATACATAAACTTAACTCACACTGTCATATTAGTTAAACAATTAAGGAATT
The DNA here is from genome assembly GCA_949752745.1 of Protula sp. h YS-2021. NCBI lineage: Eukaryota > Metazoa > Annelida > Polychaeta > Sabellida > Serpulidae > Protula > Protula sp. h YS-2021. Next base: position 61,363,385 of record OX457029.1, on the reverse strand, counting down.
CTTCGTTTCAAGCAATAACTCTTACGGTTGGAGATCGTTTTACTTATGGTCTCCACAAAAAAGAAGAGGCCACTTCGGAATTTTTGTATTTTTCGAAGTTTCCGTGACCAAGTATTATTTCTTGTTTCCTCAAAAATCTAGTTTGACAGTTTACAAAATGTTAAATAAAAAGGTAGTGTCGAACGAATGAGCGAGTTTTTCTGGTTGTTGACTTACTGGTAGCAAACTGCGGATCCCTAAAGGGATACTACTAGGTGTGTACCATTAAGGTTCAATAAATGCAAAATATTAAAACCAAGCACTAACGCAGTAAAACTTGGTAATCGTTTTATTATGTTTTTGTTATAATTGTTCTCTTCCACTTATCCCAGACCGGTTTCTGTCTAAACTGACGTCTAAACTGACGTTCGGAAAGTTTTCAGTGATAGGTGGAATACGTGGGGGCTCTCTTCAATTTTGAACCTAAATTTGACTTTTTTAACCATCAGAAAAAACCTTGCTATTATGGGGCTTTAATAGACAAGATGTTTGTGTGCAATTCTGATAATATGCTAATTTTTACTTGAATTTTCTGAGCACAACCTCCGGATGAGAAACAACGTTGTTTTGCCTGGGTTAAGCGAGATTAATTTATACCATTTTACTGCTGTGCGTACGGAATATTTATTTGCATAGAACTAAATATCTTCTGGATTCCATTTACAAAGTGGTATATTTTTATTCACAAGGGAAAATCCAACCAGTCCAATTCTCACAGCACGTACTGGGAGAGATTGGATAAAATCCATTCTATAGAACAGCGCGACTATATCAGCAACAAACTAACATGAATAGCTGTCCTGGATCCAGAGATATTCAATCCCCCTTCTTTCAACTGAGCTGTGGGTCAATGAAAAAACAGGTATCACCCATATGATCCTGTTTATGTTGAACAAATTGTTGAAAAATGTTAGTTTTTTCTACTGTCATTTAATTTCATTTAATGTCATATCAGCTGGTAAATCCAACTAAAATTTGCAGTATTATATAACACTGTAGTTTTTTGCATTATAATTATTTTTAGGCATTTTTCAGTAATTGATAAAACTTTGCAATATGCTTAACCGTGTAATGAAACAGGTGAATTGAAAATTTTTACAAACTGCTTTATAAACTAGTGCACGCAGAAGCAGAGGTCCCTTGTTATTGTGCAAGAAAATGACGGGCGCAAAATATGGTTTTAGATTGAAGATAAGTCAGACCCCTCGGAAAATCCTTCAGAGGGGATTCCACTTAAGAGATTAATCTAATCTTATTTTATAAATATAATTGTTAAATCTTTTGTATCAATTTTAAGCTTCTTACTTCGCAGTTAAAATACAGTATTACTCCTCAAAGAAAAGCAAGATATTTCACAAATATATTGACCCATCTGTACTTGGAATCACCTCCATAACTTGAACTAGTTCCCTAGTAGCGGCTATGAAGAAACCCGAACATAGGAATATTCAATTTAATCCTGCTGATGTTCACATCATCAGGATTCCACTGTGTGTGTGATACCGTAGTCTACTGGTAAAGAGTAGTTATAGTCTATACTTTTTAAAACTGTATTGAAAGTAATTTGGATGTTAAGTACCACTCACATGGCAGCATGGAATCATGGCTCAGCAAACACAGGACGTTCTAGGGGCGTTAGATATACGTTATGATACGACGTCACACTAATGTCGCGATTTAGCTGCTTATGAAGCTCGAGAGGCGGAACTGTTTTGACGCAAGCAAAGGTCGTTTGACACAGGCAAACAACATTCCTGAGAAAAATGGATAGGTTCAACAAACATAAATTGATATAGTGTATTTTAGGAGCTCAATGTGACAGTGAACTCAAATTAAAACGCTGAATCTGTCTCGGCATGCATCCCAAGCTGCGCTTTTCCCAGTAAACATTGCGTTAGACAGCGATTTTAGTTATATTATGGAAGTCGAAACTGCTTCTACCTTCTGAGGTTAGATAGACATTGATTATTCGAGGTCTTATCAACGATGCAGAGAGCTGTAAATGCATGTGGAAACTAATCTGTTTTCCAACGTTGTGGGCGACGTTAAAAAGGTGTCGGGCAATATTAGTCTAGTGTCTGCTCTCACCTATGAGTCATCCGGTAAGGCGGGATGTGTCATGAGGTAAGGCGGGATAAGCATGAAATCTATTTTCATGAATATTTCCAAACGTTGGCGAGCGATCACGTGCGCCCCTCTAATTCTTACATTTTACTCCCCATTGAAGCAACAAGTCACGTCTGCTGTCTCTGACGAGTGATCTCATGATGAGGTTGCTGGTTTGTCCCGCTTACCACCAACCAAGTGCCAAGCATACGCACATGCTTTGGTGCATGACCAAAACATGGTCAACCCTACGTCAACCCTTGGACGCCCTGGAGCAACCAACCAAACGCACAATTTGGATACCATCGGTTCGCAGTGACTCAGGCAAACCCTTTGTCAAAACGAACCCCACGTCCATAGACTGTTCAGCAACGCAAATACTGAAGGTTATGTCCTTTCATGATCACAGGCTGGGTACCTACGTGTGATGGACTCGGTGACATTTAAATTACTGGAATGCTTGGCACTAGAAGCGTGAGACGTAGTTAAGCTGGCGACATATCTTACCACTTCTATGGTGTACCTGAGACAAGATGCCTTTGCAGCATTTTTGGTCAAGTGTGAACGATTTTTGCGAGCTTCTCCAGACCACCGTTTTGGGACAGAAGGAACTTTTCCCCTCAGAAGAGGTGGAAAGAGAGCAGGATGGTATCCCGAGCGACTCATCCTTACTGTAGTCCTCAATAAACTCAGATACACACAGCCCACTCGCCAGGACACATATAGGCCCAGCAGCAGCTTTTCCCCTAAGAAGCCCAGGCTGTCAAGTACTGGAAAACGCCTCCACAGGCTTCGCAGCAGTGGAGATAAGAACCAGTCAAAGTATCCCTCAAAGGCGAATGACTTGTCTCTAACAGATGATATTTTTATCAAATTAGAAAATATAGAGGCTCCAAGCCCTGAAAAGAACTCCCGCTTGTAGGAGGCAGGCTAGGGGGATTCTGGTCAGCTTGGCAAAAGATGTGTACTCAAGATAGTGCGCAAGGGAGGGGTACAGGAGATGCTAGAAAATCACAAAGCTTTTCTTTTCAGCAGGGTTTTACTTATACCCAAGAAATCAGGGGATGGCGAGATGACTGTATCCCAGGAAGCGGACCGGGAATTGGTTTGTTGTGCCTTTCTCGAATCATGAGAGAAGGTATTCTGTTTTTGAAAATGCTCTTAAAGTTAGGCTGAAACCGATATGTATCTTTCAGGTTGGGGGATTCATTTTGAAGACGATTTGTGGCAGGATTCTTGGTCAGATCTAATGAAACGCCACTACATAAATTGGTCGAACTACAGATAATGTAGGTAGCCCTAACCTAATGTACTCTCTAAGAGACACGTACGTGAAGCTTCATCTAGACAACTCTTTGGCAGTGGCATACCTGGGATACCAAGTCTCAGCAACTCACGCAGTTGACCCACAGCATTTTGTCCCTAGCTCGAACAAAGAGTATATATATCTGTCAACGCAACATTTAACGGGTTGTCTAAACGTGTTAGCAGATTTTGCGTTAAAGAGTGGTCAAGTAATACACATGATGTAGTGCCTGTCAGCCTTTGTGTTTGATTAGGTGACGATTCAGTCTCAGCATGGGGTACCAACACTGAAGCTGTTTGCAAATGCATTAATTACCAAGCTATTAAGGTATGGCTAACCTTTCTAAGACGCACAAACTGTGGTAATTGATGCCCTAATCTGCAACAGGCCAAAATGCTCAGTCTTACTAAGAGTTATCCAAAGATTTCCTTAGTTGGCCCTGCCGCGGTGTGTTTTCTCCGATCCCCATTTTCTGGACCTACACCTGTGCTTTCTATCCATACCTTCTTCGAAAAACAAGGGTTTTCGAAAATAAGTGACAGAAAAAACAGCCATAGAGATTCCACTGTGAGGATCTATCTTTTTCAGTGGAATAAGTTTGCCAGCTGGTTCGCTAAGTTGCGATTAGATACGTTCTAAGCCATATCAGCAGTGATTACCGACTACATATAGCATCTCTTAACAAACGAGCACTTAAAAGCTGGTTCGCTCGAAGGTTACAGAGCACAGTGGGATCTTTCTGTACTCTTACGCTATGTACAGAGACGATATAATCTCTCAAAAACACAACGGTAAGGCTCATCTTCCTCAGCCTTTGTTAGGTCCTGAACCGTCGAATATTCAAGGAAAACGGTGAGTGGCAGAAAGTTTTCGTGTGTGCGACTACATTCCCTGGTACCTTCGAGCAGAAAACTCTACCAGCCTTAGCGAACGGAGATATCGAGACCTGCTTGTTCTCTGTGTACCAAGTGCGAGTCTTGCGTATGTATTTACAGATTTCGAAAGATTACAAGAAAGGAAGAAAATCAATCATTGATTATTTCATTTGTGGCGAAATTTACTAAATCTCTTCCTAAGTAGATCATTTCAAATTACATTACAGGTGTGACCCTAGATGCTAACAGTAAAGCAGATTTTAGAGATCTTCGTAACGTCAAATTCCACCAAATAGGATAATTTGCTAACTCAGGGCTCTACATATTGTGCACTGGTCAGACATATAAAAAACGGGTTGTTGCTCATCGCCAAATTCTGAAAGAATATTCTAAATGCGAACTATCGGGCTTGCCTTCTTTGGGCCCATTTGACGCTGCCTAATCGGTAGTCTCTCACTAGCCTTTATCTGTTGTAACGAACCTATGACCAAGCCTAAAGGCAAGTCCAAGCAGAAGGAAATGGCTCTGGCAAGGGTTCAAGAAATCTCTAAAGACACACCTTTTCAAGAAATCGCATGGCGAGCATTTCGATGTACAGCGCTGGGATACTTCATTGTGACCACGCACTATATAAGAACTATATATGCATGTATGAAAAGGCAAGAAGAGCTAGAACCATGTCGTACGTATTTGTGTGCCTCACTGCCAAGAAGAATGAATATATGTGCACGTGTGTTTACTCTCTCTGCCCTCTTCAGTCACAGGATTGGGCACCGTGTACTTTAGTTATGGCTCAGTGACCGAGCGGTTGGTCCCTAATGTGCGCACGGTCTGTCGTTGGTTCAAGTCAAATCTTGGTACGTCATCCATACGAGTCTGGTACTCCATCTTCATTTAGCGAGAAAAAGGGATAGTGTGCACACTACGTACGCACACCCTCCTCGATGCGTCCGTCTTGGCCACTCGAGTCAGTCTCGCAAGGATTGGGTACCACGAACTACCTAGCTCACTTGAAAAATTCTTTGTTGTGTATTAGAGAAGCACGTTAGAGTGCATTCATCTACGTACTTCATGTCATTGGTTAATTATACTAATGCAATACCAGTACGTTAGTACCATAAATGTGATTCTTTGCCTTTTATAAGTGGCAATGCAGTGCTTAGAGTCATAGAGAGCTTGATCACAGGTTGGTTGCGTGAACTTAATTCTACGATCATGTTGGTGATGAAGTCAAATAAATAAAGATCAGTATACAATTTTATCAACTCTCATGGAGGGACTCTAGTCTTCGTCTTTCAATGTACAAGAGTTGTTCATCTACGGAAATTGATTTTCTAATTTTTAGTCCAATTAAAACCATAAAATGATATCACTGGTGTTTTTCTGTCCTCCTCACGGATTGTCCTCACGAATATTGAGGCATTTTTATGAACAAAAGCTGAGTTCTGGAAAACATTTTTCTCGGTTTGGCTGTAACCACAGATTACCCCTGCTCCTGTGCTCATAGCTTTTGCGAAGGAAAACTTACGTTTTATTTTGGTAAAACACTTTTACGAGTAAAATCTTGATTCGCGGTCTCCACTTTTATCTTAAGTGTGGATGGTACCAGGAAGCAAAACTCGAATGCGGTTTTGCAATAGGCTATGAATGATTCTGACTGACAGATAACTTGGACGTCACTATTCTAGCCACTGTGAGAAGATCTTGCTTCCAGATTGTGTAATGCTTACAGTTACACGAGAAACCCATATAAAAGAGGAGAATGTGAATTACGAATTCACTCGCAAAAGATTAAACGAAATGAAACCATCAGTATATTCAACATACATTTTACTGAATAATGTTACCATATGGTGAACATGCATTAAACAGTCATTTTATCCATTTCATGAAGAAGTATGATATTATGAAAACACGAAATTGCTTATGCAAATATTTAGAAAATTCTGAGGTCAGGTTATATTTTATAGCAGGAACGAAATCTCCTGCCCTGGTATTCAAAAAATTTAACTGTGCAATTAACTGTACACCGCACACTGGAAATCAGCTGATTTAACTAAATTAAGCAAACATTTTTCTGAAAAGTGTTAAAAGACCTTTTAGGTCAAGGTAAAATACGTTCTTATTCCGCCTTCTTACGGAAATGTCTTCGGAGGTTTTTTTAGGAACCATCGAGACAAAAAAAATTACATTCTGAAAGCGAAGTAAAGTATAATCATTTTGAAATGATTATCTTGGCGAGAACAGTTAACATTCACCTATATTAAAAACAAAGCGCAGATTTAAAACACTAACTGGAACGTCATGTGAAAATTCTGGTGCTATCACTACATTCAAACTCAACAATTAGCACGAAACATCCTTTTTCTTTTTATTGCGACGAGTGGTCAACATTTGAATTACTTGCCTGAGATGGATAGTCCCTCGGTCCATTGAAAACTAGCAAACAGAAGAAAAATCACGCAGTTTAATATGTCCATTGTGCTGTTCGTCAGCATAATAACTAACAAAATAACATTAAACGCTGCAAGTGTTGTGCTTTACGGAAATGCACCTCAACTGACAACTGCTTCGAGTGATCTCAGCAACCATTTGTGTGCTGCATCATTGTAAAGGAAGTAAATTTCAATTCAACATACAGTGTTTGTTTAGATATGAAACGCTTAAATTACACGCAGCAGAATTTCGCAGTTCACATCTTTGTTTTTTTTTATTTAGTAACAAAGACATTGGGAGGGGAATGCTTTTACTTCATCCCGGAGCTGGTCACTAAAATCGCAAATATGCAAAGTGACCTTGCCAGATCAGAAATATCTCTATTGTAAAAGAAAGAAAGAAATAGAATGGCTCGTCTGATTTAAACAATTGAAATTTAAATTTAAAAGATTCACCTAGAAGGGAGTAAAAACTGAAAATGGACTTTCTGAGAATAAATGGTTTTTTGGTGCTCGCATTGCCATATAATATATGCTTTAAACGCTTGTTAAATAGCATGCTCTGCTTCAAACGCTTTGAATTTGTAAATTGATGACTTGAGCCACCTTAAGATTATATTTTGTATAAAAAAGGAAAACTCAGGGTAACTGAAATTTTTTTCAAAACTAAAAATAATACCGGTCGAATCTACTGTTTTTATTTAAAAAAATCGTCGCTGACCTGGTGTTCACTGTCATAAGACGCACAGATCGGAAGGACGGACTCAAGAACCAGTCAAAGGTCACGAATTACGTGCATCCTTAAAACTGAGATTATAAGCCTTACTGTTGTGAAGGCAGGCCTCCCATATGTAACGTGTTTCCCTTAAAGCACTGATTGTGAAATAACTATTTTAAACCAAACCAAAGCTTGTTATTTTTGTAACGAAATCAGATGTCAAGCCATCATAACACTGATAACAGACAGTACATATACACATTTTTGAAGATCTTCCCACATGATGTAATTCAGTTAATCGTGTACATAGTTGAGTCACTACACGTCATACATTTGACCGATTGTATACATCAGTACGGCGTTGTAGTGATATTACACGTTCGCTTCACTCTGTTTGCTGTAAGTAATGTGGCGTCGCGGCTACGTCATTCCGGAGTCGTTTCTTGTATTTGTCCTTTTGTTGCTCTTAACACGGTCAAATACTTGGCATAGGTGTATTAAATATACTTTTTTTAATTATTCAATTTACAAGATAAAAGTTTACCGTCATTGCAGAAGGCAGAGGAAGAAACTTCGCATATAAAATCCTTGCGTTCTTGTTTTTTTTCTTAAAAAATGCTTGCTATTTTCAATTTGGTAAAACGAAAGCTGTTCGATGTCACAGCGGTATCTTATGGCATTTCAACATACAACTGACGTTTCAACGTTTGCTACCAGAGATATATCTTACGAAACTAGGAAGTACATTTCTTGAAGCTACATTATAATAACAACCATCCGACGACGCCTTGGTGATGTCGCTTATACTTCGTCGTTTTAAACGTTTCACCTAGTCCACGTCAATTTAACTTTGCTAATGCGTCGTTTATCGTTGTTTAAATGGCTCTGTTTCAACCATATTGTTTTTGTTGATTTCCGCTACTCCGAAACGCACAAACAGGACAAAGCCGTTATACATGTTTATATCGTTAAAAAGACGTAAGAAAACTTGTCTTTAATGACCACATTCAATACCCTGAAAAAGGAAAACAGTATCCTCTTCTCCCCTTCCCCTTGTTTATACTTCAAGCGTTATCGCATGACCCATAATACATTGTTCCTGGTTAAAAAGAAATCGAGATTTACAATTTTAAACTTTCATTTTCCGTCTTATATTCAATAAATGACTCAGGCCTTTCTCTTTCTATTTATAACATATCAATGACACATGGTTTAATGAGGGTCTGTTTCCTGTCATGGACAAAGAGAGATAAAACTGTTTGGATCCTGGAAAGAGCAAAAAAGTTCTTACAGAGGCGGCTGAAAGTATGTGCGTATGCACGCTTTTTAGTTGAAAAAATCGTATCTCCTCTTAGATTTTAAGCGTTAATGTCTTGTGATTTTGGATGACTGACATAAGTACTTGGCTATTCCTTTTTTGGCAATTTGTCAAATATTAGTGGAACTATCTCCTCCTAGGAATTTGTTGGAAAAGTTCTAAAATTTCTAAAAATAGAACTGAGAATACGCAAGTGTGACCAGGCTTTTGCTGTTTTTGGCGATTCGTCAAAAAATTAGTGAAAATATTGAAAAAAAAATTTCTTTTTCGTAAAATCTTGACTATATCAAGGAATATAATCTTACTGTCTTGATATTTTAAGTGAGAGTAGCAGGCGTTACTACTCCCTAATAATTACTTTTTGTGATTGGCCGAAAATTGGCGAAAATTTTGTGAAAAACCTAAATAATTTTCAGTAAAATCTTTACTAACTGCTGGAAAATAGTCTTACTGCCTTGAAATTTTAGATGCAAAGTAGTAGGCATTACTACTTATCTGGGTGATACTTTTTAGTCATTGGCCAAACAATTGGTGCAAATTTAAGCAAAAAAACGTTTCAGTAAAGTTTTAAATAACTTAAAGTCTTAAATTACTGTCTTACTGTCTTACTGGTCTCACCGTCTTGAAATTCCAAGTAACACAAGCAGCCATTATCATCTATCAGGCTGTTGCAGTTTATTATGATTAACAAAAATATTATAAACTTTGGTGCACAACCAAAACAATTCAATAAACTAACTCAAGAAAAATAGTCTTACTGTCTTGAAATTTCAACTAAAGGTAGAAGGTATTACCACCTACCTGGCATTTGCAATTTACGGTGATCAGCAAAAAATTAGCAAAATTTTTGGCGAACAACAAAACAACCTTTAGTAAAATACCAGGAAAATAGTCTTATCGTCCTGAAAATTTAAGGGAAAGTAGTATTCCTTCCTACCTACCAGGTTGTTGAAGTCTTTTGTGATGGACTACAAAAAATAAGTAAAATCTTAACGAACGCAAGGAAAATAGCCCCATTGCCTTGTCATTTTGAGCAACAGTAGCATACATTACTACCTATCTGGCCATTACTTTTTTCGCATTCCCCCCCCCCAAAACTGGCGGAAATATGTGCCAAAACCAATCTTTTCTGTAACACACATCTCCTTTTCATGGAAACCTTCTGAACTTTTGGTAAAAGATACAGTTCATTTGATTACACCTATCTGTTATTTGTTTGGGCGAATCATGACAAAAAATTGGCGGAAAGATATTGTCGGAAAACGTAACTTGTTTTTTTAAAATTTCAAGGGAAATTGTCTTGCTATCTGCAACTTTAACATGAAGGTAGTAGGTGTTACTACCATGCTAGTAATTTATAGTTGATTGACCAAACATTGGCTGAAATTTTGGAGAAAACCCACCAATTTTCAGCAAAACTTTAACGCCAGGACATTAGCCTTGCTGTATTGAAATGTTAAGTAAAGGTAGCAAGCACTATTAGCTAGCTAACTGTTACACTTTTTTGTGAAAAGTGACAAAATTGGCAAAATATTTTGAAAAAAAATTGTCTTTAAATTTTAGCGAAATATCGCAGAAACTTTACACTCTATCCAGCTGATACAATTTTGGTAATGGGCCAAAAATTGGCTAAGATCTTTTGAGAAAAACTAGAAAAAATTTCAGTAGACTCTAAACGATTTCAAGGAAAATAGTGTTACTCCCTTGAAATTTTATGTAACTGTAGCAGAAAATATTTGCCTAATCAGGTGTTACCTGTTTGTTATTTTCTACAAAACTAGCGAAAATTTTTGGAGAAAAGCAAGAATAATTCACTTTAGCATTAACTAACTTCTGTAAGATTGTCTTACTGTATTGAAAGTTTAAGCAACGTAGCACGAATTATTGTGTACTTGGCTATTACTTTTTATGGAGATTTTGGCGCGACAAACCAAAGCATTTAATGCAAACTCTTGACGAACTCCAGAAAAATAGTCTTAATTTCTTGAAATTTCAACGAAGTTTGGCAGACCTTAGTGTCTATCTGGCTGATACAAATTTTGGCAATGGGCAAAAAAAACTGGAGAAAATTTTGGCGAGAAAACTAGAAAAAAATTTAGTAGAATCTTAATTAACTGCAGGAAAATAACGTTACTCTCTTGAAATTTTCAGTAACTGTAGCAGACAATATCACCTTACAAGCTCTTACGTTTGCTGGTGATTTTTTTTAAATTGACGGAAATTTTGCAGAAAAACAAGAACAATTTAGTGAACTCTTAACCCACTTCTGGAAAATTGTCTTACTCTTTTGAAGAATTTATTGAAAAACTAAAAAAAATCTGTAGAATCATACCTAACACCGAGAGAATAGTTTTATTCTCTTAAAATTTTAAGTAACTTTAGAAGGCAATGTTTCCTAACTACCTATTATTTTTAGGTGGTTTTCTTTAATATAATGGTGAAAATTTTGAACGAAAAACCAAAAACCATTTGTTAAAATCTTGACGAACCCTAGGAAATCTCATTGTCTCAATTTTAAATACAACAGTAGCACACATAACTACCTCAGTGTCTATTATTTTGTTTCAGTTCGGCATAACTGGCCGAATTATTTCCCAAAAATCAATTTATGGGAAATATATCTGATAAGTTTTCATGGAAACATTGCATAATTTTAGTGGAAGTTTCGGTGCATAGTTGTGCACCTATCTGTAATACGTTTTGGCGATTGGGCAAAAACTGGCGGAAACAGTGGCAAAATAGCTCAAATTTTGCAAAATTTTAACTACCTCAAGAAAAAATAGTCTTACTGAATTGAATTTTTACGTGAAGGTAGCAGGCTTTATACTCTACCCGGATATTACTATGGTTGAGATTGGCTAAAAAAATGGCGGACATTTTGCCGCAAAACCAGACAAATTTCAACAAGATTTTTACATAAGTGTCTACCTGGCTATTACATTTTGATGATTTGCCAAAATTTGTAAAAATATTTTGCGTAAAGTCTCAACTGTTTCTTTGGCGAACAATAAAAAATATGTAAAAACCTAATGTATTGCTGGAAAATAGTCGTTGTGACTTGAAGCTTTAAGAAAGGTTAGCAGACATTATAATCTACGGGGTATATTTCTTTTGGTGATTGGTTAAAATTTAGTAGATATTTTTGGCGAAAAACCAAACAAAAGTCAGTATCTTAACTAATTCCTGGAAAGTAGCATTATTGTCCTGAGATTTTAAATAAAAGTAGCAGACACTATTAACTAACTGCCCGTTGCAATACTTTGGTAATAAACAAAAAATGGCGAAAAATTTAGGTGAAAAACCAAAAGATGACGAACTACTGGAAAATAATTTTATTGTCTTGTTTCCGGAAAAAGACTAACTGCCATGAAATTTTAGTAACGGCATCAGGTAATATCCTTCTTTTTCCTTAGTGATTGACGAAAAGTTTGGCCAAAAATGCAAAAAAAAAAACGTTCAGTAAAATCTAAACAAACTCCAGGAAAATAGCCTTATTGCACAGACATTACTAGCTATTGCTCTTTTCTTGGCTATGAGCCAAACATTGGCGGTAAAACTAACAATGCTAGGCTCCTGTAGGGTTCGTAGCTATAGAGCTTTGCAAAAAACTGGAGGAAATATTGTCAAAAAACAAAAATAAATTCGCACAATCTTAGCAAACCCAAGGAAAGAGAGTTACTTTCATGAAATTTTAAGTGACTTTTGTTGTTGATTGGTCATGAAATTTTGGTGAACAACCAATATGCCAAAAATGGCGGAAATATTGGCCCAAAACAATTTTTGTTAAATAAGTGTCTCTTTGCGTTTTCCTGGAACCATTCTAAAATTATGGTGGGTGATAGGGTGCATACGTATCCCCCTGACTGTTAATTGTATTGGCTTTTCGCCAAAAATTAGCGGGAATTTTAGCGAAAACCACAAAAAATCAGTAAAATCTTAACAGACTCCACGGAAAAGCTTCAATATCTTGAACATTTAAGTACAGGTAGCAATAATTACTACACATCACGTCTTATTTCATGATTGCCCACAATTAATGGTAAAGACACCACGATTGGTACTTACCTGACTTTTACTGTTTTTTCGTAATTCTGAAACATTGGACTAAATATTGGTGAAAAACAATTTCTTACTAAAATCTTAACTAACCAGTTATATAATCTCATCTTCCTAAAATTTTGAATTAGGGAAGCGGATATTCGAACCTACTTTACTATTGTTTCTCTACCTCTCTTTTTGTGATTCGCCAAAAAAAAGGACTAAATATTGGCGAAAAAGCAATTTTCCGTTCACCAAAAACTGGTCACAATATTGGCAATAAAATGTGAGGTCTTATTCATCTCCAGGCAAATACCCTTACTGTCTTGAAACTTAAGGTATAAAAAATTCCCAAAAATTAGCAGATATATTAACCATTTATGCATTAAAATCTTGACGGACGCCAGGTACATGAACTCATTGTCTTGAAATTTGGGTTACACGTTATTCTGATATGTCAAACAGCTTGACATTAGCTTGTGTGAGCTGGGGCATTGTATATCAACAGTCTTGTTCACTGAATAAAACAGTTACAATATATCACTCTATTTCTAAACATCTTATTATTCGAAATAAGCTTTCTGAAGCAAATATGAAACCAAATATATTTTGGTAGGCTATTCCTAAATAGGCTACCGATAATTCAGATGTCGCATAAATCAAAAATGCTTTATTTTCAAAATACCAAGGTGTCAAAATAAGTTGAACAATTTTTTTTTGTCTTTTTTATTTTTTTGTTCCTGATTTCTCATGATACTTTCAACAACTTGTGTATTATTCACAGCTTGGCACGCAGGCATTTTCCCAGGATTTTGTCACTCGTACATATATAAGACAGTACGTTACAGAACAACTTGTTTACAGAGACAAACAATTAAATACACCAAGAGAAGGACATATACAGTACAGCACAAGGGAACGAAAGATGAAAGGAGTAAGTGATTGCTTTGGTATTATCCTAAGGGAGAGAACCTGCTCTGAAACTTTTAAATGTTGATGCCATCCTTTCCACTTTAGTTCAAAATTCGAACTCGAAAGGGCCTTTTTGTCTGCTTCTAGAGAGGCCACCAACACCGGGACTTTTATCACGCTTCATAGTCCTCAAGGTAAGCAAAACCTCATTCACTGTCATCTGATGTTCCATGACATTGCGATTTGCGTCACTCAATTTCGGGACGCCTTGCAACGAGTTGAACGTATTTTTAGGTTGTTGTTTAGGGCTCTAGATGCGTAAAGGGTTTGACAAAAAATTTTATTTTCGTTCAAGATTTCTTTTGAGGAAAGTGTTATTGCGTTATCTTGCATCTTAAGTCTAGTTTTAGTTTTCTTGTGTTTCATTGTGTTCTATATGTTCAATTCTTGCTCTAATGTTTGCCCCATGAGTTTTGTAGTCTAATAGTTTTTCAAGTTGAAGTTTATATTCATTAAATTTATTTAATTCATTTTTGTTGGCGTTTTGTTCACTAATTTTGTCCTCAAGGACATTTATTCTATTTCTCAGACAGGTCTCTTCTTCTCGCCTTTGACGTGCTTTTTGTTTATCATAACTGATACGAAATTGCATTATTTCGAATTTTAATAGATCGTAACGCAGTCTCGCGTCACTGATATACTGTAGTTCCAACCATTTATCGCTGATCAAACGTTTCATTGCCTTTGTAAATGATGGTTCATGAAGAAAACTATTATTGAAACACCAGTAGTTTGGGCCGCGGCTAGAGCCAAAGTTGTCAATTGAAAGTGATATACTTTTGTGATCAGTAAAGAGCATGCATTTTATTTTGCAATGTAGGCAAGCTTCAGCGATACCTGGAGAGATTAGAAAGTAATCAAGTCTACAATGTATCGGGCTTCGGGGCTGGGACCATGTAAATTCCTTTCGTTTTGGGTGTTTAACTCTCCAAATATCTACTAGGCTGAAGTCCTCAATTAAGCTATGGAGTATCTCCGTACTTTTCTTGGTTTACACTAAATCAAGCTCTACCATAATGCACGGGTAACGAATAAGGATTTAACACTCGCTTGCTTATGGCACATCCCACAGAGCACCTTGTTAAAAAATTTTGTGGCTTCACTTAAGGGCGTAAAATAATGTATTCCCGTGATTCCGGTAATACCAAAGCAACAGAGTAGAAATAGACACACAACAGATAATATATACACATATTCGGGCTGCTATTCAGTTATTGTGTGCCAGCCGCTTAGCGATCAATACACGTCTACAATGATTTTAGTGCCAAACAACCGTCACCTGTTATTATTCCTTTCACTTTATCATCCACCATTCCATTTTCTATCTAACCATACTTGACTACTATCCCCTCAGACAGCCTGACGCTCATGCACACACGCTCTCCCTACACACATCACTTCATCCAAACCCAAATACTACCCCTGAGAAATTTTGCCGCTGACCCCCTTTACAAGCAAACAAACGCTTTGATTTCACAGTTAAAAGACCTGACAGGTCATCAGCCCAGGCATATTGATCGCCCAACTGTCTACAATGATAGCCATCACAGCATGCATATGCAAGTTGAAGTTGACTGCAGTGTTTGGGTTTTTCTCAATTGCTAAGGAGTAATAAAATTTGGCTCACTGATAAAGAGTGATTAGATGTCACAAAATCCGCAATTTTTAAGCACGATCTGAGAGAACGATTGACCATGACCTGGGAAAAGGTTAGAGATGTCTCATAAACTTTAGGGTGATTAGACGTCGTAAAATCGAAAGATTGACTATTATGTCGAAAACGGTTAGAGATAAGTCGATGACCTTAATCACGTCTGTCATGATCAATTTCAATAACCGAAAGTTAGATACAGAACGATATTGAGCTTATTTTTTACACTTTAGGCCTAAAAGATGATATGTTAAAGGTACCTAGGTCACCTTTACCTCCTCGGCCATGGTCAAAGCCAAAAAGCGGAAGTTGAGCAATTTTGAGCTTATTTTCGGCCCTTTGAGCATAAAAGACGACATGCAAGAGGAACCTCGGTAACCTTGAACTCGCCAAAGTTAAGGAGGTCAAAGCTACACACCAGAAGTGGGCCATTATCTCGAAAACGGTAAGCAATTTTTATTTTTTTTTATCCTTTATGGTAAAAGACGATTTGTAAGAGGTACTCCGGTGACCTTCACCTCCTGGGCCATGGTCAGTGTCAAAAACTGGAAGTTCCCCATTGTATCGAAAATGGTTGGAGATTTATGAGCAATTTGGAGCTAACTTTCGACCCTTTTTGCATAAAAGACGATATGTATGAGGTGCCCAGTTAACCTTGAACAGCTCGGTCATGGTCAATGTCAAAACAGGGAGTGGGCCATTATCTGGAGGACAGTTAGAGATCATGCTATTTTGAGCTTATTTTTGGACGATATGTAAGAGGTGCCTGGGTGACTTTGACCTCCTCGGCCGTAGTAAAAGTTAAAAACCGGAAGTGGGCCATTATCTGGGAAAAAGTTGGAGGTAAAGCCATTTTGAACTTATTTTCGACACTTTGGGGAACCTCGGTGACCTTGACCTCCTCTGTCATGGTCAATGTTAAACACCTAAGTTGACCATGGTCTCGAAAATGGTTAGATATTCAACGTTTTTGAGCTTAATTCCTAAAAACCTAAAAAATGTTGTGCAAGGGTACCATGGTTACCTTGGCTTCTTCTGTCATGGCAAATGTCGAAAACCGGAATTTCCAAAAACAGTTAGAAATAGTGCGATTTTAAGCATATTTTCGACCGTTTTGGCCGTAAAGAAAAGATGTAAGGGAGAAGGTGACTTGCTGACTTTGATCTCCTCATTTTTGGTCAGCTCTGACCTTTAAGAGTTCAGAACCTACTTTTTGTGTCCGTCAAGTCTAATTTTCGCTACTCGGTAGTGGAAAAGGTCTAATTTGCTTCAGAATTCTTATTTTAAATAGCAGCCTGCTTACTACTTCTTCTACTACAACAACTACATTACTACTGTTACTACTTATACTACTAGCGCTCTGATACACCTACGACTACTACTAATACTACTACTGCTTAAAACAACAACGGCAATAAATGATTGTTGGCATTATAAGAAACAAAGACTCATAAATCTTTTCATTTTAGAATGTACTGGAAATCATGTCATAAACAACATTTAAAGCAAACTTGACTGAATTCCGCTACATATCAGAGCAATCAAGTTCGAAAAACCACAAAGGAAGATTATATTTTACGTTTTACAATAATTTCATCACTGATAACCTGAAACTCAAGATCACGATAGAGATCACGCAGTTACCTATTACTGCTTGTTCTTCTAGCCGTCATCGATAATAGGGTTAACTCCATGTGCTTGACCTGCACTTTGACAAAGAAGGCTTAGTGTTATGCCTGTAAAGTCTTTTAGACCTAGGACACCGACAATGGGTTTAGAATCGACATCCAGTTTTCATTCTTGGCCGAGTGTCTCTGTTAACGTCAAAAAGATAAAAACGAGCTCCAAATCGTTCAGGTTTCAAGCTAATGGTCACATGCGGTTTCTGAATACCAGGAAGAAGGTCGAGGTCACCAAGGTACCTCTTACGTGACGTTTTTGAGATTGAGATTTCTAACCGTTTTCGCTATTTGTCTAGCCGTTTTCGAGCTACACTGAAAAGGTCAAGAACACTGGTGGGATAGGGTGTTACGCAAGCTGCAATAAAACGATGACATACAATTTCTATGTCCAGTATGGATTATAGATCCGTGCTAACATTTGATGAAGAATAATAAAAATGGTGGGTTTTAATGGTGGGTTTAAAATGTGGAATAAAATGTTGTTTAAGTAAACTTTTGTTTTAAATCACTTCAGTGTTTTGTAACCATTCCGACGATAAAAACATTGGGGTGGGGGAGGGATCATGGGGAGTGTCAAATAGATGGAGAGGTTTTAGGGGTTTAGTGGTCTTGTAGATAAAGAGTGTAATCACGCAGACTTAGCTGTTAACCTGCCAAGGTGTTAAGGAAAGTAAAATGTAAGCCATGTATAATTACAGAGAACATATTGACATCCTGGAATGATTCGAGTCTGATAATGGTATATTTGTGGGTTCTGTAACATCACTTCGTGCAAAACTTAGTTAAACAGCTTCTTCGGGTAGAGAGGGAAAGGCTGTGAGTGGGGACATTACAAAATAAATCGACAGCTTAATACTGGACAGACTTTCACCCGACAACTTGAATACGCAAGTCACATCTAAAAGCTATTTGACCAAATATTGAGAAAAGTGGTTTAAACACATACTAATGCATACAAAAAACAACAACATCACAGCAAACCAGTTTTAACTAATTTTGGTTGTTTTGCATAAAGGCTGATGAAACGCGTCTTTGTTTGAATAACTTTTAATCAACAGATTAAAATAATTTTTAATTAATTCTTTATTGATCAATCTGTGCCTCAAAGTGTTCAAATACTCAGTGTGTAAAAGTTATGGTCATACCGACGGTATAGTTTATGCGAGTGCTGATTATATTCTATTCAAGCTGTAATTCTATAAAATATTACTTTTATTAACCAAATCATGGCTGGTTCCAATTGGACCTTCATTCTTCAATATTTAAAATAAAATGCCGATTCTGATGCTCGATAGCAAAACAAAGTCGTTGAAGGCTTTCAATTATTTGTTTGCAAAAGCTTTATCGAAGACGATTACTTATCGCCACGATAGTTTTCACTTAAGTTTCAGGCAAAAACAGTAGAAATTATATTCAGTGTGATCTGAAATATATCATCTGGTCTTTCCGTTTATTTGAAGCACTTACCTGTCTCGAGATTGACAAAACACGCATATTTGGTACTGAAAGGTCGAGTTGAAGCTTTGCTGTTTTGTTTGAGGAATATCGAGGAGTGGTTT
Organism: Protula sp. h YS-2021; assembly: GCA_949752745.1. Lineage (NCBI taxonomy): Eukaryota > Metazoa > Annelida > Polychaeta > Sabellida > Serpulidae > Protula > Protula sp. h YS-2021. The sequence goes on along the minus strand of OX457029.1, from coordinate 61,344,686 downwards.
AATGTATTGTCATGTATTTCGTATAATGCCTGGTTCTCCATGCACGGATCAGGTATTTTATCAGGGATGGAGAGTACGGCATGCCTTAAGCAATGGTATTCTGTGGTTTATAGGTTAGACTTTTGACAGTGTAAAATCAGGGTAGAAAATATCTATGTTTTCCTTCATAAAAACATATAAAACCAAAGCCTTGTCCTAAACCTGAGATTTATTGTTTCAGGAGTTGCAGATGGTTCTCTCTCGAGAACTGCTGTTTTTTTGTTATTCGCCAGAAACTAAAAAATCCGAGCGGGACATATATAATTTTTCTCTCTTTAGAAATTGGCTAAGTGTGTGTACTGTGAGGAGTTACATTTACAAAATGACAGCTAACTTTAAAAATGCTTCTCCCTTAGCTTTGATGGGATTGCTCTCTAATTTTTTGCGAATATCTGCTAGATGAGGCCTTTCTTGAAAATTATTGTTTTGGCGATTCGGGAGAAATTGGCAAAATTGGCTGCATTGAAAGTAGTTCGGTCCCTAGTTTTCAAAATTCTTCTCCCACAATATTATTTGGATTGTCTTATTGGTTTGCATACATGCTCTCTAGAAAGGCCTATCGTGCCTTCAGATTTTACATAAATATTTACTAAGTGGTTCAGCCTTCAGAAATTGGCTGTGTGTGTGCGTGTAGGTGTGGCATTTAAAAAAGTGTTTGTAGCCAGTTTTGAAAATGTTTCTCGTATAATTTTGATTGGATTCCTTTCCAATTTTGTGCGACTATCTGCTAGGAAGGCTTCTCTTGGAAAACCACTTTTTTAGCGATATGACAAAATTGATCAAATAGGGGCATATTTTTTAATTTCTTTGTAGCCAATTGTCCGAATGTTTCTTCTTCAATAATTTGATAAGATTGCCTTCCATTTTTGTGCAAATATTTCCTGGATAGAACTCTCTTGAAAAGTGACTTTCTTTAAGGTTCGCTATAAACTGGCGAAATGGTGCCAATTTAAAAATTTTCACTTACTTGTTTTTAAAATATGACTGCCTCTTCTTTTTGGCAACAAACAACCTATTGATACTTGATTCATTAGATCTCTGCTGGTCACAATGTCTCTGAACATGTTAATTTTGTTCCGTGTTGGTGGCTTCCAGACTGTTCTCAGATCATTTGACTTACAAAGATAAAATTTGGTAACTTTAACAGAGTGATAACATTTCACTAGAATTGCAAGTTTTGAGCTTAAACTTGAAGATCAGAAAAACATTTTAGAAACCCTATTTTATCACGAAAAATGGCTAAAGGTAGTATTCAAATTTGTATTCAAAACACTTATACGGTTTGAGTAGAGAGTAGCCTTTCAACCTTAAATTTGATCTTGAGGATTAACGTCAAAGGCCACCTGATATTTTGTCACGTGAGCCGCTAACGATAGGGCCGTTTGATTTAGAAGATTAATCATCATGAGCCGTATTCACAAAGGTCAGTTGTACAGTTAACTGGCAACGTTAACCGTTCCGTTAAACCCAGAACATCCAAAATTAAGTTCATAGATTTAACCTGCTTAAAAAATTCACCTAATATTGTTTGCGTGATACAGCTAGATCAACCGATTTTCTCTTCTAGGAGTACTGTTAACTGCACAACTAACTATTTCATGTTCGAAGGATATCATATAAACCTAGAACCTGAATCACAATTCTGATTATGTAAGTAAATTCGCCCATAAATAATGCAGTTTTGGGCATTCCTAAAAAAGAAAATATGGCAGTAAGTCCATACACATATTATTCAAACAAACCGTTACTGTAAGACTGTAAGTGAAAGTATATATATATATATATATATATATATATATATATATATATATATATATATATATATATATATATATATATATATATATGGCATTAGCGGGACCACATATAATTTTTTATAAACATATTTGAATTTATGGCGATTCTGATTGAAAGGCAATATTTAAGATATAACACTCGCGCATAAAATCATGAAGAAATAATATTTAGGTGTAAAGGTGTAAAGGCAAAATTTTAAGGAGGTCTCGATGATGCTTGTTATATACAATATATAAAAGATAGAAGAGAATAATTATAAAACTAAATTCCTATCAAAAATACCAAAACTCTCGCAAAATATTTGAGTGCAAATGATATTCCGATATTAATCCTGTACAACAACAGCAAAATTTAATGTTTTCAACAAATATATTATATGTGGAACCAAGGTTAAAATTATCGAGACGAATCACCTAACAAAGATGGTTCTCAATTTGTATACTGCATTGTTGTGTATGAGTATGAGTGGCCAACACAAACCAACAAGAAGCCCTTTCATCTTGACATATTTACGTCCCAACATTCAGCTACGTGAATGGAAAAATGCATTGAAGTAATATTCACCACTCGAGAACAAAATTAATTTACATTAAATCGAACATTTCTGTCAAGATTAAAAAAGTCTAAAAGCCTATTTTCAATAAAAAGTCGTTACTTTTGTATGTTCTTAGAGTTTTTCCATTAACCATTTTTTCAAAAATTATTTTTCACATGCATTTTTTACCAATAATTTGGGCAACATTTAACGCAGTGCACGTGGTATCGCTCCGTTCCATAGAATTTCTTTATTTCACCATTAGCCTATTGAAAATAGGATAAAGGGTGTTTGGGTTGGTTGGTGAGGGGGGAAAGTCCGGCATTAAACAAAGTATTATGGTATTATGGTATAATAACCAAGTATGGCAATCACAGCAAAAATGCAAATGCCTTATTGTTGTCTTATTATTATCGATTTTCTCCCAAGATAAATACGTCGATTTAAAAACAAAGAGGTAAACTAAACAAAACAGGAAACTGCATGAACGCAGATATGCAGTCTGTTGGTCCGTTTTCTACCCAGAAAATCCTATGGCACTGTGAAGGCGACCTATCAACAACCCCTCCCCACTACCATCAATTTTCACATTCACACAAAATCTTCTCTTCGGTGAAAAATAACGATGAAGTTTATGTCGAATCTTTGCGATTGTCTGCGGGTAGCAGTGTTACCTTTGTCTAATGAGACTTGGGTATGACGTTGAACTCGTCTGTGAAAGGTTCACACTCGACATCCCTATGTTTGCCGTTGTAAGCCACGATTTATATCCATAACTTCTTGCGTTTTCGCCCAGATTTCAGTACCGCGTGAAATTTATGGTTTCTACCAAATCAAGGATATTTATATTTTATATTGCTTGACTGAAATGATTTTCAGCGACAAATTTCATACAGAATATATCGCTGAAAGAGTTTGTTCTCAGCAGTTTAATCTCCCTATAAATCACACCAATTGCTAAATAAATTTTAGATGAAGGTAGAAAATAACAAAGAAAACTTTGTTATCTTCTACCTTCATCTTGTGTGTCTCTCTTTATTACATCTCTCTCTAATTTGTCTTGTATTTCTTTTGTCTGTCCATGCTTCTCTATCTATCTATCTATCTATCTATCCATCTATCTATCTTATATTTCCTCCCTCACTCCATGATTGCCTAACTGCCTCTTCTCCCATATTCTCTCTCTCAATCTATCAATCAATCAATCTATCTATCTATCTATCTATCTATCTATCTATCTGGCTATCTGTCTATTTCTCTGATACTTCCTCCCTCACTCCCTCCTTGCCTCCATACCTCTTCTCCCATTCCCTCTGTCTGTCTCTCTCAATCTATCTATTAATCTATCTGGCTATCTATCTATCCCTCTGATACTTCCTCCCTCAATCCCTCCTTGCCTCCCTGCCTCTTCTCCCGTTTTCTCTTTTCCCCTTTTCACTCTCTCTCTCTCTCTCTCTCTCTCTCTCTCTCTCTCTCTCTCTCTCTCTCTCTCTCTCTCTCTCTCGCTTCCCTTTCCTCGTGAACTCTTTATTATCTCTCTCTCATTTTCATTCTTGCTTTCCCTCTTCCCGTTTATGCATCAACCTTTGTCTCTCTCCCTCTCTCTTGGGCTGTTCTTTTTATCCCTCTCTAGTTTTTTATTTTCTCCTCACACCTCTTGCTATCTCTTCTCTTTCTTGCGTGACCTTCTTCCCCGACACACTCATGGTTCGGCCAATCTTACTCCATATAGTTTAACTCAAAGTCATTACCCCAAGGTGTATCAAACATCCAAGGTTAATATTAATCAAATAGGATGTTAGAACACGGAGACAACAAAACGAATGCAATAGTAAAGAAAATAAGTTGTCAAGTCAAACAACATTTCAAAGAAGCACTACAGATCGCAATTTCAAATGGACCAATATCCGAGATAGAACACAATGTTTATAATCTTTGAAATTAAAATGCACTTAATTAAAATTAAAATTGCCTTTCATATCGCTATATGTTATTTTGAATAAAAAAATCGTATTGTATAAACCCCAAAAATGTACTCTTCAAAATCTAGTGGAAGAACAATTCATATTCAGCAAATTAAATTAGCCAGCGTCTTGTTAGTGGCAATGTACTAAATTAAAATTTAAAATGCCTTCTCTCACGCTATGTGTTGCTTTGATTGTAAAGCTCGCATTGTGTGAAAGCAAAAAGCAGTTACTAATCTTGTTGGTGGGTAAATATTTCACAATAGCTTTGTGGGTGCAAAATAATAATGAAAATTTTCATCAAAGCAACTTTTTTTTAGACATAGTCTCATTACAAACATTTAAAATCACCTATCGTCTAAATTAAGCGATATCTTTAAAACGCTTATACCAGCAGCATCTCACAAAGATGAAACTTTGAAACTCAAAGCAGCTGCACTTTCACAACAATGAACCTTAACATGAATCTTAACATTAAACTCTTCCTAACTTAATAGTACCAGTTATATAGCAGCATGCTCTCAAATTAGAAATAGTCACCTAATACCAGAATTCTTATAGCAGCTCTCACACCAATAGTACTAGCCAAAGAATATTTTTATATTTTTAGAGCAGTGTTCTCGTAGCTGTAACCCTCGCCAAAGCATTCTTAAAGCAACAGCGCTCTCACATCAGTAGCACTTCCAAAAAGCGATCAAAATAAAATTATTATAGCAGTGGCACTGCTGAAACCACACCTTTTGGACGAATTCTTCTTGTTTTTTCCCTTACAGCTACATGACATTTACTTATATTTATATTCCTATCTATAGACTATCTGTTATATTTTTCAATTATATTCCCGTACTTATAGTGTGGTTCCTTTTCAATCAATCTGAAATGCCAGATAGCGAGAGCTCAGGTTGACTGTACAATTTTTGCCAACTTTGGAACAACCTTTATGTTACACATTCTTACATTTTAAGAAGCCAAATACACGCACCCTTCACGCCTTTTAAAAGGCATTGCTGAAGCCTCCGTTTCATTAGGTTGGACGATAATAACACACCAGAATGCATTTTCTAAAAGTATTTGCTTTAACGGTAATGATTCTACAAAGCTGTAAAGCTTCCAGTTACAATATGCAGTCTTTAAACAAAGCCTTGCAAACCTTGGAATTAATGAGAGTAGGACAAAATAACCAGAGAGACGAGAGAATTAACGGTAAAATTTCTTGCTATTTCTATAGTCATGACTTCATATTTGTCCAGTTGGTTGTGTTTTTGTGACACATTGATTTTTGATCAGTTTTTTTAAGCAATATTAGAACAATAATGAATGAAACGCACGAGAAGAGAGCAAAAAGAGACGGTTATCGAATTATTGTCCACGCCATGAAATTCAGTTCTTTTTATTCGTTTGTCATTTTGTATAGACTTCTTGTTTTGCTGCATAACATTGTACCCTTTCTTCGGGTCTAGCGGAGTTGCCACGAGGTGATTTATCACTCTGTGAATTGTCAGGCGATGAGTTATCTCGTGGTGACCTGCCACGCCGTGAGTTGAGCGTTGAGCCAAATTTTTAACTTTTGCCAACCTGTGATTTGCCATGAGATTTTATTGAAGGTTCTTTTCACGCGTACTTCTCACTAGTTTGTTAGATTGCAATTATCAATTGCATTTACTCCAGAGAAGAGTGTACATTGACCCATATATTCTCCGTAGTTGGTTATTTCCGGTAAATAAGTATAAATGCGTATAAAAAGCAAAACGTTGAGATCACTTGCATCTTTAATAATGGAATTTATCGAATCAGTAAGAAGAAAACCGAAAGTGCTTGATGAGGATTTCTCTATGCATAACCAAGAGACTCCACGTTTATTCGATGTTCCACCAATGTGATCAGTTAGTCCGGCAAAATTACATGGAATGGGTCAACATTATTTAGCATAATTATGACCGGGTCTCACAATTATATATGTAAATATAAGCGAGTGTTCCGAAATATGGGTAAATATTATAGATCACACTGGCGCCATTTTCGAATTGGATAGCACCAGGCGGACGGGGTAAAACTCAGTCTTTATAGCTCAATCTTTATAACTGCCCCTTACCCAGCTTCGACATCCCGACCGTATCCTCTTCCCCTAACCCTCCCTCCCTCCCTCCCTCCACTTTTCTCGCTTTATCATTAGATCTATCTATATCATTTCTCGTTATTTTGCAATTTTAGATTGCACGGCAACAGCCACCTTCGGAACAATCGACTACTCCATGCTGGGCTATAACATACTTTTCGGCTATCCAATGAGCACTGGAAAAGATGAGGGATTTGGACTGCCAATCTTTAAAATAGAGCTTGAGCCGCCAATATATACTTCCGACTGTGCTTACAAGGTACCACATGGGCTTCATGTAATCGCTGCCGTCTCGTGCATCACAACATTCGAGGCGAGTGAAACAAAAACTGAAGAAGAATTGTCGTCTGTGCTAGGTGCTGACGTAAGTGTGATTTTTATTCAATTCATATATAACAGCTGATGGTAAAAATGGAAAGTCTGGAGTACAGAAATTAACTGTTATTTATAAAACACATATTGTTGTTTGCGCCAATGATAATGTCTTTAAAAATGTAGCAGGTAAACGAAATAATGTTAATTTTAGGTTGAAATAAAGTATTAACGGTATCAAGAATTGGTAAATTAAATAAAAATATTTGTGAACCAGTTCTGCGTATGCCAACAAAAACATTACTAAGTGATTTTGATTTTTGTTATGAATTTAAGGTATCAGCTGCAGCAGGTGGATGGGGAGTGAAGTTCACAGCTAGCACTTCTTACCAATCAACTGTTCAGAAAATGAGCAGTTTCCATGAAGTGTTTGTTTATTCCTCCGCAAAATGTCATTATTACGTCGCTCGTCTTAATGAAATCACTCCACCTCCGCTTGATCCAGACTTCATAAAGGTCGTGAAATATCTCGAAGAACATGATGACGAAGCAACGTACTTTGAATTCTTTAAGAATTTTGGAACCCACTTTGCCAAAGAAATTACGTACGGTTCCCGATATACCCAGGAATATGAAATGACTGAAGAACAATATAGTACAGCATCGGAAAGTTCCCTAAGTGTGTCCACTCAGGCCGAATATGCTGGACTATTTAGTGTATCTGGTGGGTTTGGTATGACAGATGAACAAAAAGCCGCCGCTAAAGAGTTTTCGAAGCATTCCAAAAGCCGAACAATAACTGTTGGTGCACTGCCGCCAATTGATGGAAATTCTGATACTTGGGCCTCAACAGTAAAGGAATTGCCCATGCCAATGAAGGTTACCTTGGAGTCCATAGAGAACATGTTCAATGGGCGATATTTTGGGGAAGAAGATGTAGATTATGAATCAATCAGAAACAACATCCTTAAATACAAAGCAAAATACTGCCAACATCTTATGGAAGCCGGAGAAGTAGATTCCTGTGTTGATATTGGTAAATATTATTCCACTGTATTTTTTAAATACAAATCTTTGTCTTTAAAACAACATTTTGATCCATCTGAACTAATTAGTTATTTATACTTTTGAAACTTCGATACAATCTCATCAAATTTAATTTCATTTGTATTTCGGTCGCTATATAGCTATGAAATAACTGCATTTTTCTTTCAGTCGTTCCTTAAATCTCAAAGGTTTTCTTTACACCAGAACCAAGATATCGGACCAAACCGCAAACAAGACCACCTCAAAAATGGGGCTGCTCTTGGGTATCCAAGTTCCACCTCTTTCAGTGATCAGGAATCCCCCAAATAGGACCTCCCCGGAAATCGGACACTTTATCCCAGATAAATGGTAACCTTTTCTCCTTGGGTCTGAAGTATGTATTGCCGTCTATGTTCGACTGTAAGACTTTCTAAATTCAAGTTTAGATCATTATCTGTTTTAAATATATTTGTTCTTCCTTTAGACTCTTTGTGCATACCTGAGGGGAAAGGCCCATTTCATATATATTGTCTACGCTTGTGGTGGATGAGCGCGGGATGTTCACTGGAAAATGGCCTCAACTCCCCTGATAACGACGATGCTTCGGTCGCATTGTAGAATACCATGAGTGTTGGGGAGGCATTCTACGATATGTACGATACGTTTATAAGGGCCAAGTACACAGACGACATACTCGCCTACAAGCAATGCCATGGCACTTGTAAGTAAGACTTGAATAGGTCCATGTTTTAACACATTGTCGGGTGATAGAAAAGTAGTAACCGAACAACCAGGGCGAGGGTAATATGTTTCTTAAATAAGAAAAACAACCCGTTAAAAAATTATTGCACGCTTGGAAAATGAAATACATATTAAAAAATTTAACTAATGACACAAGTCATGTCTCCGGCTGCATGCATTTATATCTCCTAAAAAGATACAACTAGGAATAATTACCGACCTTGTACAGAAGACTGGCGTTTTAGTTTACTTATCGACTTATAAGGCATTGCAAGAGTACGAGACTGGTCTGGTCGTGGCCTATAGATGGCTATTGGGGCGAAACGTAAAATGGAAAGACGTAGAGGTTTGCGCAAGGTATTATATTTTTATATCTTACCTTTGTTATATCTAGTATCTTTTTCTTGAATACCATGTTTGATGTTTTGCTATATATTATGTCTATAACAAGCTGATGCGTGTCCACTAACTGGGCCCGGTCCGCACAATCCCGAGTGTCTGCAAGCCTGGTGGTTGAACACTGGCTGCTCCTTGGCAGGCACAGCATCACCTACATACAGTCAAGAAGTAACGGATAATTACAACATCCTCAGTGGATCCAAAGTGCGAAAAATGATGTTCGATATAAGTGACGAGGCACAATATTATGACGAAAATAAATACGGTCGTTGCTTCGAAATAAGTAATTATTTTAATATTATTCATATATATATATATATAAATATATATATATATATATATATATATATATATATAAATATATATATATATATATATATATATATATATATATATATATATATATATATATATATATATATATATATATATATATATATATATATAGAAGTGTACCTCCAGCAATACGGGGACCATTTTTGCTAAAAAACCAGTATTAGGTAGACCAAAAATTTAGGGAGACCAAAAGTAGGTCTCCTTAATTCTTAGCGAGTTTAAACGTTACGAAACTACTCAGCAAACAAAAACGAATGATTTTATGGCATAGCAAATATAACATACTTTGGTTTAAAATTAAATTTGTGTGTTGAAACTTGATAACAAGCTTTCAATTTGATCCTAAACTTTATACCTTGTATAAACATTAGTGCCAAAAAATCAGCTGTAAGGAAACCGGGGAAAACTGGCATTTTTATTTAAGATCCGCTATATATTACGTATTTAAAAATATTATAGCAACCAGTATTTTTTTCCTTAACTGCTCAACATGCTTATACATGGTTTAGCACGAAATTGAAGAAAAGGATAATTTAGCACTGTAAACAGGCATTTTTTCAAAGAAACGAACACCTGAGAGCAAGATGCATTATGACGTAATAAACATTATGACGTAATGAAACGCATCCCTACTTTATATATATATATAGTGTGTAAACCGACGTAAGCGGACTATGCTTCACACTTATACAAAACACTTCAAAGGCCATTTTTTTATATTCATTACTCTTTTTTGCCTACAAAATGATTTCTAAGGAATTTAAAATAACATTTAGCACTTTTTTGTCTTAATAATATAAAAATCTTGCACATATTCATGAAAAATATATGGTCTCCTTATTGCTGCTTGTATATTTCTTGGTGTATAAACCGACTTAAGGTGACCATATATACAACTTGAAGAGACATTTTGTTTATCATTAATTACTACTTCAATTCTTTTCTTTCCTAAGTAATGTTACAGAGTTTAAATGTCACGTAACAATAGAAACATGAAGCATCTTGCACATATTTGCATGCTAAGTAGAACTAAATGGCACAGTCATTGGTAATATGTGCATAGTGTCATCTATTAAGGCTGTCGTACATGCGTATAACTTATACAAAATGCATATACATAACAAATAACAATAATAATAAACATAGGTTTAAAATAATTCTTCAAAAACACCCAACTAGTAGCAAAATATGCTACTTTGGGAGACCAAATATACAGAGCATTAAACCACACACTTACGGAGACCCGGAAAATTCCGTGGTTTTAGCCAGGTCGCCTAAAATGCCAAGGAAAAAGACCAACTTTTTCGTTTATTTTTTGCTACTTAATATGACAAGAAGAAAAAATCACACCCATTATCTACAACGTATAGGAACATTTTTTGGTAATTTTTGTCTTTCTAAACTCAAAGGTAAAAAATATACAAATGGTCTCCCTAAGTGCTATATTAAAGGCATGGTCTCCCTATGACTGGTTTTAGACATACATATATATTAATGATGATATTTTGATGTTTAATCTAATTGAAAAATGCTTTGAGAAAATTCTGGGATATCTGTCGGTACTAGTATAGTCCATGCAGGGAGGGTATATTGGGGGACTCAATTGTTCTGAAGGTTGACGCCATGCAATCTAAGAGAATAAAATAAAATAACCATAAGAGGGAGAAAGAAATAGGGACAGGGATGGAGAGAGAGAGTGAGAGAGTGAACGATAGGGATAGAGATGCAAATAGTTAGAGTGAGAGAGAGAGACAGAGAGAGAGAGACAGAGAGAGAGAGAGAGAGAGAGAGAGAGAGAGAGAGAGAGAGAGAGAGAGATTAAGAGAGAAAGTAAGAAGAAAGGATCCATAAATATTTTTGCAAGCTTTTCCAAAGAGTGAAATAGTAAATGTATTTCCGTAGTCAGTATTACAAGCAATATTTTAACGAACAAATTGGAAAATGTTATTATTCATGATACGGCAGAAAGTTAAATGACAGTTTCTTATATTCATGGTGACATATAAACAAGTTGCGATATAAAAAAAGTGCATCACAGTTCGGCCAACTTCTCCGGCTCCCTACTCCCTCCTTAATTAATTGTGTCAATATTTTGCTACGTTCATACCACTTCAAAAGGCCCCCTTTCCGCCAACAGCCACCCTTTTCCTTCTCCAGATGTTCCTAATCTCTCATACAGGCTTTCCAGAACTCCTAGAGATAAAGGGTATTTTTATAGTCTTCCGCTAAAAAGTGGTCTTTAATAGTTTCTAACGATGAACAAATAGTTTTAATAGTGACATATAAACAAGTTGCGATATAAAAAAAGTGCATCACAGTTCGGCCAACTTCTCCGGCTCCCTACTCCCTCCTTAATTAATTGTGTTAATATTTTGCTACGTTCATACCACTTCAAAAGGCCCCCTTCCCGCCAACAGCCACCCTTTTCCTTCTCCAGATGTTCCTAATCTCTCATACAGGCTTTCCAGAACTCCTAGGGATAAAGGGTATTTTTATAGACTTCGGCTAAAAAGTGGTCTTTAATAGTTTCTAACGATGAACAAATAGTTTTAATAGGTTTTATGCTTTTACTCTTCATATGTAGCCACTTCATGAATTAATGAAAGGTCAATGAGATCTGCAGACACGTTGAAAACGAAGGAAACTGTTTATTTTTTTAACAGCTCCAGAATGTCCATTTCATGCATCGGGGCCACACAGACGAGAATGTCTTCGAAAATGGTGGGTAGAAGCTGGTTGTGTGCTTGATGGAAATTCCTCTCCTGATAACGATCTTGTTCAAGTTGCCTTATGGAACGAGATGTCTGTGGATGACGTCCGCGATGACATGCGAATGCTCTCAATGCAGTACTTGATATGGAGCATTATGAAGAATATGATGGTGTATATGAAAAGTGCTACGGCATCGTTGGAATTTACTAACTCGTGATCGTAGTACATCGCCAAATAGAACTTGAAATCTGTGGATAGAGTATGCATAAGCACGCATTATTATGCTCGCCATGAAAAATAGATGTAATCAGCCCGAGAAAGTATGAGTGTATTTATGAAATGAGCTATGGCATCATCCGAATTTACTAACCAATCATCTTAAAAGTATAAGCGTGGTACATTGGTTTGGAAGTTATTTGTTTATGATCTGCTTTTAAAGTTATGCTAAAAAAATTATTGACTTTAAAAACTTGTGCTTTAATAATGTAATTTTATTATTACTTTTGTTCCTTGAATTGAGACAGGAAGTTTATCTGCCTTTGCAAATTTGCAAGATCGAATGTCGATTTATGAAATAATAATCTCGACATTAATTTCTACTGTTTTAGGAAAACACCATAGTGATATTTAGTTTGCATGTTTCTGATCTTGATCTTATGATCTTATAAAGTAATGTGTATCTTGTTTTATTAACTAGCTAGGATGGTATTCAATTTACCAGTTCGGGGGTTTTAGAGCTTGTAATCTGATTTTAAATGTTTAAGTTTAATTGTTAGATTAATATTATTAATATTTGTTTATTTAATCTCTTGGTTGATTTATTTCTTAATTAATATAAAACTTCAAATGCAAGAAAAAATTTTAACAATGCGGCATGAAAACAGACGGTTATATGATATGATAACATTTCGCTGTTTAGGCATATAATGTCGCAGCACAGGAGTACATTAAATATATTAAAATTATAATAAAATTAAAATGAATAAAACCGTTAATAGTTAAAAGCAACCTTAAAGAGGTGTGTTTTAATTTTCTAATTGAAAACAGCTAATGAAGAGGAATTTCTAATATCGAGTGCAAGGTCGCACCATAGCCGAAAGCGGGCTATTGAATATGCATGGTATCCATAGCTTATAAGATGAAATGAAGGCTGGATGTGAGATTACACGTGCTTGTTCGGAGCTGACGAGGTGTCGAATAAGGAGTCAGTAGCGATTGAGATACTAGGGTTTTAGTCCATTGTGGGTCTTGAAAACAATAACTAGAAGAAAATCAATGCGATAACTAATCGGTAAGCAATGAAGAGATTTCAGAGTAGGGGTAATAAGATAAAAACTTTGTGCTTGACAAACAACGCCAGCCGCTGCGTAATTACAGCTGGCATGCGTATCTCTTCGCATTTTTTTATTTTTTTATTCCTTCAGTAATTACTTATACAATATTTCAACGGAAATAATAGATTATTTATTCCTAAATTTGTAAGAGCATTCCATAGGTCCCAAGTTCAAAAGGAAACGACGGAAATTATACCACCATGGAGGAGTGCTTGGACCTTACTGACAAAGCCAGAAAACCCGGAACATCAGCTTGGATCCAGTGGTAGGTGTAAGCTCTGTAAATGACTTTTTCAACGAAAACACGCTATGATTATTGGTAAAAACTGGAAAAGTAATGGTTGCTCTGGCTTCCGTTGTTTAGTGATGGTCGTTAGGATTTCAAACGTTTTGCTGTCTACCGGTACTCAATGTAGGCAAATTTTCGCTGTCTTTAAAGGCATCGGTTAAGCTTACTAAAATATGTGATTGGCAGGATAGGTATACGATTAAAAACAGGTACATCCACAAAAAAAGAACTAATAGAACTGCTGATTTAGAGAAAGACAGATGTTTTATTTTGGATACAATTTGACAACCTCTGCGATTCGATCAAAACAGAAAGGCTGCGAAATCCGTTCCTGACGCAGTTTATAATATTTTCAAAATCCTGACCATTTACACTTTAAAACCGTATACAAAATTTTCCGTATTTTATTAAAGAAAACTCTTTAACTTCTAAATTTCATAAAAGCAAAAATATTTAAGATAACTGTACCTATTTTGTTCCATGCATTAATATAATCTTGAGTATGATTCAATCTTCGACAAAAATGTGCAGAAACCTATGGAAGTCGATCCGACATGCTAAATGCATTAGCTATGACCGCGTTTTATTATGGCGTATATTTTCCTTCAGAAAACATTATAATTTTCTGAAGAATGATATACAATGAAACACTGAGGAACTGAGAAGCAACTGAAACTCGATTTTACCAATTATCGATGGTGATTCAAATCTTGATGTGTCCCTTGTATTGATCACCCTTTTTCTGGCATAGATGTGATTTATACTACAGAAAACTTGTCAACGAGTTGTTTTTGACTAAAACTGAGCAAAAATAAAGGATCCTACTTGTACTTAGCATCATTTGAAAAAGCCAAAAAAAAAATAGAAAAAAAAAGTACTTGTTAAAATGACGAATAATTGCTGTTGTATTATACATTAACTAAAAATAAATATCCGTTAAAAATGTAACATTTAGGCAATTTTCTGTCAAATTACTCCTCAGCATAAAATTGCATTCAGTACCGGTCTGCTGTCTTTTATCTGAAAGTCCAACACAATTTATACATTCTGCAGAAATTTATAATGCAGAAAAAACGCCTAACTTTTTGAAGAATGTATAAATACGTTATTTGACTAAAAAAGGCACCCTCTGCTTCATACACACAGATATAAACTTGTATTGGTGCTTATGCACAATTGGCCATGACTAAATATGGAAATACAGAAAAAGTAACACCCATTCTTCAATAGGTATACAAGATGTAAACTTTGGCCTAGTTTCCCTAGTGAATACCAAATGCGTGATGATAAATATTTATTCGCACAATTGTATCTTCTTATTAAAGATAAGAAACTACTTTATTTACAACCTAATCATAGTTTCAAAAAATAACTTGGAAGAACAACCATTAAAATAAAAAGAAAAACATTATGGTTAATCACTTTCTTGAAACAAATGAATCCAAAAAAAGAACAGCAAAAATTAATTTAAAAATATAAAAGCAATAAAGATAGCAAATATCTGTTATCATTTCTATTACATACTATAACTCGCAAAGCCTATGTGGAATAGATAATTATATCAAAGTATAACCATTATATTCATGAAAAATAAGTACTACAAAACTTCCTAAAACACAAAATTGTAGCAGCTAAAAGTTTCGAACAATACTATTCATCAAAACAAGAATAAAAAAGAATACAATGTGAAACCATTAAAAAATCAAATTATTTATTTTTAGCAGAAAATTAACCAGTTATAATGTCTGCAATTTAATTTTAAAATAATATGTTCACATGAAAAATGTTTCAAAATAAAAGGTACTTCTAGGCAGTTAGATAAATAAAGAGTAAAACCAGATTAAAAAATATGGTTCAGGAACACCTTTTCTTTGCATAGTTCCTCAGATAACCCGAGCACATTTTGATAACTCAATATATAAGTAATATGTCCGAATAAAAACGATTATATGTTAAGGATATCTTTAATGCAGACAGATAAATAAAGGATAAAGGCCCGACGAAAAGGATGATTTAGAATCAACAGTTGCGTGATCTCGAACCATAGACTTCCCGGGGATTTCTTCGTCACATGACTTTTGTTTTATTTCTGTTCTAGATGAATCTAAAAACATTCGTGTCTTAAGTGATGCAAACAATTCCTCAAAGTAAATGTCATGGAATTTAGTCATGGAAAACATGTCAGCCTAGTACAGTTACCTCTCACAGCTAATTCAATAACAAAAGGAACATTAACAAACGTTGAAATGATGTTTTGAGCAAATTTTTATAGTGCTTAATTCAGTATCAAAGGAAGCGCACTATTACCTCTCATATAAAAAGGATTCTATGCACATATTGTAAAAGACTTGAAGAAAACGCGCTCAGGGTGGTTTTATCCAATCTGGGGCTTTGTTGAAACGCCCCATATACGTCTGTCCGTGCGTAACCTTATTTTGTACCTTCCATAACTCGTAAAGTAATAGAGGGCGTGCCCAATCTTACAGAAAGAAAGTATAAATCGTGTAGTTTGCAACGTGAGTTTACTCATGAAATTTGTAAGAAATTCTTTGCATGTTACCTAAGAATTAGCTGTTTTTAAAGCACCTATGTCCTGGGCATATATCTAAAGGTAATGAACGGACCAGGCGAAACTAACAAGAAGTTTGTATTGTGTATGTATTGTGTAGCTGTCAACGTTGTATTAGTTTTAAAGTCGGTGAAACGTGACAAATGACTTGTCTAAAAACACTTGTTCTTAGAATTGGGGCAATGTCGCGTTCGCACTACTTCGTATGCAAATTCTTTCTAGGGACTTGTAACCTTGCACAGTGGATAATAAATATATTGTTGATATGCGACATTATACTAGTTTTGAAGTCGATGATAAAGTGACAAAATGTCTTGTCCAAAATTGTTAACAATTACGTTAACAATTATGTGGACGATATTTTGTAACAAAAGTTGTTTTAGGTGTCCACAGAGGCATACGTATAAGTTGTACGACTACGATAGTCTTGTTTAAGTTACATATGTACTTCATTGAATCACATTATCAATAGATTATTGGGTCGTCTTTAGGGTAACATTCAAGCAACGTTGCCGCTTTTGCGAAGTTTAGCCAATGACATTTACCTCAGAAGCTCGATATTAACTCAGTGAGTTGAAGGATGAGAAGAAACGCCGCCCTGGATCTGCGTCAGTGAAGTTCTATTGAAAACCCATCAAACGAGAAAACGCCTAAGGCTTAGATGAGTTTTTAATCTTAAAGCTTATAAATTCAAACGTAACCAGGTAGAAGTCTGCTTGAGTATTAAAAGTGCCTATGTTGGTCTGGAAATGACAAACAATAGCCGCATTATTATTTGCTTCAAATTTACAACTTATTTTCGTTTTATCTCAGTCCAAGGAACCTATTGAAATGAAGACTCAGTTCTAGATTAAAAACAAAAATAAAAGAGAAAAAGATAATCAGCGTTTCCATCCAACTAGTTTGCAACGTTATAGACAGGGTAGTCTTAAATGGACAACCTCGACAACAGAGTGACCGTTAGAATTTGAAGCAACGAAAAACGTCACAAGGAAGAAAACTGAAAGAAGATCTCTTAAGCGAGTACGCTTATTTATTACTACTGCTTGATCAAGAATTTCAGCAGACTTATGTCTTATCGATCAAAACATTATTGTACAACTTTTTATTGTTTCAACTGTCTTCATCGTGCAGTGTGTGGAAAGCATGGGGCGCAACGTTTGTCATTCCCCAAGTAACTTATCATCAAGAATGTAGCCAAACAACGGCTAACACATTTTGTGATTTGTGCTTACTTTGAATGTTTCACTCAAAAGCATGAAGGTGGCAGGTATCAGCATCATCGTCCAAACAGCTTTGCCTATGTGGTTGTCAGCCAGTACAATACACGTGCGCCAGTCTTGTGTCGAGGAGACAATGCTGTAAAAGGACTTCCTAGACTATATGGTCTACGAGCGTGATCGTAGTGTGCATTGGTTACAGCAGCCAAAGGACATGACCATGACTCGTGATGACAAAGAGAATTTCTAGAACGCTGTCGATTGCTACATTTGCCATGAGCCTCTTGATGCAGATCGTGTGAGAGATCATGACCACATCAAAGGCAAATATCTCGGAGCAGCGCATAACGAATGCAACTTGCAATTTCGACTTAGAAAAGATCGGCAGATGGATAAAGATTCTTTTATCATTTCTGTGTTTGTCCACAATTTGCGAGGCTATGACAGTCATCTGACAACGGGGCAAATTGCGAAATTCAAACATGAAATACTTACAGTCATTCCCAACACCATTGAGAAAAATATTGCTTTCACCATGAGCAATCTAAAATTTACAGACAGCTTTCGGTTTATGAGTACCTCTCTACAGACGTTGACATCCAACCTCGCTGCAGAAGGAAAATATAACTTCTACAACATGACTTCTCACGTCCACGATACTAAACAACAAGATTTGCTGCTGAGAAAGGGAGTGTACCCCTATGATTACGTGGACGAACCATCCACGTTTGCCGAAACGCAGCTACCGTCATTAGCGATGAGGATTATGCAGACGCACAGAAGGTCTAGGATACATTCAACTGTACCACATTCGGTGAATACCAAGACCTATACCTGAAATCAGATTTACTGCTGCTAGCCGAAGTGTTTGAAAATTTTCGTCAAGTATGCCTCAACACGTATGCCCATTATTATACAGCGCCAGGACTGTCGTGGGATGCTATGTTGAAAGAAATGAAGGTGAAGTTGGAATTAATCACTGAGACTGACATGTACCAAATGGTTTAACAAGGCATACGTGGAGGAATATCTGTGATCACACACAAGTACGCGAACGCGAAAGCAAATAATCCCTGCGTGACAGATGACAATTCTGAGATGCCAGACAACTACCTGATGCACCTAGATGCAAACAACCTGTATTGCTGGGCTCAAAACTTTCAACGACGATTTAACCGCCGTACATTTACGTAAATTGGATTTGCTTCTGGATAAACCCATTCAAGTCGGCTCTACTATTCTCGACCCCAGCAAAGAGCTTATGTTTGACTTTCATCACAATTACATCATGACCAAGTATCCCAATGTCAAGCTGTTGTTCAGCGACACCGACAATCTATGTTATGACATAGAAACTGGAAATACCTACTACGATATGCGGCAAGATGCTGACTTGTACTACACAAGTGACTATCCGTCCGATCATTTCAACGCAAGCAGAAAAGTACTTAGAAAAATAAAGGATGAGACGGCAGGCATCCCTATTGAAGAGTTTGTTGGACGCAGACCAAAAATATATATTTTAATGTATGGTGGTAAAGAAAAACACACTCAAGCTTGTCAAAGACGCATTAAACCTGTATAGTATAGAGACAGTTTGTTTAACCAAACTCAAACAATGGCTACAGCACACATGATTCAAAGTCATGACCACCAGCTTTTCTCGAAGAAGTTGAGGAAAGTAGCCCTCCCCACATATGATGACAAGCGGTACGTGCTAAATGATGACTATTCCTTCTTAGCGCTTGGAAATTACAAGAGGACATTATAAAGGGGGAGGCGCTCAAATTTAAGAGTTATTTGAGGTGTGGACGCTGAAGCGTTGACATGGAAGTGAAACCAAGTCGAAAGATATCTGCAACTGATATGAATACTCTTGTTGATACAATCAAGGACTTAAAAGTCAGAAGTCCCACCACCAGCAAAAAATTGAAAGTGGAGACACCACCACCACCACAGTCGTTGGTAGGAATGCTTTCTCTGGGAAATGAAAAGTACATTACAATTATGAAACAAAGCAACGAAGAAGTGGTGAACATTCGTAAGTACCCGCAGTAGGGCTCTGGAAGAAAGTGTCCTACGAAAAAGGGTATTTTGATGACAGTGCCTGAATAGAAAATGTTGAAGAAGCAGTTGAAAGAAGTGGATAAAAGGCTTCGAAGAGAAGGAGACAGCTCATAAGGTATACGTACTACCATCATGAATGCGTTAGTGTTTGACAATGGTGTTTACTTCACCGTGAATGACTTGAATGAAGTTATTAAAATTCTGCCTATCTGTTTAAACCTGAAGTGTGGAAAGACTTTAAAAACGTATCGTTGACAGTACCCGGGTTTAAATGCAAACTTGAAAATAATGTTGAAAAGCCAGTGATTGTACATGATACATCAAACATACGTGTCAGATTCTGAAAATCTGTTACATAGGATTATCCAGAGGATTATAATGGAATTATGCCAGATACTCCATTTATAGCATTAATTGACTTCAATATGAAGAAATGGCGCACAGTCTTACGATTTCTAGAGGCCATACAGCATGAACTCTTCACCATCATCCGAGCATAAAATGCCTCCACAGACAGGAAGACAGCTCATCTCATAGTTGATGCGATTCTTCAATGTAATGGAAGATTTTTTATCGGATTATGCACTCATAACAGATCATTTCTCATATCTGAGAAAGGCATGTGATGACATTATGCTAAGACATTTTGGAAAGTGTATCATACTACCGTCTGAAGCAAAATCCGTGTTGAAGGATAATCTACAGGACCAGAGGATACCTGACTTTCTCCTTATAGTCTCAGATGATTTAGAAGTATGTGTGACTGGGAACTGTCTAGACGTATTTGTACGATTTTGCCAGTATGACTAGATTATAGAATGCAACGACTACATCACCATCAACACAGTGGAAAGGCATGCTCTGTTGCAAGCAGTGGATTGGGAAGAACCTTGAATTTAAAGAGAACTTAAAAGTGCAAGTCATGCGGGTACCAAGTCCAGTACTATGTGGATTTTCATAGCATTTACAAACGTGGGTATAATGTCTATGATACATATATTAATTTAGACTCTAATGACTGGTTTTCATTTATCAATGTATTGAATGCGTTTGTAAAAAATATGTATTGGAAGAAAAGTTTAATGTAAAATAATTGTTGAGCTGAAATAAAAGAAAGTGGTTTTTGTTGAACTGTAAATAATGGTTTTTTGTAACACAATAAAAAAAGAAAGTTGTATAAGACTGTCCTGCTTTATTTATTATAATAAATAAGATTGACAATTCCCAAAAAAAAAACAGCTTAACTAACACAATTCTATATACAAACAACATCAATATAACAATGGTTTACAATGTCTATATACAAAATCCTTTAAAACAAAATCACCATCGCTTCTTCTTAATACATCAATGATTTCAAAAGAACTATGTCCTCGTGCTCTTTGAATAACATAATACACACAATAAAATCCGCATGTAGATGATATCGGTGTTTGTAATGGAACTGAATTATAAATGAAATTAAACTTTAAAAACTTATTCAACGACTACCTATAGTGAAAGTCCATAAAACATTATATCACAGCTAAAATTGTTGCAGTCACGAGTGTCCCTAAAAACAGCTTTATCGTTAACTGAAATAAGTTTTCTTAAATAGATATGTCTTCAAGTGTTGTTTGAACATTCCTAAAACTTGGTTGAGTTCTAATGCGAGGAGGCAGAGCATTCCACAAGACAGGAGCTGCATGACTGAATGCTCTGTCACCGTAACGTGTCCTGTACTTTGGCACACACAGGTACGTGGAGTCGGTCGATCGTAGATTCCGTTCGGGGCAATACAACACAAGCTTATCACAAATATAGCCCGGTGCCTTACCATGTAGAGCTTTCCAAACTATGCACATAACTTTAAACTTTATCCTGTCTTCGATCATAAGCCAGTGTAGCTCTAAAAGTGCCTCTGAAATACTACAGTCCCGCTTCCTCTGCAACACAAGTCGGGCTGCGATGTTCATAACGCGCTGCAAGCGTTGAATCAAACACTTGGGTAGGGAAACTAGCACAGAATTACAATAATCAAGTCTAGAGATAACATAGGCTTGAACAAGGGACTTTGTTGCATCAATGGTAAGATAGCGGCGTATTTTGCGTATCCAGTTAATGTAATACATACAGGTTTTACACACATTGTTCACATGGACGTTCATGGACAATGAATCATCAAGAGTCACTCCAAGGCTTTTGATAGACTTTGAGGATCTGATAATACTGTGACCCAAGTCCAGTTCAGACACTTCTACTTTTGACCTATTTCTATCACTACAAACAATCATAAATTCTGTTTTATCCGGGTTGAGTTTTAATTTGTTGGCTGTAGTCCACTTCTCTATTGACACAATACTTTTGCTCAAGCCCGAGATGGTTTCATACTGACTATCAGGAACTCTCAGTGACATACTTAGACAGCCCGGTGTCATCTGCGTAACAGTGAAACAAGAGTATGAGCAACTGAAGCAAGTTGCCCCCAAAGGCTGAGTATAGCCAGAATACAGCCTTGATCCTAATTTGGATCCCTGCGGCAGCGAACATTCCAAATGGAGCTTAAGAGGTCTTCCCTACTGACACACAAACACTTCTGTCGCTTAGGTAGGATCGAAACCAATCATTGACTTTTCCACAGACACCAAAAGTGTAGCTTAAACGCTTAAGCAGCACCGCGTGGTCCACAGTATCAAAAGCCGCTGACATGTCGAGCATCGCAACGGCAAAGGCGGAATCTGGATTGTCAAGCCCAGACAAAATATCATCAAGCGCTGTAATAAGGGCAGTTTCTGTGCTGTGATATTGTCTATAAGCAGACTGATACGGTTGGTTGAGGCAATTAGTAGCTAAGTGAGTCGATAACTGTCTACTAGCTGCCTCCTCAATAACTTTACTTAGGAACGAAAGATTTGATACAGGCCGATAGTTACATAAATTTGTGTCCAAATTTGGTTTCTTCAATAAGGGTCGGATGATAGTGAGTTTGTGTTCCTCCAGAAACTGTCCAGTCAACAATGACAAATTCACGATTTTTGTTATAACAGGTAAAAGGTCGTCAATACACTCACTGAGCAATAAAGCAGGAAGAGGATCTTACTCACACGATTTGCACTTGGAGCATGTGATACTTCGAACTTCCTCCTCGGATAATAATCTAAACTCGGATAAAGTTTGTCCATGGAAGGCAACATCGTGCTCCATCGCAGACTCGACATCATCGTCAAAATTTTGACGTATCTTATTGACTTTGTTTTGAAAGAACGCGTTGAAGTCATCAGCAAGCTCTTTTGCATTTTCATGATCTGGTAAAGGGTTACTGACTGTTTTGTGCATTATGGCATTTATATGACTAAACAGTGATTTAGAATACCGCGAGTTCTCTTCGATTACACCGCATAGATGAGATGTTTTGGAATCTTCATATAGTTGATCAAATGCATCACGCTTTTCAAAATACTCCTTTTGAGTCTCGTCTGACTGTTTCTTACGAAAGCGACGTTCTGCTCGCCTTTTAATTCGTAAGGCTTCCAGAACTTCTGCTGTTTCCCAAGGATCACGCTTTTTGATTGAAGCTACACGAGTTAAAACCGGCGCATATTTATCCAACCACGCTCGTAATTCTGAATCGTAAGCTTTGGTAAGTTCCTGAAGATTCATTTTATCATAGTCTTTCACCAAAGGTAGAGTACGAATATCTTGTCGAAAAGTAGGTATATCAAGAGATTGAATGTCACGATAAGAAATTATTCTTTTATCCTGTGGAGGTCTGTGAATATCGATATCACAACTAATAAGAAAGTGGTCAGACACAATATCTCCTACTTTAACGTTGCCAAGAGTTAATGGGTCACTATCGCGATTCATAATTAGGTCCAACGTATGACCTTTGACATGAGTGGCACTTTTAACATGTTGTACAAGTCCAAACGTGTCGCAGAGTTGAGTGAGCTTTTTAACATATGGGTCATCCTGGTTTTCGAAATGCAAATTGAAGTCACCACTAAGAACAAGTGAAGACCCACCGAGGGCTAAATTTTCTAACAAGATTGCAAATTCATCTAAGAAAATAGCAAGGGATGTTGACGGAGGCCGATATATGACTACAAATCTTGCGCAGTCCGGAGCTGTTAATACTGCTATTGCTAAATACTCAAATGAAGTGAATGATGGAGCCTTCAGCTATCTTGCCTTATAGCCTTCACGGAAAAGAAAGGCTACTCCACCTCCAGCTTTATTTGCACGATCCTTGTGTAACAGTGTATATCCTGGTGGGCATATAGCTTTGCACTCATACTGATCGCCATCCTGGCGTATCCATGTTTCAGTGATCGATAGGATGTTTTGTTCTATGTTATTATTTCTAGGATTATGGTTGACATTAGTTACTATTGTAGCGCATAGTAGCTGAATATGCGCGATATAAATGACTCTTTGATATGATATGATATGAAGAGTCAAAATATTCTGCAGGGTCTTTGTCAAAATACACTGCCACCCAATGCTGTCCTGGCTTATCATGATTGTCTGTATTGATGGCATAGGCACCACGTTGTAAAGATTGTAACTGGTCCATGGAAAACACGCCTTGAAAGAAGTCTTTTGTCATCCTATCATGGGATAGTATGGCATCTATCTGTTTCATGTTCATGACTGGTAGTCGAATTGAATGCTGCGATTTGCACTTATTTCAATGATGTTACCAAATTCAGCATAGACTATGATATTGACTGTATTTTGCAAGGAACCGGCAAATTTCATCTCCAGCCGCAAATTCCCACGTTTAATGAGTGGGTAGTGGTCATCACCATCATAATCAGGTGTTAAGTCAAATGCAAATAATGAATAACCTCTAGGCCAATCTTCCCTTTTTTTGATGGAACTTTTCTCACCATTCAATCTTTCAAAAGATGTGCAAAGATTTTCAAAAGCGTCAAGATACTTCCCCCCATTAATGTTAAGTTTGAGAGGTTTGGATAGGATTGGTTCACCATCAGCGTAAAGTTGCATGTAGTTAAGACTAAACTGTCTAAAATTATACGGATATCTCAACACTGTTCGGCACAGGATTCATTATGAACCATTCCAATGACAATATGTTGTGGTAATTGACCCAAACAGATGTTACCTTTCACATAAGATCTAATTAATGCGGGAATTGCTAAAATTTCCCATTCTTAATAGTAATTGGAAACTTGACAATAGTTTTCATCACTGCATCCCTATGTCCCAACTGAATACATAGACTAGCCCTCACTTTGCATCTCTCACTTCTACCTTAAAGGTATTATTTACAGCTATTAATACATATTTATCTTTTTGTCTATGTAAACACAATTTCATATTTATGCCATTGGAAAGATAACGATCCTGTTCAAACAAATCTACTCTTAACGCACCTGTAAGCATAAACTTGCAACTTAGACTCGTATACAAATAACTATTATGTAAACCATTATTCCCTGCTTCTTTTCATCTAATGAGAATTCATTGAGCCAGCAGTATCTTTATAGATGAGACGCATAGAGCGCTCAGAATTAAGACTTTCTTCCGAGTCATGAATGAGGTGAGAAATGATGCTGGTATAACCATGTGTATTGTTACTATGTGAAATCATTCGTTCAGAATAACCCATTAAACAAATCATTGATGGATGTTACGCTATAATATACACCACAAAGTGTTCCATCACGCTTTACAATGCTGTATGCAATATGAAGTCTACTGTTCTTTAAATCTAAACATTCTTCTGTACTTGCAGGAATATATAGTTTATTGGAGCACCCTCTCTAATGGCAGTGATTGGTTGATAGTCTATATTATAACTTTTTTCTACAGCGGTTTGCGTTGGGGGAATGTGAAACCATTCCACTGAAGAAAGACTACATTCACAAGAATGATTATGGATGATTGAAATTTTTCCGCCTATTTCCGTCTTATGATGTTGTTCGTTTCACTTTCTTTCGCCTTCTAACATCTTTCGTATGTGTACTTCGTTCATCCATAGCAGCTGCTCGGCCCGTAACATCTTTCACGACATCTCTTGCAGCTTTTTAAGATATGGTGCAACGACTTTATCCCCTGCCTTAAGCAGTGGAATAGCTTTGCGAGCCAATAATCCCAGTATTGAACCAATACCATCTCCATATTCCATTCGCGCTCCTTTGAATCCTGTTAAATCTCCACCAACTTGACGACGAAAATTATTGCGGTAAGTGTCTGGATTATATATATGGCTTCATAATCCTTTTGGAAGCTTATAGATCACTTTTCCAGCTAAAATGAAACATTATGACTTGTGTTATCCTTGATATCCTTTCTATTGTATCAAATTTGATGTATTCGGAGGTACGTAATGGGGTTCTCCATAAGTTTTCATAATTATATTACGATCATCACCTTCAATAGCAACAGAACGTAGTAAGGGTACATAATAATCCCCAACTACTTGTGGTTCGCAAATACTGCAGCACATATAAAGTGTATAAAATCCATGTTTTACATCTGCTTGATGTTCAGCAGGACCAGATTCATTATACCATTCATCAGGTATAAATAGTAAAATCTCAGCTACTCCAGTAGAAAAGACAATATCATAATTATTTCTCAAAATAAGAGAAACCCTTCGACAACTTTTATCATACTTTAACCGAATAGGCTTTGCATTAATAGATTTTTGTAATTCTTCATTATTGCACTGCATTTTTCAGATATGGATCTATAGTAACCATGTGGAACGGTAACATCATAAACTGCATCTAATGATGATCATTAAGCAAGATAATAGTCTATTCCTTACCTCAATCTCGCCCATGTATGTGGGTATTGAATTTCAGCTAAGGCCACTTCATATTTTCCTTTCAAATTTAATGTACGAGGTAAACGAATTTGATAATTAGAGGCGTTATTAGTAGGATAATAGTTCATGCTTGCATTACTGGGTAAAGTAATGTAGAAACTTGTCGACTCCGTGACAGTTAAATAGCATATAAGCGTTGACGTCTAAGAGCTTCGTTGGATATAATGTGTACTTGAACAATACGGCCATCACGACCTCCACTTACACATCGTATTTTCGCCCTAATACTTCCAATACCTCCTCCCGCTACACAAGAAAGCAGTTGCTTCAAGGCATTTAAAAATGTTCCTATTCTTGTTGTTGCTCTTCACGCCACCTTAGTTCATCTCTTATGTCGTCACGTGTTGGAATTCGTGATGACATCAAACGTTTTTAAAACAAGTTCATTTTTATCTGTCAAGCGTGAACCACATTTATTTAGTTGTGACATGACCAACAATGCTGATGCAAATTTAGCAATAGCTCCAATGAATCCTCCTTTCCGATTGACCAACTTCTTTTTTCGAAGTGTCATCTTTCTATCTGCCAGTGTGCATCGGATACGACGCCGACGCTTGAATTCCTTAAACCTTTTTAGCTTAAGGATAAATGTCCTCGCAATATATTCAAAAAATATTTCAAGCAAGCTAATTAATTCCTCCTTAGTATCTTGCTGTACCAAGGATTTAAGTCGTTTAGGCCCGCTGCGTGCAAGCATGTGAAGAAAGTGCTGGTTAGCTCGAATACGCTTAGACTTCTTGACTGTCAATGGGTAAGTGACCTGGTTCTTGGACATACGCTACTTTATTAACATACACATAATGTGTATCTTTTGGTAAAATGTCTGTACGAATATGCAGTTGATCATTTGTCTTTGGTTTTAAATCAATGAATAAATAACCATGAGGTTTGCTGGTGGCATCTCGATAGGCTTCTATGAGAAATTGAGATTTTCCAGGATACATTTACCGCGCTAATGTACTTATTTGTTGGCTGTCTCTAGGTTAAACAGAATGATGTAATGTGTATTCAAACTAATCTGTCCACGTCGACATGCTAACACGAAATGAAAACCACTTGTTAACATATCTTACAGTTTATTCTTTTTACAAATCAAGTACAGACACAATGGTGTGAATAATTGGAGTCCATTGATCTTCAATGTACACTAACCAACTACCTCAAATCATCAAATGTTACAGCAATTATACCATATTGCCTACAAAGTTTATTTGCATTGTCCTACACTTTACCTAAATGGATATAATATTTAGCTTCATTCCAATATGTATAGACACATGTAAAATAAAAAGTATGTTCTTTACACAAGCACAAGCAGATCTTGCTAAACATGTATATTTTTGGACAGCTAATAACATTTCTTCACAATATGCTTTTCGCACAATATACTGTCTCAATGTAACGTCTGCCATTATACTGCAACATAGATTAACCAATGTCTCACTTCACAGTCTTCAACAGTCTTGGATCAAAACAAGCAAAGTGAAATGTTGTTTCCACATCATACTCCTCAGCCCCGTCAATGTCTGAAAACACACCTTTGATGACATCCTCATGTAAGTTTGGTATGCTCAGCGTTGAATGAGCAAGTTCCCAATAGATGTTCAAGTGTTGCAGTGGTTCTTCAACAGAACCAAAACGTGCCAGTTCACTTATCATGTAGTCCACAACTTCTCCTTGAAGCACGTTGCTACATCCATCACTGCTTCACATCTCCGTATGGTGGTTGAAAAATAATATAATACGCCTGCACACTATGACGGCTGGCGAGCAAATGATTTGAAAAGTCTTACTCTCCAGATACTGTTAGCGAGCCAGACTTGTTGCAGAAGTTGTCTGGTTCAGACATCTTGCAATTGCACTTGTGGCAGTGACAATCATAATCACTGGCATATTCGTAAGCATCACAATATTCACAGGTAAGTGCAAGCTGATTTTACACGTTCATATTCTCAAATTGAACTTCAGCCAGTCTTTTCTTGGATAGTTCTGACACCTTCATCTGATTATCCTTTTGCAGTTTGATGACAGTTTTTACGCCATGACATTCCGTACATGGTTCAGGTTTGGCGAATAAGACTGAATTGATGTTATCCATCTCCTGAAGCATTGTCTCCCATTCACTGTCATTCATTCATGTTGATGTAATACTTGTATACTGTTCCTCCAAACAGAGATGTGCACACAAAACTCACATATGAAATGACTTCAAGCCACTTCGTTTGCGTAAAGTACAGTTTGAAGCCAATGTTGCGTAAAAGTTCTGACACACAATCTTCCACAAGGATGGCGCTTAAGCAAACCATTTCTCTCCACGTTTGATTCGAATGAATGGCCCATATTATCCATGCTTTACAGTAAGGTTTAAGTTCACACAAATTTTAAAGCTGCTCCACAGTAATGTTTATGTTCACGCTAATTTTAAAGCTACTTGACTTCTCCATGGCTGCACATTGAATGCTGACTTGGACCTCTTCACAAGCTACTTTTATACGGTATTACATGTATGCTTTCATGATATGGCTGTAAAATCGTGGAGTCAGCTCGTTGAAAGCATCAAGAAAGGCTGTTGTCTTATGTAAGAGATTGTTTCATGACGAGTACTAAAAATTTTCCTCGTTTGCAACTACTCATTAGCCAAGCAAAGAGCTTTGGTTGGCTAATGTCCTTTTTTGGCTAATGTCCTTTTTCATAGAGGCAGGCTATCGTATCATCTGGTTTAATACGCTCTTCAAGGTATTTGAAATCATGTAGTATGGCCTTCGCACGTGTGAAATCGCGATCGTCATTAACACGCTTTGACGTCGGCAGGCACCAGGTCTTAAAATATTCCTCAAAAAGACTTCTAAAAAGTTGGACGAAACGTATTGTCATGGTCTCGCAGAACTGTGGCTCTGACGCGTTATTATGCTGTCCTTCTAGCATGCGGATGAGCCGAACGGTCCCATTCGTTTCTTCAGTTAGGTACATGTACGTGTCTTTGTTGAAAAAGCCTTCTACGCATAAGCACCATAAAATGTCAGTTTTGGTTAGAGGAAGCATTGCCCGAAAGTTCCGCTTCAACAACGTGACATCTTGGTCGCTAACAGGCATGGTCTTGCTAGATTCAAATTTAGACTTGACCCTCGTGAGATGCTCGTCTTCACTGTCTCCGTCATCATCATCATGGTCGCTTTACATGACCACTTCTTTAGCGACATACTTCATATGTGCTTCTAACTATGCCCTGGGTTGCTTGATGTTACCATTTACACGCGCATTTGAAACCCAGAAGGGGTAGTCAGATCCGTCGGGAACTGGCATTCTTTGCTGCACTGCAGGAACGTCTGACGGAGAGGATAACGCATCCTCCAAGGCATTTTCAGCGTCCGTCAGGAACGCATCATTCTCTTCCATTTTTAACAATGTCTCTACCGTTTTGTTAGCACTGAAGCGAAACAGGTCATCAATATCGATGTTGATAGCTGGAGGTGTAATCAGCGGCATTTCCATGATGTCTTAGCGACGTAATTGCCTCTTCAGGGATGAAACAGCACTTTTATAAGAATTTTTCGGCGGCGGGGGGCCAAAAACCGAAAATGTTCAGAATAGTCCGAAACGTATAAATATGCAAAAATTACATAATTTTCTCGTAGGGTGTCCAAAACCAAAAATGTTCAGAATTGTCTAAAACGGATAAATATGCAAAAATCACAAATTTTTTCCACGAGGGAGGGCCAAAGACCAAAAATGTTCAGAATCGCCTGAATCGGATAAATATGCAAAATTCAAAAATTTTCCATTTGGGGTGTCAAAAACCAAAAATGTTCAGAATCGTCTAAAACGGTTAAATATGCAAAAATCACAAAATTTTCCCTCGGGGGAAGGGTCCAACATACCATCACGTCATCTGTATAGACAAAGACGTAATATGTTTTCCTAAACTTGCTATAATTTGAGACCAAGGGCGGGGGGAGGGGTCGTACATACCATCATGCTTTTTGTTGCTGCTAATGAGAAGCTGATTTCTATGGCATTGAAGTTTCAATACTTGGCGTTGGAAATGTTTATGATCGGCGCCGGTACTGTCATTCCTTTGTATTGATTCCCACGCTGTAGGCCTTTGATCGATTGATTCCCAGATTAGAGCTCCTCACACTCATTGGCAGGGAAAGTGAAGCATCAGTCATGCCTTACCCCTTGGATACGCGTTGCTTTTGTACGGTGTCTTGGAATGGCAAGACGAGAATGGTGCAGACCTAAACCTGATATTTTTTAACATTGAAATTGCGGTGGGTTCAAAAGAAGATTGGATAGAAGATAGCTATGGTTTTTCTACTAGCAGTTCATCCAAAACTAAAATTAAAGCCCTTTTAAGGGTTCCTTTTACTCTACAATAACCAGTTTTTCATTGTGTATGAGTGTGTGTGCGTGTGTGAAAAAATGCATGGGCTGGTCATGTCTTTGAAAGGTCTGACCATTCGAACACATCTTTGAATGGGCTTGTCATTCGAACACATTTTTGAATGGCGCGCTCTTCCCACATAACCAACTAAAAAAAATAATTTTCACTTCCCATCATCCGACAACATTGTCACTGCCTCTTTACACACAATTTCCTTATAAAGGAGGGAGTACCGTGGTAGGACTGGCGCTGCCGGGGGGTCTGATATAGTGTGTCCTGGGGGTCTGGCGTCACGATGATTGACAGGCGTTATTAGGGCTAGAGCCAGGCTTAGAGGGAGGGAGGGGGAGGGGGGTCTGATTATTGATTGATGATTGACAGAGGGTATTAGGCTTGGGGGACGGGGCTTGATGACGTCACGTGATTGATAACGTCACCTGATTAATGACGTCACGGGGATAAACTGGCGTAGAAGACTCGTTTCCCTACTCTCTGCCCACCCACCTTCATTCTGTCTGCTTCCTCCACTCCCCCCCCCCTCTGTCTGCCAACGTCTCTGTCTGCCGACCTCTGGTTGCCTCCTCCTTTCAATGAGCACATTTACTTTGAGAAAAAAGCTCCCAAAGCAATCAAGATCACTATATTTTGTATATTTTTATTTCACTTTTTTTCCCTTTTTCTTGCCTTATATATATTATTTATATATCATTCCAACGTCACTATATTTTATATACTCACACAAAATATAAAAATTAATACTACTCAATCAACCTTCGGCATACTGCCACATATTTAGCAAAGGTAAAAACTGACTTGTGAGTCCTCATTGACGGCATATTCGTTCCTTGAACGGACTTACGCATTCTACCAGGTTAACTAATCAGTACATTTGCATTCAAATTCACATTTGTTTGACGACGCCATAAAGAAACCTTAGCAGTTACCTTGAAATCCTCACCACTCCTCCATTGCCTCCAACACCCCCCCCCCAAACAAGAGCTCCCACCTCCTTAACACACAGTGACTTATTAAACAAATTAAGCACAGTGTTAGTGCAGGTTTTGAATTACATTAACCCCGGCTACAGCAGAGCTTTCAACTTTCAATTCCATCGCATTGTAAAAAAAGTTTGAAACAGACGTTAGCATGCAGGATGACTTTATTATTTAGTTTTAAAAGTATATCCTGTGCAGTATCGTTTACATTATATATATTATTTCATGACATTCTATTCGCTGTCCGTTTGTGACGTAGCCTGGAGAAAGTAGTACCGTCATTCCACGTGACTGCCTGATTCTGTGTGGTAGTTGCAGCAGTATGGGGCAGTGTGTGGTGATGTTGAGGTAGTGTGTGGTAGCACTGTGTGATAGTGTGGTGGTAGTGTGCGGTAGTGTGCAGGTAGTGAGTGGTGATGTACAGGCAGTGTGCGGTAGTGTGGAGGAAGTGTGTGGTGATGTAGAGGTAGTCTTTGATGGAGTGGAGGTAGTGTGTGGTGATGTGGAGGTAGTGTGTGGTGGTTGGGTGTGGTCATGTGATGGTTGTGTGTGGTTGTGTGGAGGTAGTGTTTGGTTGGGTGTAGGTAGTGTGTGGTGATATAGAGGCAGTGTTTGGTGGTGTGGAGGTAGTATGCGGTGTTGCAATGGTAGTGTTTGGTGGCACTGTGTGATGGTGTGGTGATAGTGTTTGGTAGTGTGGAGGTAGTGTGTGGTGATGTGGATGTAGTGTGTGGTGATGTGGAGGTAGTGTTTGGTGGCACTGTGTGATGGTGTGGTGATAGTGTTTGGTAGTGTGGAGGTAGTGTGTGGTGATGTCGATGTAGTGTGTACTGATGTGGAGGTAGTTGTTGTAGTGTTTGGTGGTGTGATAGTAGTGTTTGGTATTGTGGAGGTAGTGTGTGGTGATGTGGAGGTAGTGTGTGGGGATATGGAGGTAGTTGTTGCGGTAGTGCGTGGTGGTGTGATATTAGTGTTTAGTAGTGTGGAGGTAGTGTGAGGTGATGTGGATGTAGTGTGTGGTGTTGTGGAGGTAGTGTGTGGTGATGTGGAGATAGTTGTTGTGGTAGTGTGTGATGGTGTGATGGTAGTGTTTTGTAGTGTGGAGGTAGCGTGTGGTGATGTAGATGTAGTGTGTGGTGGTGTGGAGGTAGTGTGTGGTGATGTGGAGGTAGTTGTTGTGGTAGTGTGTGGTGGTGTGATGATTGTGTGTGGTAGTGTGGTGGTAGTGTGTGGTGATTCGGTGCCATATATATTTTTAGTTGTATATATGTATACAAGATTGAGTGAGAGCCCGTTAGATTTTGTGTGACCCTATCTAATTTCGGAGTCAGAATGTCCGCCATCTTCAGTTCCGGTTCGGGATTGTACCTTGAGATGGCTTGTAATGTGAGGTGTCCCTTGTGTATGCTGCAGGCTTAGGTGATTCCGTGGAGGTGCTTGCCTACAGGCCGTTACATTGGGTACCAGCGTATCTGGTGGTATTGTGGAGATGAGAATGTTGGGATCGTATTTTGTTATTTTTATGAGTGAGTTGCGCAAATAAGAAGACGAATAATAACACAAGAGCACTGTCTAATTTCTACACTACTTTATTAACACTCCGCTGTTTTCCGGACTAACATACATCAAAACGCAACGACTCAAACCCAAAACCAAAGTCAATTCTTTTCTCTCAGAACTTTCTTTTTCTTACTCGAATTCTCATTCTCGGGTGGCGTGATATTGCTTCCCCATTTCATTCACATGGGTGGGGGTGCAATACCACCACCACCCAGTTTAACATCGGGAGGCGGAATCATGAGGGGGGAGTAAACCGTCTCAGCAGGTTGGGGCGAACACACAAGCACGCGCTCTTTGTTTACCAACACAGCATAACGCACCACCATGCTAGGGGAGAGATACACATTCACTCGCCACCAAACAGCAAGGTGGGAGCGTGGAACTTCATCTCTCCAGCACACAGCAAAGTGGGGGAGCGAAGCTGTACCTCGCCACCAGTGGTAGGTGGGGGAGTACACTCACGTCTCCACCAGTGGGGAGAGTACCAATACCACGCCACCACAGTGCAAGGTCGGGGCGTATACCAGCATCGCCACCACACAGCAAAGTGGGGGAGCTTGCCACACCTCACCACCATACAGCAGAGTGGGAGAGAGCAGCCACGCCTCGCCACCACAGTGCAAGGTGGGGGCGTGTACCAGCATCGCCATCACACCGCAAAGTGGGGGACAGCAGCCACACCTCGCCACCACAAACAAGGTTGGGGCGAACTGCTTTACTTCACCACCATGCAGCGATGTGTGTCCGTTACCATTGCACAATCACGATTAAATTACTGAAAAATTATTTCCCAAAATATTAAGCCAACAAGAATGGAGAACTTTTTGGAATGTGATTTGCGTAAGGAACTCAACAAAGCGCGTCCGGACGAGCATCACACGATCGGTCTTTTGCAAGTGCACAGCTGCTGATTTCTTGATTTTGAGCAGTCATTACCCTTTCAGAATCTGGCATAAGTGTTTTTTGATTATCGGAATTAGAAGAACCAACAAAGCATAGAAAAGCTGAGATTATGTGTTTGCCACTTGGTTTCTTGTCTTCTTAATTCACACACAAACACTGGAGTCGCTCTTTGCCCTGTCGCTATTTTCAAGATTGTCCATATTTTGCTCAGTTATAGAGATTAAATTCCTGTGATTATATCAGTCATTGAGAAGTGACCATATTATTATTATTATTATTATTATTATTATTATTATTATTATTATTATTATTACTATTCAAAAGTCTACAGGTCAGCCTTTTTCAAAGTCTATACAACCTCCATTTCTCGACATCTTCTCAAAGACTTCGGAGAAATGGTTGTTTTGGTTGCTGACAACAGACACGCTTAAACGACATTGCTCATCAAACCTCTATTCAATGTTGTGTGAAAGGGTTCGCTAGACGCTGATCTACATTCACGACCAGTCACAAACAGACTTCATGTTGTGGTATTGTCGAATCGACCGCATCCTCAAAGCGACGTTGAACTGTTTTTAAGAGGAGCAGGATATCACAATTAAGTCAAAATGGCGATTTAAACATAGGAATATGAAAGGCGCGTAAGTTTCTGTAACCATATTTGAATAATAGGCATGAAAAAATTACACCGCTTATGTTCCTACATCAGGAGTGACTCAAGGAAGAGGTTTATTTTGACAGAAAGGTAGTCATAATCTCGGACAAAACGCAAAATATGGTCATGTAAGCTAAACACGATTGCAAGAGGTAAGTGCTTAGCTTAACACACAGTAACACTTAACTCACACTGCAAGTTTTGATCATTTTTCCGCCAAAATGAAGCACAGATACAAATAAAGGGTATTTAAGGAAAATATCTCCCTAACAGTACAATGGTAGTTACCCACTGGGGTGCTCTGTAGTACGGTTTTCTTTTTCTGTTTCAGGGTATTACGCATATAAATGTGTGGCACACGATCAGATGCATGTTAATATTTCAGCTTTTTATGCAAAAGCACGCTTATAAAACAAGGTCTGAATTTTTTTTGTCGTTTATAATGTCTTTTAAAGACGGGCTTCGGGAAACGTTGATTTCAAAAATGGCATCGAAAGCAACTATGAACAGCACAGTGACTTATTTTTGCGGGGACAGTTCGTGAACCGATGCAGCAGTTTTTGGCCGCCATTTTTTATAAAAGAGCACCCAAAATGATTGATTATAATTGTAAAACTGTCCGAGCAGTATCTCCAGGCTTATCGTAGAGCTATTGCTCAAACGAGACAACAAACGCAGAACAGCCGAGTGATGTCGTAGAGGATTTTTTCAAGTCGGCTACAACAGTCATCTTCGTCAGCACGCAATCGTCGAAAATGTGTTTCTCAAGCCAAAAACCGGGGCACTTCTTTTGCCGATGGTTCAAGGCGAAGAATGAGCATGGAACCACTCCACAGCGAAGCAACACCTGGCATCACTTCTAACGCTTGAATCGTGCGCAGGGAAGTAACGCAAGTAAATACATTGCAGAATCGGCGCGAATCTAACATTACTGATTCGAAGTAGGGAAACTGTAGCAATGGCTGTCAGACGAAAGAGCAAATTGTGAGAGAAAAAAGCCGAACTCCACTCCACTTTATAACACCAGCTGCAGCACTTGGCGAAATAGACATAGAAACACTCGAAGAGCAGTTCAAATACGATAAGATTAAACTTTGTTCAAGGATCGGAATCGCGATAGTTACAGATATGTCCATAAATTTGGATTATTGATGCGTTACTACTTTTAGGAGGGAGGAGACGTAAAAGTCAAATTAAAACAGATCATGCTCCCGAAGCCGCTGAGAAAAAGATTTGTCGATTGCCCATGCATCAGTCGCTGGAGGATATCTGACAGCAAACGTGAAACGGTTCTATCAGTCGTGTGACGTATATTAACGCACTTTGAGTAGAAGGCTAACTGAAGTGCCACTTTACAAATGCCGCTGATCGACATCCCTTTTGAGAAAGTTGCTGTGTATCTGGTCGGACCGGTGACACCTTTCGCAGACAGTAGTAATCGATTCATTCTGACGGTGGATTATACTACACGCTATCCAGAATTCTTTTGAAGA
The DNA here is from genome assembly GCA_949752745.1 of Protula sp. h YS-2021. Classification (NCBI taxonomy): domain Eukaryota; kingdom Metazoa; phylum Annelida; class Polychaeta; order Sabellida; family Serpulidae; genus Protula; species Protula sp. h YS-2021. The sequence goes on along the minus strand of OX457029.1, from coordinate 61,308,402 downwards.
AGATTGAAACCGTCATTTTCGCAAAGGAACTCCTGATAGTCTTCAGTAGAGTTGTATTTTGGCGTGAAATTAGTAGCGCTCAGTTTACATCCGAGCTTATGAAACCGATGAAACACCACTGTGACAAGACAGCTTCACGGTCGATTAAAAGGTCTACCGGTTCCTTCAGACAGATAACGAGCTTTTACTGCTTTGGAAATACCGTTTGAAAACACCGTGTGTTGAACAGTATGAATTACTAGATCGACATGGATGGCAGAAAAAAAATATATCACGTAACCTGCTGAGAGAATGCATCGAACGCGGAGATAACAAATGAAGCCAGATGATGAAGATTCGGAAGTAAAGGAGGGGGGAGGGGGCGCAGTGACGCTAATACCAGAAGGCATACACGAAGCGTCAATTTTTCACCCATAGCAGTGGACTTTTGGGAAAGCACAGCGGCCACATATCAGGTGTGAGTCTGATTTAGTAATGAAATGGATATAAATAAGATAACGACTAAATGAAAATGTTAAGGACGTTCAGAGAGGATAATTGTAAATAAAAATCGCTTAAACAAAAATATATAAATACTTATAGGATAAAGACATTTCTTTAGGAAAAATGTAAATGTATTGTGAACGGCGTTTGCTCACGATAATTGCCAACTTTTTGTGTTAATTGGAATATAATACACATTAATAGTCTTGAAAGACGAGTTTTATTAACATTTTGTATTTATTTGAATATTATCTGTATTCATATAGTACATTTCGGCACGTCTGCACCATATTAAATTTAACTTTGAGTTCCACGTCAATTTCACTCCATAACTACAAACCATCTGCACCTACGCGCGTAGATGAATAACCGTCACATTTCATACCATGACAAATTATTACTCCAGTATTTTTCAGCCAATTTTCGGTAGATTCTAAAATTAATACTGCAATGCACTTCTGTATTACATATAATACTATCACTGTACAACAATATAATATGTCTTTAGAGAACTTTCTTGCGGATTGCACATATTTTATCAGAAGCCAACGTTTTAGAATATTTTGGTACATTTCAAATATATTTGCGGTGTACATATACAAAGTATGTTAAAAAAGAAAAAGAACTAGCTACAATAGTTTTAAAGGACTCAGGATGTTAGTTTATCATGTTCTGGTTGTATTATTATCTTTATTTTTATTCTATTATTAGTATTATAATAATAATAATTATTTTTTAGGCTTAAACAAGATAAAAATATAAAGTTCACAGGAGGAACAAATATTTTGACAATGCAAAACCTATACAGAAATACAAATATTTTTACAAAAATTGCGATTGACACTTCGTCAAAATTAAATTAATTGACTGACCAAAATTAGGGTCGCTATAAAAAAATAAAAGTCAGTGTGGCCGTAATGGAAACATCAAAATTTTAAAATGTTCACATGGAAATCGCGTTGTTGTCGTAGAGGAGGTGATTTTGAGTAGTTGTTGATGACCATTCACTTATCTGCTTTCACACTGCTTGTTTTGGGATGCATGCGCTATTTTTTTGCACAAATAAAAGTAGTTATAATGGACATTGCATAAGTGACATTTTCTTATGTCGCAAATACGACGTTCTACTACAGGCAAACATTGGGACGTTGGACTAACACTGCGACGTTGAATCAACTTTCGGATAGAGAGCACAATTTAACGTCAGGTCAACGCCTTTTGAAGTGAAGGAGGAACAACTTTTACCTGCCGAGTTTGGGTAGATGTCGACTCTCCGACGTCTAACAACGTTGTGAAAATGTTAATAACTCATTTAAAAACAACTGTAATCTCCTGACTTTGCAGATAGCGACTTTTCACGAGTTAAATTTACAACCCCGACACCCATGCCACCAATGGTATCTACTTGTTGCATGAAATACTTTGCACACAGTGTTGCTTACTCATCGGAGAAAGTGAATATTGTTGTTTGTAGCAAAACAGCAACATTTGTGCAACGTTATTAGTTTCACGTCTATTCAATTTTAGACAAAATAGATATACTAGGCGTCTATGAGAATGTCTTGATCCTCAACAAAAACAAAGTCTGAACAACGGTGGCTTAACCAATTTCTCTTCAATGATCAGAAAAAGACATTGCTTAGACATAGAAAAAACGTACCATTAAGATTTTGACTGATATTCGATGAAGAAAATACAATGGAACGCATTTATGGTCCGACCTATTACAAGCAAATTACAACCAGATCTAATATCGCGATTTGATCGGTAGAAAGCTGGGGCGTTAAATAGTAGTTTGATTGGCGTCACTATGTTTATTGTGGATGTTGCTTTTCCTGTTGGTTGTAATTAAAAGCGCGAGTATTATTTCCCTGCATGACAGTATTTGATATTACCTCTCAAGCAATAATAATGAAAATACTTGTCCTTATTATTTAAAAAAAACTTCCCTCAGGAAATCTAAAGAAGAATAATTATTATCCTTTTCAATTTTTTATAGAACAGAATATCTATTTCAAGATCAATGCGAATAAAGTCGTTATGAACTGGTCACATTTTAAAGCATTTTCTTGACTTTTAGTTGACATATCAAATAAACAGTGCAGTAAACCGTATAGTTGGCTGTAAATAAGTAAAAGCAATCTGCTCAGAACACTGTTTAATGTTTCATACCCTGTTTCAACTTATAGTTATTTCACTCCAATAAATCAAAGCATTTTAAAGAACTGATTCGTCTTTACTGCAGTTTTCGGACTCGGTTAATTCTAAGTACACATTGTACGTGTCAGAGTACGGCTCCAGGTATTCATCTTCCGGTTCTTCATCTACATGCTCCACATTATCAACTCTCCCATGTTCATTCCACTCTCCTCCCTTTGCTACGATGCTGTTCTATTCTTCCGCCTTATCCGCACGACCTTTAGGTGGTTGTTCGTATACGTTATCCACGATGACTAATTCTTCGTAGACTTCGCTATCATCCTCAATAACCTTACTAGCCGGTTCTTGTCCTGTGTTTGATAGCTCCTGTATTGTCTGAGGTGATGATGACCTGTGCTGGCGATTTCGCAGTAGCAGGAAGACAAACAATAACGCTACGATAGAGAGTAAAAACAGTGCTCCGAACAAAGCAGCCAAAACAGTTGACCAGTATTGCCGTGGTTGGGACTTGGTTGTAATTTTTTGCTTAACGTCAAAATCTGAAAAAAATCAGGCATTTTCCATCAATGATAACTATTGCTGCTTATTCAAGATTCAAAATTAATGGTGTAACTAGTGGAAAAAATAACATTGACAAGTATTTCCTTCAGCGGTTGTTCTACTTTTCAAAGTTGAATGCGTCTTACCGAGCATTATTTTGCACACCGAGGAGTAAGGTTTTTTACAGTCTACGTCCTCCAAAACCCCTCTTTGGGTCATACACATACAGTCTTGACTGCGCTTGAAGTTGTCAAGTTGACCTTCACCCCAGTTTGTAAACACCATGAGCTCATCAAGGGCTTGCCATTCCCATTGCCCTTCTCTCCTTAAATCTTGTCCATCGGTGTAGACATTAGTACTGTTGGCTAAACAAGTTTTTCAACAACGAGATAATTTGGCATAACATGCTGCGAGTTGCTCACAGCAATCTAAAAATTCTACAAACACTAAAACGGAAATGTTTAAAAAAATAACACAACTGGCTAAGTTCATTGCACTAGTCTAGTTTTTAATGCAAGATGCTCTATCCTACCGAGCTGTGTTGTTGAAAACTTGTAGCGGTCCATCTAAAAATACATATAGACTTATATTAGCCTTACATTTAGAAATATTTGAAATGACTTGATCCTCAGTAGAATCCTGAATGTCCACCAAGTTGCCGCCTAAGAGCTTGCAATGGTCAAAGGCCTTTAACCATGTCAGTTTTTTCTCCACATACCAATAGCAAGCCCGCTTTGAAACGACATCGCATTTATCTAAAATCATATGTGAAATCTGCAACTGGACACACTTATATAATGTTGACAACTCACAAAATGAGACTAAATATTTAGTCCGTTTAAGTCGTATGTTGCTGGCGAAGGAGTCGACTAACTAGAAATAAGATTTTCTTTTTTTTCTACTGAACTTTAAATTCAAATGATTTTAATTGGTCGCAGTTTTTTTATACAGAGACAATTCTCTGTGTTCAAGTCATATTGACCAGCAGTTAATCATGAATCTTAAACATTATGTGATGGGATTTAAAAATAAGTTTGAGTTTAATTGACTTCAAAATATTAAAATACTTGAGAAACTACAATTAACCCTGGTGTTAAAATAAATAATATTACTATAAAATGTATTTTACGGACTCTTACGTAAATATTTTAAACGAAAATGTTTTTAAAAGAGGATTTTGCTTACACTGACAGCTCGGTCCCGCCCAGCCGTGTCGACATCCTGACATGCATTCGCCGGAGTTCTTATCACAAGCCTCGCCTGCGTCTGCGCAGTGGCAGTCCCAACACTCCAGGCCCCATTTGCCGTCCTCACACCCTGATCATTTACATTCATATTGCAATGTCATAATCACTTCATAACACTGCTCATTGTTAAGCAATGTGAAAAAGTGTAAAAAAAGGTACTAGAAATCTGTAAAAACAAGATTCAACGGATTGAGGCACTGCATCTTTCTCGTGCACCCCTGATCTTCAATTTTCTTTCAATGACGTCAAAATAACGCACATCTTACGCAGTTTCATCAATGTCCTTATTTCGTAACACCAACCCCCCCCTCCCCACATACAGAGACATATATATATATACACACACACACACACACACACACACACACACACACACACACCTGGCACCTTTGGTTACACGGCAGTTATTCCCCAAACGGAATAATAATCATATTAAGTCAGGTATAATTAAGAATAATAAACAATTTCAATTTAACAGCTTACATAATGTTATGTTAATTATTCATTTTTTAAAAACTACCCCATATTTGTTAAATTTTATGACAGTCCCTAATTTAAGTAGGTAGAAAGAGGCTACACATGTACATAAATAAACTTTATTTTGATAAATATCTATCTCTACACGGGAAAATTGTTAGCAAATAACACACAAAGTACTGCAAAAGATCGTTCAGGTCTTTACCCGTATCATAAAAGCTATGCGGGAAAATTCCACTGAAAATGTTTAAACATAATTTTGTATAACTTGAATATGTGCAATTCAAAAAATATAGTTGTGTGCGTCACGATGCAAAAAGGGTTATTGAGAATTTGCTTTGTAAATATATACTGAAGGCGACAGAAATCTTACACTTGCGGAAACGTTTCAGTTTAGAAGGTGTACTCTTTATATTGAGAATGGCTGAGATGGTATTGTACATTGCAAATTCATGTTTTGTTCCTGACAACACTTCCTTCAAAATCGAACCCTTTTCTGACGTATCGTGTTGCAATCAATAAATATTGATTCCGCTTAGGAAGGAAAACAAGTGTTTTTGTTCAGTGCAACAGATTTGCATTCTGACATCAAAACTACTGGCTAGAAAAAATAGTTCCACCACAAGATTCCACTGGTGACAAAAAGACGCTCTCTGTCAGTGTGAGCTGAGAAATAAATCATTTAGTTTATATTCTATTGATAAACTTAACTCACTAAATGGCGCTTGCTCTTGCTGAATTTATTGATAAAAATCCAGGAAGTCATGAATAAATTAGACTTAGAGAAAAAGAGACAAGTCTATGTGCATATGGATATATTTGTGTGTGTGTGATTAAAAGCAAAACTTCCAAACCTCAAATTGACAAAACAGAATCAAAATCTGTGCATCAATTAGCCTTACTGATCTTTTCAGAACCTGACAAACGTTTAATTATTAGTGATTAGTAGACTTTTGTGTAGAAAAATTATCAAAAGTAGGATGAGGTCAAACTCAGACTCAAACTATATATATATTACCTGTCATTTTAATTTGACAGACACAGGGTGAGTGGTAGGAGCAAGGCACTTCGAGCCAGCTGCCGTCAGTCTGTACAACGGCACATCCTTGATTCTCATGGCCGTTCCCTTGTGCCCAGTTCGTGTAATTGGTAGCATCATCACCAGTAGCCCACTTCCACACCCCTGTTTCCCTATCATAGGTGCCATCCGTGTGCACAGGAGCTGCCATCGCTGTAAGCATCATCACGAATATATTGTTATGTTATATATTAATTACAGGTTTCTGGAACAAAACAAGGGTGGAAGAAAATTAAGATAACGGTTCACGGACACATATTGGAAGACAGCCCAGCTTACGAAAAGTGATAAGATCATTTCCAGATCATTTCGGACCAGTGCGCAAGTTTATTTAGCTTCCGTTGATACACGGTTCACATTCCGAGCCAGTATGCATGTTTACTAAACTTACAGTGATGCGCGGTTCGCATTTAAGACCAGTACGCATGTTTTTAACTTGAGTTGGTGCGCGGTTAGAATTTAGGACCAGTGCACATTTTCATTTAACTTTCTTTTGTGCGCGGTTCGTATTCGGACCAGTGCGCACGTGTGTTTGGCTTTCGTTGATGCGCGGTTCACATTTCGGACCACTGCGGATATTTATTTAATTTGCGTTGATGCGCGACTCTTATTTTAGACCAGTTCTTGTGTCTATTTGACTTGTATTGATGCGCGGTTGGCATTACAGATTGAGCAAATGCTTATTAAACTTCCGTTGATGAGCGATTCGCATTTCGGATGTACGCATGTTTATTTAATTTTTTAAAACAAATTTTGCATTTTGCATTGCGCATGTTTATTCAGCTTGCGTTGGTGCGCAGTTTGTATTTCGGACCACTGCTCATGTTATGTAGCTTTCGTCGATGCGAGGTTCTTATTTTGGATCAGTGTGCATGTTTCTTTAGGTTGCGTTTATGCCCGGTTCGTAATTTTGGACCAGTGCGCATGTTTACTTAACTTACGTCGATGGGGGTTTCTTATTTTGAACCAGTGTGCATATTTGTTTAACCTGCATTGATGCGCGGTTCGCATTTCGGACCAGTGCGCATGTCTATTCAACTTGCGTGGATGCGCTGTTCTTATTTCGGACCAGTGTGCATGTTAATTAAAAAATTCCGAAAAATTCAAAACTTTTCCAATTCACTGGAAAAGCATAAGCCGTATGTATGACCCCCCTAGCGTCATTTTAACCGATTTTTACTAACTGGTCATATTTGGCCAAAGTAATTCGACGCATTTCTGTGGACCAAACCAGAAATTGAAATCAAGCTGATCCCTTCAACTGTAAATGTTCTACGACCTCCGGAGAAGCCCATATATAATATTTATAAGCATCACTTTGCCAGTGCCCAGGTAGTTCTATTCCCGGTCTTTCATATCAGATACACCAGCTGCGGTTGCACCGCCGGCTCTAAAACTATAAGAACTCTATTCGTCCATATCGAAACCGAATTTCGAATCGCCTATTTTGTTACCGAAACGACCATATCCGTAACCGAAGGCTTGTCATCTAAAGCAATGAAATAGGGGATCAGATGGACCGTCTGTGTAGAAACAGTGTATACACAACAAAATTACTTTATACACACAAATCAAGGTCAGAGGGCACAATTCTATACTCTTCGTGAAAAACCTAACTGATTTAAAGAGAGTGAATCAACCAAGTTTTGGTGGTATTAACATACAACGCAGTTACATTGAGGAAATCATAATGAAGTTGCTTGCTGAACCATTCGCTAGCATCTGTCCAGATGTGCGACAACTTAGGGCTGTCTTGAGGAAACCGAATAATAGGTTTTTCGATCCCAGATTGGCAGTTTTTCACCAGTTTATGTCACGACGTATATCTTCTGTGATTGTAGTTTTTCTTGAAGGTAACGCATTGTTATTTTCTCTAACAAAGGTTCTACGTATTTAGCAATATAAAAAACAAAGCTTTCTTATTAAATATTTCATACAATCAGGCAACTATTCAATAACTGCAATATTTGGTCACTAGGTGACCAAAAGATGATTTTCAGTTTTACAAAACAATATTAACGCTTTAATTCCAACCCTGGGTGTAGGCTGCACGACCTTTTCTTCATTTATAGTAAAATTCAAATCTTTACAAGTACTCCTCACAATAAAAAGATTTCTTCGACAGTCACCAGATTTTGGAGTACCGCCGGCTAGGAAATTGTTCAAATAATGGTCTACCTCTTTCACGCCGTGAAAAAGCATTGCAAACCTAAAGGTGTCGACGTAATCTGTAAATATTCTAGCCTAACTACACATACCAAAAAGTACCACTTTGTCAAGATAATTCAAATTTCCGTAACTAGAGCCAAGTAAATGTCTATCTTCGGGCCTGACTTTAATATTCTTATGAGCATTGGAACTGTGGGCTGGTTATACGGTTGCACCAGCTGCAGACATTACAGTAAAATCTATTTATAAAAGCATTTTATGATATTTAACTAAATGTTAGCACATATAAATAAAGATTTGAACTAGATGTAATTTAAAAAAAAAATAATATACAATACTTTTAATCTAATATGCATTCGACGCATTTGAGTTATATAATTACGAAATCGCATCGTATATAATTGTACACAAAGTTCGTATAGCTAAACTTATTTCCAGTTCACTTTCATGTATGTGTTATGATTTTATACAAGAAAAATTAGTCTTCATTTTCATGCAATGGACAGATCACTAAAATTTCAAATGAAAACAGTGACCCGACCGAGGTGGTTAAAACTCTGTCTCTTGTGTATAATAACAATCTATACTTTACTGTGCTCCTGAAGGTCCCCTACGTAAGAAATGAAGTATTGAGAAGGTGGGACTACTTATTGAACAACCCAAATTCATTTACTGCAAATATGTTTATACGACAATCTTTTGAAACTCTTGTTTGCTTTTTTTCTGAGTTTTTTTTAAACTAAATGTCTTACTAAGATTATATTCTTTTATAAAAGCATACCGGTAATATATTGGTACAATATAATAGTTAATTCTGGAATCGAATTTTTAAGACAAAATAACTGGTCAAAGCACAATAAAAATAAGCCATAGTTCTTTAGTTGTCACAATGCCTTTTCTTCAGGGGCATATTTGACTGGTGTAAACCGTGTATTGCAATGGCGCACTATTCAGTTAGCTATCGCAGTGTTTCCGCATACAGCACTCATGAACCCAAAACGTACCTTTTGCTAAGTCGCTCACTACAGCATTTTCTTCCTCATCGTTAATGTGTACTAAGTGACTTCCGAAGCTTTCACAGATGCCCTTGGCATCCGCCCAGTCCTTGCTTGTGGCGACAGCCATGTAGCAACTTTTCTTCAGTGTGGCATTACAATGGACTCCTGCATTAATAAATAAAATAATACAATTCAGTCATTCAAATAATGAATTAGGCAACACGCATATCAAGTACAGTTAATACAACCGCATTTTATAATTAAATGACATCCCAAACTTAATTTGTAAAGTAGAATTTTATAATTAAATAATTATTTTGATTGTATAATAATTTTTCTGCAATAATTCTCAGTTACGACGTATAAATCCAAATTACACGATATTTTAAGATCGGTAAGATATTATGAGCAAAGAGCCAATAAAACAAGCATTTTAGAGCAGAGCAGAGAGAGACAGAGGGGCAGAAACAGAGACAGAGAGAAAGAGAGAGAAAGAAAGGGCGAGAGAAAGAGACAGAGAGCAAGAGAGAGACAGAAGAGAGAGAGAGCGAGAGAGAGAGCTCACCACAATCCGCTTCATCCCTTCCATCGGTGCAGTCTTTATGAAAGTCACAGATGTAACTCCTAGCAATGCATTTGCCGTTACCACAGTCAAACTGTGGCGTCGCATGTCGGGTATTCTAAACAAAATAAAATATACATTATTTTATGATAGCAGATAAAATTGAGTTGAATCTGAGAGTTGAATCTGAATCTACAAATGAAGCTGCATTTGCACTCCATCTAACTGTACAACTATTTTGCGACCACTGAAAGTAGGGGGAAAACGCCGTTTCTGGACCAGGAAGTGACGTCATACTGTCTGGACCGGAAGTGACGTCATAGGTGTTGTCATGGCAACGAAATGTTGTGATAGCAACGCAGTGGTGTAGTCATGGAAACGAAGCATAGCCATGGTAACCTAGCCATGGTGACATAGCCCTAGAAAATGAGGACCTCCCCCCTACTCGGCAGTCGGGACAGACCCTATGGTAAAAAGTGTGGACCGCACCCCCCTAGGCAGCAGCCAGGACTCCCCCACCTAGGCAGCAGTCAGGACCCCCCCCCCCCTAGGCGGCAGTCGGGACAGATCCTATGGTAAAAAGTGTGGACCCCCCCCCCCTAGGCAGCAGTCAGGACTCCCCCACCTAGGCAGCAGTCAGGACCCCCCCCCCCTAGGCGGCAGTCGGGACAGATCCTATGGTAAAAAGTGTGGACCCCCCCCTAGGCAGCAGTCAGGTCCCCCCTAGGCAGCAGTCAGGACCCCACCCCCTAGGCGGCAGTCGGGATAGACCCTATGGTAAAAAGTATGGACCCCCCCCCCCCCTAGGTGAGCCACATTCTGTCACATCAGCAAAAGTTACATACCACAATTTGATCACATCAGAGGGGTATATAAGGGATGAGCACCCAACAACAACAGTGACAACTATATCGGTAAGTGGAACTCATTGAAAGTTTGTAAACAAAAGTGAAAAAGTGTGATAACTTTCGTTATAGTTGGTTGATTTGCATGACAATTTCACTGTTTGATTCAGTTTTAAGTAAACTTTTGTAATAAAGTAATCACAGGCTATTTGCGCAGCGTGTTGTATGCATATCTACCGCTATTTTAAATTTGTAAAAACTTATATAACTTTCATTATAGTTGACCGATTTACATGAAAATTTCGCCATTGGATTACAGTGCTTCTTCGCGGATGAATAGCATTTGGCGGATGAATACCATTTGACTTCATCCCTAGATGTCTCTGCTGTGCAGCTGTAAGTGAGACATTCAAGCAACTATCTGTTGAGTCAACAATTTTTAAACACGTTTGAAAAGTTACACACCATATTTTGATTACATGTAAGTAGCATAAAAGCATGAGTGAAACATATATGTCAACCAGTGATAAATTCTGCTGAGTCAGCAATTTTAACAATTTTTACACATCATAATTTGATTACATTGAAGTGGTATAAATTCTGCTGAGTTAACACACCATCCAAGTGGTATAAAAGGAAGGGTGAAGCGTGTATTTCACCCATTTCAGTTCTAGCAACAACAGCGATGGTATCAGTCTTCTGTCATGATTGCAATGTGACATTCCCATCTCTGGAATTGTTCGTGGCACATACATGCAAACCAGCTAGGATGAAACGTGCTCGTGAAGAGCTTGTTGAGCAGATTGAAGCCAAGAGACGAAAGACGTTGCAAGATGGCATTATCAGACCTGATCCAGTCCTCTGCTGTGGATGTGCAAAGATATTTGCATCTATGGATGCGTTTGACACACATGTATGTGTACCGATGGAAGAACCAAAGAGAGTACAAGTAGGCAGAGGCAAAAGAGTGAGTCTTGGTGGAAACGCACAGGAAAGACGGTTTGAGCCTGAAGATGGATCGGATTTACTACTTGAAATGCGACAACAAGAGAACCGGATTAAGAGACATTTGTTAGAAACGTTAAACCACGGCATGAAATGGTATATTGTCGTACATGCACGCTTCAAGAAACTGACGGCGAATGCTGAAGGCGTTATGGTAGAACAAGTGGATAATGCCTTTATCAGCAGTCCAACATATACAACATATAATCCAGCGGATATTGAGCAGGACTTGCCAGAAGCCTATAAAAATTGTTTACCAGGTTTGATGAACATGAGCGACAAGCTTCTGGCTGGGCGTTGGATAACATACTGTATATTGAAGTACATACAGCTACGTCAGCGCCTCTGGAAGCAAGTAGTTTTATCCCACTACCGAAGAAAGTAAAGAATACAAAGGCTGTATTAAACATTCAGAATGATGACAACAAATGCTTCTTATGGTCTGTATTGGCTCATCTTCACCCTCATGAGAACAACTCACATCGCGTGAATCAATACACGCCATTTGAGAAGGAATTGAAGGTGGAAGGCATGACATTTCCCACACCGATTACAGACATTCCAAAGTTTGAAAAGGAGAATGATGTGTCTATCAATGTGTTTGGATATGAACATGATGTAGTTGTTCCAATACAACTGAGTCGAAACACCAGTGTGAGAGAAATCAACTTACCTTTGATTAGCAATGACAAGAAAAGGCATTATTGCCTTATTAAGAATTTCAGCAGACTAATGTCTTATCGATCAAAGCATAAGCATACAACTTTTTATTGTTTCAACTGTCTTCACGGATTTATGCGACATTATCTTTTAGACAAGCATCGTGAAGTGTGTGGCAAGCATGGAGCGCAACGTTTATCATTCCCCAAGGAATCCTTCATCAAGTTCAAGAATGTAGCCAAACAACAGCGAGCGCAGTTTGTCATTTATGCAGACTTTGAATGTTTCACGAAAAAGCATGAAGGAGACAAGTATCAGCATCATCGTCCAAACAGCTTTGCCCATGTAGTTGTCAGCCAGTATGATACACGTACACCAGTCGTGTATCGAGGAGATAATGCCGTGAAAGTCTTTTTAGACCATATGGTGAATGAGCGTGATCGTATTGTGCATGGTTTACAACAGAAAAAGAAAATGGTCATGACTCGTGAAAATGAAGAGCATTATAAGAACGCTGTTGATTGCTACATTTGTCATAAGCCTCTAGGAGCAGATCGTGTGAGAGATCATGACCATATCAATGGCAAATACCGCGGAGCTGCACATAGTGAATGCAATTTACAATTCCGATTTCGAAAGGATAAGCAGGATGTTAAAGATTCTTTTATCATTCCTGTCTTTTTCCACAATTTACGAGGCTATGACAGTCATTTGATCATGGAAGAAATTGGAAAGTTCAAAAATGAAACCATTACAGTCATTCCCAACACCGTTGAGAAATATATTGTATTCACCATGAGCTATCTGAAATTTACAGACAGTTATCAGTTCATGAGTACTTCTCTACAGAAGTTGGTATCCAATCTGGCAGCAGAAGGGAAAGACAACTTTTATAACATGACATCACACATTCATGATAGCGACCAACAAGATTTACTGTTGAGAAAGGGAGTGTAGCCCTACGATTATGTCGATGAACCATCCAAGTTTGCTGAAACACAACTGCCGTCCAAGGATAAGTTTTACAGTCTGCTCAGTGAAGAAGACATTAGCGATGAGGATTATGCGCATGCGCAGAAGGTGTGGGAGACATTCCACTGTACTACATTTGGCGAATACCATGACCTATACCTGAAATCAGATGTGTTACTGCTGGCTGACGTGTCAAGTATGTCTTAACACGTATGAATTAGATCCTGCTCACTACTATACAGCGCCAGGACTGTCGTGGGATGCCATGTTGAAAGCGACAAAGGTGAAATTGCAATTGATCAACGACATTGACATGTACCAAATGGTTGAACAAGGTCTACGTGGAGGAATATCTGTCATCACACACAAATATGCGAAAGCAAATAACCCCTACGTAGCAGATTACGATCCCTTGAAACCAACCAACTACTTGGTGTACCTGGATGCAAACAACTTGTACGGCTTGGCCATGTCGCAAAGCATGCCGGAAAGTGCATTTATGTGGGTGAGTGATCCAGAATCCATTGACTTTATGGATGTGGATGAAGATGACGAGATTGGATACATTTTAGAGGTGGATTTGGAATACCCATATTCAATCCATGATCGTCATAATCACTATCCAGTGGCTCCAGAACGGAAATGTGTTAAGGTGGGAGAATGGTCAAAACATAGTGAGAAGCTACGGAAAGATCTAAACATGAAAGGCAAACCTATTGAAAAGCTCATTCCCAACTGGTGTGACAAGAAGAAATATGTGCTTCATTATAGAAATTTACAGCAATATGTCTCACTGGGATTGAAAGTCACTAAGGTGCATCGTGCCATCATGTTTGCACAGAGCAAATGGTTGGCAAAATACATCTCCTTGAACACGGAAAAGAGAAAGTTGGCCAAGAACCCGTTTGAGAAAGACTTTTTCAAATTGATGAACAACTCTGTGTTTGGCAAAACCATGGAAAATGTGAGAAAGCGCATGAATGTAACCAAACCTTCCTTCCACAAATTTAGAATTTTCAACGAAGATTTGACCGCGGTACATTTACGCAAAGTGGATCTGCTTCTGGATAAACCCATTCAAGTCGGCTTCACCATTCTTGACCTCAGCAAAGTGCTCATGTTCCACTTTCATTACAACCACATCATGACCAAGTATCCCGATGCCAAACTCTTGTTCAGCGACACCGACAGTCTATGTTATGACATAGAAACGGAAGATATCTACAAAGATATGCAGGAAGATGCGGACCTGTTTGATACAAGTGACTATCCCCCAGATCATTTCCTACATTCCAACGTGAACAAGAAAGTGCTTGGGAAAATGAAAGATGAGATGGCGGGCATTCCCATAGAAGAGTTGGTTGGACTTCGACCGAAAATGTATAGTATGATGTATGGTGGGAAAGAAAAACGTACGGCTAAAGGCATCACTCGCGCGTGCCAAAGACGTATGAAACATAAGCAGTATAGAGACAGTTTGTTCAACCAAACGCAAACGATGGTTATAGGGCACATCATTCGAAGTCATGACCACCAGATTTTCTCGGAGAAGTTGAGGAAAGTGGCTCTCTCTCCCTTTGATGACAAGCGATATGTGATGAGTGATGGCTATTCCACTTTGGCGCATGGGCATTACAGTATATAAGGGGGATACACTTCAACTTTAGAGTTAGTTGAGGTGTGAACACTGAAGCGTAAACATGAATCGGAAAAGATCTGCAACGGATATGGATACTCTTGCTGATACAGTCAAAGACATGAATGTGAAAAATCCTGATACCACCATTAAGAAATTAAAAGTGGAGACGACACCAACACCACAGTCGTGGGATGGAATGCTTTCTCTAGGAAATGGAAAGTATATCAAGATTATGAAACAAAGCAATGAAGGTGTGGTGAACATTCGCAAATACCTCAGAGATGAGGGGAATGGAAAAAACCGACCGACAAAAAAGTGTATCTTGCTGACAATACCTGAATGGAAAATGCTGAAGAAGCAGGTGAAAGAAGTGGATAAAAGGCTTCCAGACAAGAAGACAGCACATAACAAGGTAAAATCATGAATGCACTCATGTTGAACGGTGGTGCTTTCCTTACTGTAAATGATAGGAATGAAGTGACGATAGGTTCTCGGATAAGTTATCATCGGTTTAAACCTGAAGTGTGAAAAGACTTTAAAAACATACCGCTGGAATCTGGGTTTGAACGCAGACTTGAAAATAAAGTGGAAGTGTTTGTGACTGAACATGATTCTAACATACGTGTGACATTCTGGAGAAATCTTTTACAGGATTATCCAGAGGATTATAAGGGAGTTGTGCCAGATACTCCATATACAGATTTGATCCACTTTGAACTGGCGCGCAGTCTTACAATTCCTAGAAGCTATACAACATCCACTGTTCAACATCATCCGAGCATAAAGATGGAAGACTATCTGTTGGATTATGAACCCATTACGTATGGATTCTCATATATGAGAAACTTATGTGATGATATTGTGCTACGACATTTTGGAAAGTTTATCATACTATCGCTTGACGAACAATCCGTGTTGAAGGATCATCTAGACAAGTTGAGAATACCCGGCTTTCTGCTTCACCTTTCAAATTATATAGAAGTGCGTGTGATTCAGAACTGTCTAGACGTGTTTGTACAATTTCGCCAACATGACGAGCTTACAGAACACTACGACATCATCACCCTCAGCACAGTGGAATGGAACGCGCTGTTGCAAGCATTGGATTGGGAAGACCCTTGTGTTAGAATTCAAAGAGCATGGAATGCAACTTATGCGGGGTACCAAATTCATTGAGCTGACACAGCCTATGCGGCTGATGGACTTAGAAGAAGGATATGAACTGAAGCTGTCTGAACATGTCACTGTTAAAGTGATAAAGTTTGGTGATGTGCGTTATGTAAGCTTTCATAGCATTTACGAATACGGGTATAATGTCTATGATACCTATATCAATTTAGATTCCGATGAATGGCATTCATTGATGAATGTATTGAAAAATGAATGTGTTTGTAAATAGTGTTTGTAAATAGTGTAAATAGACTTTGTAAATAAAAGTTTGTGAATAAGAGTTTGTAAACTTTGTAAATAGTGTTTGTAGTTAAGAGTTTGTAAATAGTGTAAATAGAATTTGTAAATAGTGTAAATAGTGTTTGTAGTTAAGAATTTGTAAATAGTGTAAATAGTGTATGTAAATAGTGTAAATAGACTTTGTAAATAAAAGTTTGTAAATAAGAGTTTGTAAACTTTGTAAATAGTGTTTGTAGTTAAGAGTTTGTAAATAGAGTTTGTAAACTTTGTAAAAAGCGTTTGTAGTTGAGAATTTGTAAATAGTGTAAATTGAATTTGTAAATAGTGTAAATAGCGTTTGTAGTTAAGAATTTGTAATTAAGTGTGTGTAAATAGTGTTTGTAAATAGAGTTTGTAAATAAAAGTTTGTAAATAGTGTATATAGTGTTTGTAAATAAACGTATGTACAACACAATAAACAAGATAGTTGTTTTAAACTTGGGTTGTTTTATTTAACAAACTTGAACAACAACAACTTAACTAATATAACAACAACAACTTAACTACTATAACTTTACTACAATAACAACACCATTAATAAAACAATGGCTTATAATGTCTATATACAAAATCCTTTACAATAAAATCACCATCCTTTCTTTTTAATATATTCACAATATCAAACATACTCTGACCTCTAGCTCTATGCAATATATAATATACACGATAAAAACCACATGATGATGATATTGGCGTTTGTAATGATATGGAATTATACATATAGTCATTTCTTAAAAGCATTTCTAAACGATTATCTAGAGGTAAAAGTCCATAAGAGTCAAAATATTCCACAGGGTCTTTATCATAATACACTGCCACCCAATGTTCTCCTGGTTCATCTTGATCATCTGTATTGATGACATAGGCACCGCGTTGTAAAGATGGTAACTGGTCCATAGCAAACACGCTTTGAAACAAGTCTTTGGTCATGACATCATGACTCAATATGGCATCAATCTGCTTCGTGTTCATGACTGGTAGTCGAATTGGATGCTGCGATTTGCACTTATTTCAATAATGTTGTCAAATTCAGCATAGACAATGACATTGATTGTATGTTGTAAAGCCCTAGCAAAATTCATTTCTAGCCGCAAATTCCCATGCTTGATCAGGGGAAAATGATCATCGCCATCATAATCAGGTGTTAAGTCAAACGAAAATAAAGCATAACCTCTAGGCCAATCTTCCCGTTTTATAATGGAACTTTTCTCACCATTCAATCGATCAAACGATTTGTAAAGCGTTTCAAAAGCGTCCAGGTATTTGTTCTGTGTAATGTCAAGCTTGAGAGGTTTGGATAGAACTGGTTCACCATCCGTGTACAGTTGCATCTGTATGTCCTAACTGAATACCTGGACTCACCCTCACTTTGCGAATGGTTAAAAATGCCTCTTTCACTTCTACCTTATAGGTATTATCTGCAGCCATCAATACATAGTCATCTTTTTGTCTATGGAAACGCAATTTCAAACTGATGCCATTAGGAAGATAACGATCCTGCTCAAACAAATCTATCCTTAAACCACCTGTGGGCATAAAATCACGGCAAAGACGTGTATGCAAATAACGATTATGTAAGCCATTATTTCCTTGCTCAGCCAAGTCACCACCGTCAGCATTGACATGAAAACCTGATACATATTGTTCATCATTAGGTCTTTTCACTTCATGACTATTCGTCGACCCAGCAGTATCCTTGTTTATGAGACGCATAGAGCGCTCAGAATGCAGACTTTCTTCCGAATCATGGATGAGATGAGAGATAATGCTGGTATAACCATGAGTATTGTTGCTATGAGAAACCAAACGATCATTCAGAAACAATTCAATATTAGACCATAACCCATTAAACACATCATTGTTGCAAGAGACATTATCGTCTGCGCCACAATCTGTTCCATCAGCCTTTAGAATTCGTCATACAATATGAAGATTGCTGTTCTTTAAATCTAGATATTCTTCTGTACTCGCAGGAATGTAGAATTCTATTGGAGCGCCTTCTCTAATGCTTGTAAGTGGTTGATAGTCGACATTATCACTCTTCTCTACAGCAGTTTGCGTCGGTGGTACGTGAAACCATTCCAATGGAGAAAGACTACATTCACACGAATGATTATGAATGAGAGACATGATTTAAAAAATATCTTTTTAATATGTTTTGATGTTATCCGTCTGGCTGTTTTTCGTCTTCTGGCACGTTTCATCGGTTGCACGCGCTTTTGTTCACCAAACACACGTTCTGCTACTCGGCCCGTAACATCTTTCGCGACATTCTTTGCAGCCTTCTTAAGATGTGGCGCAACGATCTTAGCCCAAGCCTTACGTAGTGGATTAGCTTTGCGAGCCAATGATCCCAGTATTGAACCAATACCATCGCCATATTGGATTCGTGCTCCTTTGAATCCTGGTAATTCCCCGCCCACTTGACGAAGAAAATGGTTGCGATATGCAGACGGATCGTTTTAATAAGCTTTCATATTGCTTTTGGTCGAAAATGTAGTTTACAAATCACCTTTCCAGTTTGAAATGGAACATTATGGCCTGTGTCGTCCTTAATATTCATTTCTATCACGTCAAATTTGGATGTGTTTACAGGAACATAATGCGGTTCGCCGTACGTTTTCATGATAATCACAGAATGCAGTAAGGGGACGTAATAATCGCCAACAACTTGTGGTTCACAAATACTACAATACACATAAAGTGTATAAAATCCCTGTTTCACATCAGCTTTATGTTCAGCTATACATCTTTCAGTATACCATTGATCTGGGATAAATCCTAAAATTTCAGCTAATCCAGTGGAAAATGACACTTCAAAGCCATAATTTAGAAATAGAAACACACGTCGTCTAATTTTATCATACTTTATGCAAATAGCTTCTTTCAGATCATCTTTCATAGAATTAGTCGCTTCTTCATACACTTCCTGGCATATTTCTTGTATGGATCTATAATAACCATAAGGAATAGTGATAGTGCCAACTGTCTCTGTCAATAGTTGTTGTCGATACTGAATAGAATAGTCCATGCCATGTCTCATAGTTGTCCATGTATGTGGATATTGAATTTCAGCTAAAGCCACTTCATATTTTCCATTCAGATAAATAGTTCGAGGCATACGAATTTGGTAATTCGAAGCCTTGTTGTTGGGATAATAGTTCATACTAGCATTGCTAGGCAAAGTAATGTAAAAACTTGGACTAAATGGTATAGGCGCGTTGACGTTGTCTATATACTTCACAATAGCGCGCGCCATTCGAACAAGTATGCAAATGATGTTTCTCATCATCTTTCACATCATGATGTCTCACATGATGTCTCACATAGTCTACAGTGTCTATGACTTCTCCTTCACAACAAGCACTTGTACATCTGATCTTCACAGGAATAGTCGGTTTATTTTCTTGACAACAACATAGCTCTTTCAGCCATGTTAAAAATTTTCCCATCCCTCCTGTCTTTGTTGACGTTGTTTCATTTCTTTTGTAATGTCATCACGAGTGGTCCTTTTACTAAACATTGTTTTTGGAATATTAGCATCTACAATTTCCTCGATAAACGAATGCCAACCACGTGGTATGGCTCGTTCTTTCTTCTTGTCGCCATCAATGCTTGTTTCATCAAATCAACAATGTTGGAATTTGTGATAATATCGCCCGTTTTCAACATAAGTTCATTCTTATCTGTCCATTTAACACCATGTTTCTTCAGTTCTGCTAAAAGTTGCATTACTTTTCCATGATAGATAGGTTGAAAATGACTTAAAACTAACTTTTCTGGTTTTTCAGGTGATGATAACTTTTGCATAGACTGACTTGTTCGTAAATGACGGCCAAGAAGTTGAGACATTTATATAGCCTTTTCAAGCGTTCGTTTCCCACGTAAAAGTGTATTGACTTTTGTTTTGATATCATTTTTCTTTTCTAATAACAGTTTGTATTCATATTCAGGAATGAGGACCATTTTCATAGTATGTTTCATTTTAACAGCAGTTTGGCTGACAAGAGCAATGCAAATTTAGCAATAGCTCCAATGAATCCTCCTTTCTGATTAATCAACTTCTTTTTTCGTTGAAGTGATATCTTCTTATCTGCTAGAGTACGTAGCGTATGACGTTCACGTTTAAATTCCTTAAACCGTTTTGAGCTTAAGGGTAAATGTCCTCGCAATATATTCAAACAAATTTCAAACAAGCTTGTTAATTCCTCCTTTGTAGCTTGCTGTAGCAAGGATTTACGTCGTTTAGGCCCACTGTGTGAAAGCAAGTGAAGAAACAGTTGGTTCGCTCGAATACGTTTAGACATCTTGACTGCGAATGGTTAAATGAGTTGGTTCTTGTTCATACACTGCTTTATCAATATATACATAATGTGTATCTTTTGGTAAAATGCCTGTACGAATACGTAGTTGATCATTTGTCTTTGGTTTTAAATCAATGCATAAATAACCATGGAGTTTGCTGGTAGCATCTTGATAGGCTTCTATGAGAAATTGAGATCTTCCAGGATACATTTGCCGCGCCAATGTACTAATTTGTTGACTGTCTCTAGGATTTTTAAATATAATGATATAATGTGTATTCAAACTAATATTTCGCATCTCTTTCCCATGATGGAATAAATTGTGCACAATAAAGATAATGCTTAGATTCTGATGACTGCTGCCAACACTAAAGAGACGTGTCATACGCTCATCACTATGACATTTCGTCATTAAGTCATCAATGATGAGTAAGTTTGGTTTTTTCGGGTTAAAGCGCTCTTCAATGTCATTTGGAATGCCTTGGTAAAATTCCACGCCTTTCATTCCCTTGTACAAAGGCTGATCTGCTGCATAAAGCCATAAAATGCTTTTTGAAGAGGGTTTAATCAACTTTTGTTCTAGAATTTCTTTCACCAGAGACGTTTTGCCACTGCCTGTAAGTCCAGAGACTAAACATGTAAATGGATGCTTCATTTTTGAATGTCTGTTTCTTTCACCCATCTGTTAAACTTGTTTGGCCAACCTAACCACTTGACAAATAATTCTTTCACACCTCGTCTTTTACGTGTTTTCAAGACTTTTCCAATTCTATAAATAGATTCAATATCTTTGGTCACTTTCTGCAGTTCTTCTTCATAGAAATGCCCATCAATATCTTCGTCTAAAAAGTCTTTCACACGATATAAATGTATTCCTTGCTTCTTACAACGATGTGTGACAATGAAGACTTCTTGCGTCCATTTGATGTGATAATCTCGTTGAAACACGTATTTGATGTGAGAAATACGAACATGATCACCAATGTTAAATTTAAAATTCATCTTCTTCGGTTTCAATTTCAGTTTGGCGACATACATATACTTCCACACTTTTGATTCGTTGTCTTTACGAATCTCTGCAGGAGCATATTTATTAGGAAGAGAACCATGAGGTCTATGGTTGTAATTGTACACCAAGTCTTGAAGAATGTCTAAATAACGGTAAGTTTGATTATGTAGAAAATACCGATACATCATTCCCTTTAGAGTACGAATGACTCTTTCAGTAAAGTTGGCTTTGGTTTCATTCTTTGTGGTATAAGCATGAATTCTCTCTTTCTTCAAAAATGCTTTTACCCATCTATTTTTAAATTCCGTTCCTTTATCAGATCTTAGAGTTCGTGGTCTTCGTCGTGTGTCATGAAAAATCTTTTGGAAAGCTTGTATGACGCTGGTATGTGATTTATTAGGTATTGGCTGTACCCATAAATATTTGGAAAACACATCAATGACAATGAGTAAAAAGCGTATGTCATCATTATAGGGAGCTATGTTTCCCATATCAGCCAAATCAATATCCCACATATCATCAATACCACGTGTAATGACACGTTGTCTTTTGAACTTGTATTTTACAGGTTGTAGTAAACTGAAAGCATCTTGATCCTGCAGCCATTTCTTCACTTGTGAATGTGTGACTGGTTGATTATGTTTTCTTAAGATGTGATAAAGTTTGTAAGGATCAGCAAATGCTCCAGGCTGTCCAGGTTTGAAGTAAATATTGGTCAAGTAGTCTTTCCACGTCGACATGATTAATGAAAAAACACTTTTCAACAGAACACTTTTATTTATAACTCAACCAACATAGTAACATAGTAACTTAACTAACATCACTTAACTAACATATATTTACAAATCAAGTATGGATACAATGGTATGAATAACTGGAGACCATTGGTCTTCAATGAACACTAACCAATTACTGAGTTCATCCAATGTAATAGCATATAGACCATATTTCTCACAACGTTGATTTGCATTCTCTAACACTTTATCTAAATGAATGTAATATTTAGCTTCATTCCAATAGGTATAAACACATGCAGCATGACAAGTATGTTCTTGACACTCTTCATGTTGACAAGCAGGACAGACTAAACATGCAAACTTTTTTACAGCTGATAACATTTCTTCACAATAGGCTTTTTGCACAATATATTGTCTCAATGTCATGTCTGCCATTATGCAGTCTGTTGCTCCGGCAATGCAGCACAAGTCTGTCAAGTTCAGCAACTTTTTTTTTCCAGTTGTTGTTCACTTAACACACTTCAAATTTACATGTCCACACGTCTGCACATCAAGTCTCACACAACATTTCTCAGAACTTTCCTATAATATTCTGACCAGGATATGAAGGAGATGACACATGTTTTACACCAGCTCCCCACCAATGATCATACTTTGCTTCAACTAAAGTTTTATCTTTACATTCTTTTAACTTGTTGCACAGTAATAGTTACGTTTGCACTAATTTTAAAGCTGCTTGTCTTCTTCTTCTCCATGGTTATACAATGAAATGATAACTTCACTCCTTTTATGCCCAACTATATACCCAAACATATTACAAAGTTTTTGAATTCACTTCAACTCATTCATCGTGGAATCGAACAAGTTCTAGCTTCTACTTCGCTTCACAGACTTTAAGTACTCCACACTTGCCGCAGAAGTTGTTTGGTTCACACAACTTGCAATTATACTTGTCGCAGTGGCAATGATAATCCTCCATATATCCACAAGCACCGCAATAGTCGCAGGTAAGTCCAAGTTGATTTTGTACGTTCATGTTCTCCAACTGAACTTCAGCCAGCCTTTTCTTGGATAGCTTTGACACCTTCATCCGACCATCCTTTTGCAGCTTGATGATAGTTTTCTCACCATGACATTTCTCACATGGTGATAGGGCTGTGTTAATGTTGTCCATCTCCTGAAGCAGCGTCTCCCATTCACCATCATTCATGTTGATGTAATGCGTGTATTCTTTCCCTTCAAACCGTGACGTGCGCACAAAACTGACATAACGCATATCCAAGTATGAAATGACTTCAAGCCACATCGTTTGCGTTAAGTATAGTTTGAAGCCAATGTCACGCAAATTTTTCAAGCTTTGACATATAATCTTCCACAAAGATGGTGAATAAGCGCACCATCTCTCTCCACGTGTGATGCGTAAAAATGGTCCATATTCTCTATGCTCCACAGTAATAGTTAAGCTGGCACTAATTTTAAAGCTGCTTGTCTTGTTCTCCATGGCTGCACAATGAACTGATGAGAAGTTTACTCCCTTTTATACTCAACTGTCTGCTGAGTCAGTCCACTCACTTCAAAAATATGCTGAGTCAGTCCACTCCCTCCAACTGTCTGCTGAGAAATGATGACTTCACTCCACTCTGCTGAGTCAGTCCACTCCCTCCAACTGTCTGCTGAGAAATGATGACTTCACTCCACTCTGCTGAGTCATTCCACTCCCTTCAACTATCTGCTGAGAAATGACTTCACTCCCTTCAACTGTCTGCTGAGTTCACTCCTTTTTATACCCAACTATCTGCTGAGTCAGCTCCCTTTTCAAAGAACTTGCAAACTTTTGAATTCACTTCAACTTGCCCATGGTTGAACCGAACAAGTTCTGATACTTTCGTCGTCAATGGAATGTCATCATCATAATGTAAAATGATTCTTGCAGCTACATCTAACATGAGTTCAACTGCCCAAATTGTATTCGCGTTGATAAATGCTGAATCAATGTCGTAAGTTGATGGTAAATGTAGATCTTCACATTCACGTAGAAACGAGTGGATGTAACAATCTCTTGGAATGACCTTTCCAACAGTTTCCCAATGCTGATGCAAATCCTTCACTTGTAACATCCAATCCGATTCAGAAGCAGGAAGCTTTGAAAATACACAGTCATCATAATTCACGTTGAAGACGTCGTCCATGGTCTCTGCACATCTGTGAAGAAGTAATGTTGACATTGTGAAGTTTTCTCTTGACACACATGTATTTATACCACTTTGATGCAATCAAATTATGGTGTGTAACTTGTTCAAACGTGTTCAAAAATTGCTGACTCAGCAGAATTTATCACTGGTTGACATATATGTTTCGCTCATGCTTTTATGCTACTTACATGTAATCAAAATATGGTGTGTAACTTTTCAAACGTGTTTAAAAATTTTTGACTCAGCAGATAGTTGCTGAGTCACTTACAGCTGCACAGCAGAGACATCTAGCGGTGAAGTCAAATGGTATTCATCCGCAAAATGGTATTCATCCGGGAAGAAGCACTGTAATCCAATGGCGAAATTTTCATGTAAGTCGGTCAACTATAATGAAAGTTATATAAGTTTTTACAAAGTTATAATGGCGGAAAATATGCATACAACACGCTGCGCAAATAGCTTGTGATTACTTTATTACAAAAGTTTCCATAAAACTGAATCAAACAGTGAAATTTTCATGCAAATCGACCAACTATAACGAAAGTTATCACACTTTTTCACTTTTGTTTACAAACTTTCAATGAGTTCCACTTACCGATATAGTTGTCACTGTTGTTGTTGGGTGCTCATCCCTTATATACCCCTCTGATGTGATCAAATTGTGGTGTGTAACTTTTGCCGCTGTGACAGAATGTGGCTCACCTATGGGGGGGGGAGGGGGGTCCACACTTTTTACCATATAGTCTGTCCCGACTGCCGCCTGTGGGTTGGCGGGGGGGTCCTGACTGCTGCCTAGTGGGTGGGGGACCTGACTGCTGCCTAGGGGGGTGGGGGGTCCACACTTTTTACCATAGGATCTGTCCCGACTGCTGCCTAGGGGGGGGGGTCCTGACTGCTGCCTAGGAGGGGAGTCCTGACTGCTGCCTAGGGGGGTCCACACTTTTTACCATAGGGTCTGTCCCGACTACCGCCTAGGAGCGGGGCAGGTCCTCACTTTCTAGGGCTATATCACCATGGCTAAGTTACCATGGCTAGGTTACCATGGCTATGCTTCGTTTCCATGACTACACCACTGCGTTGTCATCACAACACTTCGTTGCCATGACAACACCTATGACGTCACTTCCGGTCCAGACAGTATGACGTCACTTCCTGGTCCAGAAACGGGGTTTTCCCCATACTACTGAAGCTAAAAGCGCATTTATTGCTTAGTTTGTAAATGTATTTCATTTGTACATAAGATTTAGTTCCACACTCTAGGTATACACCCCAGTATTTACAAGGATCTGGTATAGCTGAAATGTATGGCGATACGCGTCTAAGTGCTTCGTTTGTTGGGGACGTTAGTGAGGGACGAGCACCAGTTCGTTTCTAAAACAGTTGAATCAATCAGTTCCGCTTTTGTTTATAACAGGCCTCAAATATAGGGCTTTAATTTATCAGAAATCTATATATTTAATCTGTATTTTCGCTGATTTCTAAAAATATTATATAAAAATATTGAACTCGATTTTGAACAAGTGGCATAACAAGGCCATTGTTTTAAATAAATAAAAATAGCTTTCCTATATCGGTAAGGCACCTCTTATCCATGCCCTAAAATTTGTTCATTTGTATTCAGTGAAGCTTAACATAACAGAAAAGCATTAAGGGACAATTTCGAAAAGTACAACGTTTCGACGTTACTGGTAGTATTAGGACCCATTCATTGAGAACGTACGCATGAATGAGGGTGGCTAATGCGTGCGCCATGGTACTTCTAAAGCACATTTAACAAAGGCAGTTTTTGGAAAACATATAATGTATAAAATAATTTTTAGCATTTTAACATACTACTTATTCAAATGTTCTAAAGTTATAGTAGTAGTAAAATGGTGGTTCTAGATCAACTTTAACAAATTTAGTTCTTGATAACATATGATGTATAAAATAGGTTTTAGCATTTTACCAAGCTACTTACTTGAATGTTCTAAAGTTATAGTAGTGGAAAAATGGTGGCTATAGACCAGCTTTAACAAATTTAGTTTTTAACACCATATGATATATAAAATAAGTTGAACATGTTGAACATGTTTTTGAACATATTGAACATGTTGTTGAACAACAAGTTGTTGAACATGTTGTTGAACAACAAGTTGTTGAACATGTAGTTGAACATGTTGAATATGTTATTGAACATGTTGAACATGTCGCTGAACAACAACTTGTTGAACATGTTGAACATGTTGAATATTTTGAACATGTTGAACATGTTATACAACTTTTTGAACATGTGGAACATGCTGAACATGTTGAGCATGTTGAACAACTTGTTGAACGATAGTTGAACTTGTTAAAAAAATTATTGAACAATACCATGATGTAATATGTTCCAAAAATAATTCAAACACATGTTTCGAATGGGGCTTGTCACTTGAATACATGTTTGAATGGCGTGCTCTTCTCACTGTCTTATTTTATACATCATATGTTGTTAGAAAAACAAAATTTGTTTAAGTTGGTTTAGAACCCTGATTTTAACCCTACTACACCATCTTAAAATGTTCAAACTTATTTTACACATCATATGTTGTCAAAAATCAAAATTTGCTAAAGTTGGTCTAGAACCACCATTTTCCTACTACTATGACTTTAGAACATTCAAATAAGTAGCATGCTAAAATGCTAAAAGTTATTTTATATATCATATGGTGTTAAAAACTAAATTTGTTTAAGTTGGTCTAGAGCCACCATTTTTCGACTACTATAACTTTAGAACATTCAAATAAGTAGCTTGGTAAAATGCTAAAACCTATTGTATACACCATATGGTATCAAAAACTACATTTGTCTAAGTTGATCTAGAACCACCATTTTACATTTGAATAAGTAGTATGTTAAAATGCTAAAACTTATTTTATACATTATATGTTTTCCAAAAACTGCATTTGTTAAATGTGTTTTAGAAGTACCATTTCCCACTACTATAACATAAAATATAACATTAGACTTAACGTAGGGAAAATCCCATTGATTCTCAACTTTATTGATCGTTCCCACGCTCTGAACGAGTGCACTCTGAAATTTATTGATCGGTTTCCCCCACGCGCTGAACGAGTGCACTTTAAAATTTATCGATCGGTTTCCCCCACGCTCTGAACGAGTGCACTCTGAAATTTATCGTGCATTGTGCATTATAGCCTTATATGGCATGTTTTCACAAAACATTCTGGTCCAGTCCGGAATAGCTCAGTTATTAGAGCGTGGGAATCCTGGTCGGGCCCATGCTCGGAAGGTTGGTGGTTCGAGCCCGGGTATGGGCAGCCTAACCCTAAACCATATTAATGTGTACTATTACTATAGTACTGCACTATTAATGTGTATTATGAAGGTATGATAGACAGATGGTAGAAGGGGCGTCTCCTAGGGGTCTGACGTCAGTATGACGTCACAAGTGGCGTGGAACACCCATGGGGGTTCTGGACCAATAGAATGTTCTAGAAAAAAGTGGCGTGGAACTTTCGTTTCCTCATGATAGACAGATGGTAGAAAGGACGTCTCCTAGGGTCACATGGCCGATGATTGACAGGTCACGCGACTAATGACGTCATGATTATTGACAGGTGACTTAGGATTATGCTGCTTAGGACTGTCTTAGTATGATGTCATGACGTCATAACGTCATTATGACGTCATTATAACGTCATGATGACGTCATTATAACGTCATGATGGTGATGTCATGATGACGTCATTGACACGGGCGCGCGCTCTATCAATCACCATCTGATCCAAAACTGTCATGACAGTTCTGGCTTACCCTATGACGTCATTATGACGTCACTTCCTGTTCCAGAACTGACGTTCATATGACGTCACTGTTTTACTAGCCCCATGGGGGTTCTAAAACAATGACGTCACTGTTTTAGAAACCCCATGGGGCTTCTAAAACAATGACGTCACTGTTTTAGAACCCCTATTATATATGTGATAGAACCCCAATTATATGTGTGTTAGAAGCCCCATTATATATGTTTTAGAAGCCCCACTTTTACCCTACTAACATTCCACACTCACTTGTGACAAAGGCAGCTGATAGATCAAGTAGGACAAGAGCAGATTTTTTGCGATTCACATGTAAAGGCTCGCAACCCTAATTTAGACTGTAGTCGTCTCAGGAAGGTGAAATTTAGGATTTATTCCATTATCGCCAGCATGCGTGCAATGAAAGTAATAGTATTTTGGCTTGTAGATACCCTCGGAATGAACAAACACCTGTACGTACCGCTCTTCAACACAAAACAATTTTAGTTGTAATACGGTTTTAAGAACCTTTTTCTCAAACTTTTTATGTTTCAAAAAACGTTTTCTACAAGTTATATTTAAAATACCGAAAAACGTTTTCTAAAGAACGTTTCAAAAACTTGTCAAAACGTTTTAAATCGTTTTAAACGGATTTTAAAAACCGTTCTTCGATATTTCATATACAATCTTCAGAACGCGCTTTTTTAAGAAACCATATCCGAACGTATGTTTCCTAACCTTTTCTCAAGTTTCAGCAAAAGTTGTAGAAAAGTTTTTAAATGAAAAACAGCTCTTTATTTTATTTTATTTATTTTATTTAAGTTGGCTACATAAATAGGACCTGGAGTTTTCTGAAAACAGAAGCAGATGTCTTGCAGATAAAATTCCTACAAATGCAGAAAAAAGTCCTGTAATATGTAATATGTAAAAACGGAGTCATGCTTTGCAAAGTCTATGTTTGTTTATTTCCACCCTGGCGAAACAGGACAAGTTTAAAAATTATCCCCATGGCCTCTTTAATCTTTTTCCGTGACGTATTGGCACGACATGACCGTGACAACTTTCGATGAGCTTTCCCGCCTTTTGCCCCTTCAAGCTCGTCTTGAACATCAGCGCTGGTGTGAAAAAGCGTCTCAGCACACGAAGAGTCGCATAATGTAGTGATATCACGCCCACACGTTTCAGTGTGCTTAACTGCAACATAAGAATTTTTTATTTATTTTCTCTTTCTTTTATTTATTTGTGAATAATTACTTATTATTGAATTATGAATTACACACAAGCTCTACAGACGTAAGCTTTAATAATTAATATGGGATATGTATTTTTATATTTCTCCCTCCTTCTTTCTCTGTCTCCCTAAACTTTATTTATTTATTTATTGTTTTTATTGTTTAATTGATATAACTTTGCACGTAAGTTTTATGGATGAAAACTTTAATAATAACTAAGAGAAATGCATTTTCACTTCATACGCCAACAGTAATAAATTTCTAACCATTAAATCGTCTTTGCTGGATCTATCTGCACATGCTGCTCAAGTGCAATGAACTCTTCCATTCAGTCACAAGGCTCAAAAGTAAACACACCCTGTGCACTTTGGAGTCACTGGCGTGTGAATTCCTTCAGTGTCGATTTAATTTCCGCTAGCTGGGCAAAAACTTTTTTTCTGAAATTCTAAAAGGAAACTGACAATGTTCATATTTTCAATGCGTATATAGCGAGCTATATTAAGTACTAATGTATTTACCTGTTTTATGCATGACTTTACCTGCTCTTATTATCAATAAATGACTGTGTGACGTCAGGGAAATTAATTAGTCGATTTGCGTATTTTCTGCGTAGGATTCAAATATATATGAACATATCCTTTAATAATCTGACACACAGTAAATATCAAACACTGTATAGTTATAAATGCGGGCGAATATGAAGAATACGGTTATTTATAGTTTTGATTTTTTTATAAATAACAAAAAATAACACAAACAAAAATTAAAACCAGGGTTGTTATTATCTGCGCGGCTTAACTACGGGCTTATACTACTCCTTACTATCCATGGGCATGGGAAATACAGAAGGAAACTGCTTTGTTTTTAGCCGTGCTATTATTGAGAGAAATGCTTTGTTCACTAAAGTCCTCATCTATATGTGAGCTTTCTAGTCTTGTCACGGCCCTCTTCGCAACTTGGGGTACAGGTGGTAATTGCACTTTTAAAATAATTATGAACATAAGTGCACGTTTCTCATTACTAAACAATCTCTTGAATTAAATTTTACCGAAATCGCTAACTTGTGCTGATATAACAAGGACATTGAAACAAAAAACATCTTCAAATTGTTAATCGCTTGTTATGGGTTGCTTACATGATATCCTTGTAGTGTCTGTAGGGCTCATCTCTTTGTGCTTTCTTTGCCAGTTTTTAGACGGAGGAAACGGGACTAAAGCACAAAACAATATGTATATTTGAGTTGTATAATTTTCAGTTATCAAATACCAACTATAACAAATTAAAATGCCAAAATCATCTTAAAAGATGCTCTATAAAAATTTATCACTTTTGCAATGTATTCCAGAAAATAAAATGAGAGCAGCCCCGTACAGCCTTACATATGTTCCGCATCCTTTGTCAAATTACGCTACTTTTGTGCATTTACCCTCTGAAGTCGACCGTTTGACCTGCGACCACCTACTTTCCTCATAACTGCTCAGTTCGTCGTCAGTGTTTGAACAGTTAACGAAATCTTATCCACAACGGTGTTTAACCGGTCGTTTCCGGCGTTATCTTCTCCCCTACTTGTGACTACACGTTTTGCATCTGCAAAACTGTCTGTGTGGAACTTGACCTTTAGTAAATAAATTTGCTCCATGATGCAACATCAGGATCATATCTTGCTTTAAGGTGAAGTGTTTGCTTTGACGGAGGTGGCCAATAAAACACCCTGTCAATAATCCAGTTACTCGGAATGCCTGAGAAAACACAATCTAGTGATGGTTAATACTAGACTGTTCTTGCGTACGTCATCTGATAAAAAAGCAAGATTTTTAGTGTTTTTATTTCTTCTCTGTCATGTCTCATTGGGAATAAGAGAAATCCTTCATTGTAGTTAAGGAATACAATTTTGGCCTGTAAGTCACTAACATGATTCAACGACCTTTTGCTATTTCTCAAAGAAATTTCTTTGCAATGCGAAATATTGAGTGATTTTAAACTGAGATCTTCCGGATAAAATCATCACATGCTTCAATGGGTATAATACCACACGCAAACATGCCGCTGTCTCTCTTTTCCCTCACAAATGTATATTTGTTATTTCCCTACATGAAAGTTCTGTTTAGTTTAGCTGATGAAATGCCCCTCAAATGAGATGACCTGTGAAAGTTTGACCTGTCCTGCATTAGGGTATTTTTGGGTCGCGTACTTGTTTTTTTTTTGAGTTTATGCAAAAAGTTGTCAAACTCCATAGCTGAGATTTCATTTAGCGAGGTGTCAAATGTTTGGCAGTCTTCTTGCATATGCGACAAATTGTGGACCTTGTAACTAATAAACAAATCCGTGTAAAGATGTACGCTGTCCCAGTGTACAAAGGAACTGTGTGAACTCATTTGCCTTCCAACGATCAAAATCATGTAAGGGTCGTGTTGCCGTGCAAATTCAGCGAGCATTTTGACATTGTAAGTATGTTCCAACATTTGCTGATTTAGTTGAACGATAATTTATACTTTTTTGAGGATTTTGTTTTTTTTTCCAAAACATTAGCAATCTTTTCATCACACCGAGGCAAACGAGGTGCATAGAATCGAGAACGAAATGTGAAACCCAAAGAACGGTATCGGATAACGGCGATGATCTTGACTGGTGTCAAGTTACACCATCAGTCTCCCCAATATACGCTAAATTCTTAAAGGCGTTATCAGTACGTGGTGTTTCATCTTTCTTGCTATGCAATATAACTTGTCTTTCATAACTGTACTTTTTAATCTCACACCCTTCAAAGCGAAATAACCTGTGTGGCCCTTAATTTTTTCAGCATCTGTCTCGCGGGGGTTTCGCAAACAAAACAATTTACCGACACGTGAAATGTTTTCCCTTGCAATGTGATTCCAGGCATGCGCAAAGAATGCAACTCTTCTACAAAATCTTGCAGATATTCATCGACAGGGCAAGTGTTTTTTACCCTACAAAACACCAACAACAAATGGTGAAAACTTAGAAAATGAACATAAAATCGGCTAGAATGAAGTATTTGGCCAGAAAAGAGGGAAACCATCTATAAGGACTTTCAGTCAGATTTCTTGGTTTCTTTCTAAGAAATTTGAATCGCCCAGAAGAATTTCACGAATTCCAGAAGCCACCCCAAAATACAGATACTCTCCTGCTGCACGTTTATTAACTGTTATTTTAGGTGATGTTTCATTCAATGTTCTCGAGTCTTTTCCCACATTTAAACCCTCGTCTCTGGGAATTAATAGCAACTTATTTATAGAATACTGTGAAAGAAACAGACTCTTTCGACCACATCGTTAATTTTGCATATCAATCGGGACTTCGGTTACTATTGGGCCATGCGTCAACATTTACGATCTACGATCTTCTCCTGAATCGGTATCGGAATTGCTGAAACTGAAATCGCTTTCTCCTTCACTTTCCTGTGCAGTCACACTTGTGTTTAATGTGGCGTTATCAGCTTCATCAGGAACTAAATTTGTTTCCGTGATTAAATTGTCACCCGAATCCCTAGCAATTTAATTCCGCTTCCTCATGAAAATTTTTTACTTAGGCCATACCTTCCTTTGCAACAATATTGAAACGGATAAATGTTACTAACTCTCTACACTCCATTTACGACCCCATACCGGAAAAGCTTGATTTTGATACCATGATTTTCCTGTGTATAATTTTTATGTTGGGTTGTCTATTTCAATTAGAGTTCCCGATACAGAGAGCTTCGCTGCTATATACAGATAAGCCTGAGCATGAGCTTGCTTATATGCAACCTAACACCGGAAGTGCGTCATTTGGATATAAAAATCGTTATTTCAATATATAAAAACATAAAAATTTTTTTGGTGGTCGATTTACATTAGAGTTCTAGATGAAGAAAGATTTCGCTTATTGATGCAAATATTCCTGAACTTGCTTATTTGCGACGATACACCAGAAGTGCATGATTTCGAGATTAAAATATTATTTAAACGTGTGACACCATGCTTTTTCTGAGTCGGATTTCTGTTTTGGGCTTTCGATTCCATTTACAGTTCCAGATGCAGAGGGATTTCGCAATTGTATATTGATATGCTTCAGCTTGCTTATTAGCGACCCAATGCCGGAAGTGCCTCACTTGAATATTAAAAATAGTTGTTTCAATGCATAAACCATACTTTTAATGTACCTGATTTTTCTTTTAGGTGATCAATTTCAATTAGAGCTCCCGATTCAGAGGGATTCGGCTGCTGGATGCTGATATGCCTGATCTTGCTTATATGCGATTCCTCAGCGGAAGTGCATGAACATTTTTCATAAATAAGACAAAAAAATTACATAATCTGGACACTTCCTTGGATTTTCAGTGAGCCAAAACCTTTCTTTTCAAAGAACGTTTTTCTCATAACTCTTTAAATTGTTTTTGCTCAGATCATACGTTTAAACAAAGTTAGCAAAGTGTTATTTTACTCAGGAGGAAGTCGTCATAGCTTGATTGAATAGACCACACATTCAAAACATTTGAATATATTTATACATCAGAGTCCTTTATTATCGGTCAATTGAAAGTTCATTGGTAATTTTATGCATAAAATCTGACCATGTAAATATTTAATAGCACATAGTGAACAAAAAAGCAAGTATTATTCAAAACCTCAAAATGTGCAATATGTGTATTATCTTACCTGAATAAAAAACTCTTTGCAAAATACTTCCACGCCAGGCAAAAACGGAGTAGGCTTTTCACAGAATAGGCTCGAGTTTCCAAATAACTCCTCCGGAAATTGTTTCGCGAACTCTCGAAAAGTATATTGTAATTGACACTAATATTTGGTGATGACTGGTTATATCGAAGTGGAGGAAATATGTTCAAACAAAACAATTTATATTCATGTTCCTATAATAATTACACGGATGAGGCTGCAGTGCTAAAAACCTTTAAACTGGAACACAAAAATGATTTTCCCAGTTGTTTATTGCTGAGATCATGCAAAATATCTGGGTTTTTTTTTCGTTTTCTTCTCTAATACTTTTCTTTCTTGCTTACCTCAAATCAAATCAAAACAGGTTGAAAATAGCAAATACTAATTGTAAAACAGGCCTTCAAATAAAACCCCT
Source organism: Protula sp. h YS-2021 (assembly GCA_949752745.1). Lineage (NCBI taxonomy): Eukaryota > Metazoa > Annelida > Polychaeta > Sabellida > Serpulidae > Protula > Protula sp. h YS-2021. Next base: position 61,273,771 of record OX457029.1, on the reverse strand, counting down.
GGGAAATAGTACAGAATAAAAATCATTTTCTTAGTTTTCTTTCTTATTTACCTTTTCTCAATAAAAGCAAATAGAAAACCAGCACATCATTGTTGTCTGGACCAAAAATAAAACAGCTATTCATGTAAAGGTAATCTCAAGAAGCATGGCACAAAGTACAGACCAAAAATTACTTTTGTTTGTTATCTTTCTTTTAAACTTTTTAAGATGAAAACAGGTGAAAAATAATTGAAGGGATCCATGCATAAACATGATAACTGCAATTATCAGCAGTGGAGAAAAACGACTTTAAAGTTTGAAATTTTAGTAACAAACACAGGTTTTACCCAGCGCATTTTCCTAAAAAAATGGCCCCTTCTAATCGGTTTTGAGGTGTAAGACTTACATATGTGATAGAACAGTGGCCCAGAAATACCGTGATGGTAATAGTGCATTTTCCTGATAAGTGGAGTTATCAAGTTTATGCATGGACCCCGTCAATTGTTTTTTGGATAAAAATGAAACATTCCTCCACATAAAAGTAACTCTCAGCTGCAGGGTCAAAAGTACAGACCAATACTCGGAGAAAGATTTATGATATTGTTTTTTATTAATTATTGTAGCACCCCCTGGCTTAAAGGTTGCTTCTATATAGCTACTGTATTCTCTCTAATAACCTCTCCCTAGGCGTTTAGTTGGCCAAGCATAAAAAATGGTGGGGGTGATTGCAAAAAGTGGGCGTTTGTGAGCTTTCTTGTAATATCAACCACTCTAAAATTTTGAGTGACATCATAAAATGATATTGTTATTGTTATTTAATAAAAGCAATTAAGCAATCGCCCATACAAGATGCAACGTTACTGAAACTAAAAAGGTTTATATTTTGTGTCAAAAGAAACGTTTTTATTTGGTTTGAGATGCATCTTTTCTGCAATAAAAAGTGTTTATATTGGTTTGATAACGTTGATAACGAGTTCGAAATAGAACTGTTCCACAACCAAAAAAGGTTTGTATTTAGTCTAAAAAGACACTTTTTTTGGTTCAGAATGTAAGTTTTTTACAACCATAAAAGCTTGTATTCAGTTCTCAAAAAGCGTTTTTATTTGGTTTCAGAATGTAACGCTTTTTACAACCAAAAGGTAGTTTTTGGTTTGGAAAACGTTATAACCTTTTTACAACCAAATAATAACGTTTTTATGTTAAGCGCACTCAGCATCGAAACGCCGCACTACGTGCTACTGAAACTTTGTAACTGACACCGTCATGACAACAAATTTACCCGTCAGGCAGCATCGAAGAAGAGCAAAAAACGTCATTTATAAGGGAATATATTTATATCCAAATCATAAAATAAAAATAAAATCACACTAGCATTTAGAGTGATCCGAAAACCTTTCCTTAGCTTGGTACACTTTTCGCACTCACATTTCAAGCTCGTGCTGCTGGAGGATTGTTTGAGTGTTTTTCCATTTTTAGACCACACAAGATTTGTTACTGGTCTTACGTTATTATACAACCCAAATTAGGCTTTTTTTGCTCCGGGGGCAAATGTCAAAAATGGACGTTTTGAGTAACTGACTGGAACTGGATCCCGTACATAATTAAGTGTCTGTTACTTTATAAACTGACCCCCTAAACGCGGTGTGCGAAATATTTCCAAGGAATGACCCTCGAGTAAATAATTTGCTATTAATTGTAAAAGTATATATATTTAAGAAAAACATGTAAGAGCATTTAATGAGAATCGGTTCTCCAAAGAGATAGGGATAAAAGCGCTTACTGATAAAATATATTTAACTAACGCTATATTTATCAGGTAAATTATCAACATTTTTACAACATTTGTATAGAAATTGTGAGGAGTGCGAAATGAGATAACGAAGTATTCGAACAATAACTGTAGATGTTCGTGTTTTCCAAGTAAACGCTTCAATGTCCAGAATCCACTGATTCTTAAACATAATTTTACACAAAATGATCCATACTCCTAAGCGTCTGCAAAATACAGACTGACAAAAGATGCGACTGTCACAATTTCGGCGTACACAGAATTTAACGACCTGAAGTGTCCTCAATACCGCGTGTGTCCCCCATTGGCTTGCGTAAAGCACGGATCCGGCGGAGCATCGACATGATCAATAAGATACTAAGGATAAGGTACTAAGGATATCGGTGCCCTCTCTATCAAAGCCTGGCGTAGCTGAACGTGGTTTTGAGGAGATGGATTTCGAGGACGAACCTTCCTATGCAGATGATCCCCATAGATGTTCTATGGGGATCATGTCCGGCGAATAGGGTGATCAATCCAAGGTGTTGACATTATTTCCTGCTGCAAGGTAATCGCCTGAGCGGCATGTGGACGCGCATTATCGTGCATGAATATCGCATCAACGTTCTGCTGCACGCAGGGGACTACTTGAGTATTGAGTACTGTATTAATGTAGCGATTTGCAGTCAAATTACCATAAATGATCAGAAGCTGTGACTTCCAGCCGAATCGAATGGCTCACCACACCATCACAGAACCACCGCCAAAACGATCTACTTGATTGACTGCGCATGCGAAACGTTCGCCGATCCGTCTATACGCGCGCTGGCATATACTTGAAACCGTGACTCATCGCTAAATATCACATGTCGCCAGATTTGCAATCTCCACCCTCCACGATGGTGGTTATCAGCCCACGTGCGGAGTCGTATACGTCTCCGAGCGTTTAAGACGACGACGACGTAAGGTCTGCGAGCGCGTAATCCGTGTTCACGAAAACGTGCACTTATGCGGTTGTTTGTTGTGTCTGGGATCTCCATCTCTGTGGTTGCAGCACTGCGAAACTGATCGCGCAGGTGGATAAAATGGATCCGGCGATCCTGATTTGGCGTAGTTACTCGAGGGCCACCGCTTCTTGGTCGGTCCCGAGTGCACCCAGTTTCATTATACCGCCGTTGCAACTGGTATATTGTAATTCGGCTACAGTCAAAGTGCCGTGCCACTTGGTTGAGTGGTACACCAGCTTCTAGCATGCCAATAGCGTGGTCGCGACAGTTTTGCGAAAGTCGAGACATCTTTATGCGCTCGATATGTAAACCACAATTTACGTATAAACGTTTCAATATCTTTCTTCAAAACAACTGATAGTAAAAATTAAGAATCAACTCAAGCAGAACGAGCTCCTCCCTATCAATATGGTTTAGAACTCTACACTACATTAACACCTTGATAATCATTGTTTTGGAATAAAACAATAAGTTATGTCTCAGATTTAGGTCACTAACAACGATTCAAAGTTTCAAGCAAAGCAAATTTAGAAGAAGAAATATATTTCATTTTTTTGTATGTTAAGTTTCTTTTGTCCTTCAGTATATTTCAACAGTAGATTATAAAAAAATTGCGAGATCCTGCAATTCTCATATTTCTAATATAATCTTGTTTCGATCCATTTGCAAAGTCAACACTTCCGGTGAGCGATAACACAAGGAGGTTGGTTTTGGCTAATAACAACGTCGATTGTAGATGTATATTCAACGTCGATTTTCCGATGTCTATTCAACCTTGCACCAAAGGCGTTGATTAAACGTCGCAGAAAGTTGTGTCTTTGTTGCGACCAATAGCAACGTTTAAAGAACGTTGCTTACCTAACGTCTCTTCAACGTTGTAACAAAGACGTAAGTTAGACGTTGATTTGTGGTCGTGACCTATAACAATCAAAGTAATACCAGAATGAATGGTGTGGTTTGGTCATATCGACGTCGCATCCTTTAATCGACGGTGTTTTATTTTGCCCTCGCCGCACACCCCCCCCCTAAGCTTTTATGTTACCCTCGCCGCACGCCCCCATCAGGTTGTATGTTACCCTCGCAGCATACCCCATCAGGTTTTTTGTTACCCTCGCCGCACACCCTAATCAAGTGTTTATGTTACCCTCGCCGCACACCCCGATTAAGTTTATCTTGCCCTCGCAGCACACCTCGATCAGGTTTTTGTTTTGATCTTGCCGCACATCCCGATCAGGTGTTTATATTACCCTCGCCTCACACTCCAATCAGGTGTCCGAAGTAGGGCACTAACGTATCAATTGGTCACCATGCGAAGGAAAAATGGGTTTGGGGAAAGAGCGATAATATGATTAATTACCGCAGTTATCGTGTTCGTCACTGAGGTCCTGGCAATCGTTGTCTCCGTCGCATTCATAGCTAGCCGGGAAACAGCGTTGGTTTGCGCATCGAAAGTGGCCAGGCTCACAAGGCGGGTACTCTGTTGAATATGAGAAACAGTGAACAGCAGACAATTAAAACTGTCTGTGGTTTGTACTTCGGTTTCCTCTGTATAAAAAGGCCAACTGCGTTTTACAGCGCATTGCTGGGGAATTCTGGCCAGGAAAAATATTCTTGTTTCTCAGCACATTTTCTTCTTTTTTAACCCAGGCGTTCTTCCGTAGTACTTTTTCGTGGGTATTTTTAAACGCTTATATGATATAATGCGTATTTTCAGTTAAATAGTTGCTGCTGTGAAGCGTTTGAAGAGCAACAGTTTTGAGTTCCGTTTCTCCTCGGAACGGTTATTTTATCCCATCTTGGTTAATCTTTTTTACTTCTGTCGATTTCTTTTTTACAGAATACGAGAGAGTGAGAGAGAGAGAGTGAGGGAGAGAGAGAGAGAAAGAGACAGAGGAGAGAGTGAGGGAGGGAGAGAGAGAAAGAGAGAGGGAGAGGGAGAGAGAGAGAGACAGAGGGAAAGAGGGGGAGCGAGAGAGAGAAAGAGAGAGACGGGAAGAGAGAGAGAGAGGGGAAGAGAGAGACAGGGAGAGACAGAGAGAAAGAGAGAGAGAGAGAGAAGGAGAGAGAGAGAGAAAGAGAGAGGGAGAGAGAGAAAGAGAGGAGAGAGAGTTAGATAGAGAGAGAGAGAGAGGAAAGAGAGAGAGAGGGAGAGAGAGAGGAAAGAGACAGAGAAAGGGACGGAGGGAGGGAGGGACGGAGGGAGGGACGGAAAGAGAGAGGGAAGGAGGGAGGGAGGGAGGGACGGGGGGAGGGAGGGGGGACGGAGGGAGGGAGGGAAGGAGGGTTTGACGGAGGGAGGGACGGGAGAGAGAGAGAGAGAGAGAGAGAGCGGAGAGAGAAATTATGGGAGGGATGAGAGAACAGAGGGACAGCGAGGCAGACAGGCAGACAGACAGACAGACAGGCAGGCAGGCAGAGTAAGGAAGGGAAGAGGGGGAGGAGGGTAGGGAGAGAGACAGAGAGAGAAAGTTTGTGTGGGAGAATAAGACATGTACCGCAGTCTTCGTGTTCATCACTGTTATCGAAGCAATTGTCTGAAAAATCACACTCTAAGCTTTTGTGAACGCATCTGCCGTTGTTGCAATGGAACTCTTCGCTGTGGCCATGGCAACGCGAATAATCTTTTTTTATGAAACACATGTAAAACATTTATGAAGTCAAATTTGTTTTTGCCTTTTTATGTGGGTCTCTTTTTCTTTTTGTATGTTTGTTTGAAAAGCTCAACAATTTCTTACTGGTCAAGATAATACTATAATGAAACGTAGAGCAAAATTTTGATTGGTTCAAGTAAGACTGTAGATAATTGTTATTTCAATAATAAAACTACGCTGCTGAAAGTGATTAAAGTTGCCTACCGCAGTTTTGTAGTTCGTCACTGATATCCGCACAGTCCCGAACTCCATCGCACACCCACGACGGAGATATCCGAGTCCCATCACCACAGACAAACTCCTCTTCGAATAAAATACCGATTATATCTGTGAATAAACAACATATGTCAAAATGCAATTGACAATATACAAGCAAACAATTTATGTCCGGTGTCCGGAATAGAGATTTGTCCGGAGTAACAAGGTTTGTGTTGAATAGAAACCAATGCCAAGGGACTGAAATCATTTGTCCGAATTAGGGAGTTGCCCACATAAAGTTTATCCAGAGGCAGGTTTTACTGTATAAGACTTTTATCCTTCTCTTCGCAGACTAAATGATATTATACTCTATTACACAACTATACAGAAGAGCCCTGCATAAAGCTTCCGCGGTGTAGAGTTCTTCATAACGCAGTATCGAGAACGAAACTGATGTAAAGTAGTCCTACGTGGGAGGCGGTCGCATCTGTGGCTGCCCTATCTGTGACGTGGGCCCACCCATCTCTATGGTTGTTCTGTCTCTGAAGTGATCCCATATCTCAGGTGGTCCCATCCTTGTGGTAGTCCTATCTCTGAGATGGTCACGTCTCTGTGATGGTCCCATTTCTTAGGTGGTCCCATTTCTGAGGTGGTCACATCTCTGTGGTGCTTCCATCTCTGTGATAGTTCTATCTCTAAGGTGGTCCCATCCTTGTGGCGGTCCCATCTCTGAGATGGTTGCTTTCTCTGTGATGATCCCATTTATGTGGTGGTTCAATCTGTGTGGTGGTTCTATCTCTTATCTAGTTCCATCTCTGCGGTGGTCGTACTCCTGGTCCACACTGTATTTTGGCATTTTGAGCAAAAAAATTACATATATAAGAAATTTTGAAAAAAAATGGCTGCGGGATTCGATTAAATTACATTTGCTTATCTCCTTTAACCTCTTACCACGCTGATAGTTTGTACAGTTCTGCTTCTCGTCTATCCCGCCCACGCAATCGGCCTGGTTATCGCAAACCCACGCAGTAGAAATGCACTGGCCATCTCCGCAGTCAAATTCAAACTCACCACATGCGGAAGACCCTACAGGCGACATAACACAGGTTTAGTTAGTCCCTTGTTAATTGCACACATAACCTGGCAAAGTGTTTTCATGAGATGGGTGGAAAAAAACAACATTTTGTTACATGTTCAACATATGGTAACTTTATTGTGCAGCTTATACGTGCTGGTTACATGTGCTGGTTATATGTGCTGTTTACATGTGCTGGTTACATGTGCTGGTTATATGTGCTGGTTACATGTGCTGGTTATATGTGCTGGTTATATGTGATGGTTACATGTGCTGGTTATATGTGGTGGTTACATTATTATTATTATTACCACCATAGCATTTTGCATCATATTCTTCCCTTCCTTCATCGGCGTACTGCTTGAACAGTTTCATGTCGGTGATGACGTCATCGAGCGAGCGCTCGTGCCACCAGTCCACGACCTGCTTGTTGTCGGGGGAGTGCGTTCCTTGCAGGAAACAGCCTATGCTCAACCAGAGCAGTCTCAGGCACGGCATACTGTGAGGTCCTACGCTTGCCATTGGTCCACAAGCAACTGCAGTGGTTAAAATAACTTAAACTGTTTACGAAGTTATAGCTCTCTTTCAAACTTTTTTCTCCTTCAAAACATTCAGAATTTAAAATTAACACTTGAAGCGATATATAACTTGATATTTTAACCTTTTTCAAGTTTTGCTGTTACCTTGAAAACTCTCGAAGGGTGCGATGCGTATCGATGATGAACAAACTCTAAAAACGTGGTGCAAATTTTGAATAAATACTCCCTTTTTAACCAAACGTGGAGTGCAGTTATCAATGAACCCCTACCCACCCACCCACCCCACTCACTTTTGTGGAAAACGCGGAGTACAGATTAAAAACTACCTCGAACAAAATTCTGCGAAACTGGCGCTCCGCGCGGACCTTGCCTTCCCTCGAATTGACCCCTCTTCTTTTTATTTATTTATTTATTTATTTGGACAGCATGATAACACATAAGAAGCTAAGTACCCTTCTTCCCACCCGCCCCCTGTTTCCCGGAAGGAATTCAAAGTTTCACTACAATTCTCTTCATAGTTTTCCCCCTCGAAACCGTCTGAAGTTACAATAAACCCTTAGAACTGTTGTAACTTCATATTTCAACTTCCCTACTTTTCTTTCAAAGCTTTCTTTATCAAAGATTTATAGGGTTATAATTACTCGTATGTGCACCACATGAAAACCACAGTGTAATAACACTTCTGTCACTGCAACTGGTGGGCAAAAATATGTTTAGCTTTACGTTACCAACTATATTACGTGTGATTTGGCCATATAGCTTATCCTAGTTAACCATATGTTCAACATATGGTGAAACATGCCGGGGCCTAACAATCAAACATAGCCATATGGTCAAACCTGTGGTCAACGCAATTGCGCAACAAAGCTATGTATGATTGGCGGAGATTCGTGATCACGTGATTACTCATGAACTGCTAAACTAAACGAAACCGATGCAGCCAACGCGGAAAGAAAGGCAGCTGCAAGTGGGGACAGCTGGAGTTAGATGCAGATGCAGGCAGGGTCAGCTGGTGTGATGGATAGCTCAAGCAGTAGCAGCTGGTGTCATTGGTAGCTGCAAGCAGGAACGGCTGGTGTCGGGGGTAGCTGCAAACATGGGCAGCTATTGTCAGGGTAGCTGCAAGCATGGGCAGCCGTGTCATGGGTAGCTACTAGCAGAGGCAGCTGATGTCGGGGGCAACTGGTAGCTGAAAGCACAAGCTGCTGGTGCCAGGGGAGCTGCAAGCAAGGGCAGTTGGTGTTATGGGTGGCTTGTGTCAGGGGAAACTGGCGTTAGGGGTAGCTGGTTTCATGGGTAGCTAATGTCAGGAGTAGCTGCAAGAAAGGGCAGCTGGTGTAAGGGGTAGTTGGTATCAGAGGTAGCTGCTGTTTGGTGTAGCCGGTGTCACGGTCAGTTGGTGTCAAGGGTAGCTGGTGTCAGGGGTAGCTGGTGTCAGGGGTTGCTGATGTCAGGGGTAGCAGGTGTCAGGGGTTGCTGATGTCAGGGGTAGTTGGTGTCAGGGGTAGCTGATGTCATTGGTAGATGGTGTCAGGGATGGCTGATGTCAGGGGTAGCAGGTGTCAGGGGTAGCTGGTGTCAGGGGTAGCTGATGTCAGGGGTGGTTGGTGTCAGGGGTAGCTGATGTCAGGGCTGGCTGGTGTCAGGGGTAGCTGATGTAAGGGGTGGCTGGTGTCAGGGGTAGCTGGTGTCAGGGGTAGCGCCGACACTTACTGTTAGCTATCGTTTGTGTTGAAGATTGGCACAGAAATGTCCTTGGCACAAAAGCACACTCATTATTCGAATGAAGCTGGAATCCAATCTGCTCCCAGTTCGATAACATTAAGCAATTTTCACCTAAAAATGATTGCAGTCAATTGTTGCATCACTAATATTTATTTTTAAAATGTTATATTTTAGTTTGATGAATCCTCCACACTTTTATTCAATTCCAACTGTCACTTTAGTGTGCAGACGTTGAAAAATTCAGAAACTGCTGTCGGAAATTGGTCGATTTTTTACTTTCGTCTCCAAAATTAAACTTTGGATTTCGTTATCGTTTTGAATTCAAACTTTGATGTTGACCCGAAGTTGTGACTGACCAAATACAAAATAAAAATTGGTATTAAATCAATGACAGTAGGAAGTATCTATGTCATTTTTGATTGGCCAGTTATCTGAGGTTAAGAAAGTAAACGTTGGTACTTTCTGTAATATGTTGAGTCAAGTTGACCTTTGGGAAATAAATTAGGCAACAACTGCTAATTCCTGATGCGACGGACGAGTGGCATTTGAAAAGAGATGCCTCCGCAAGCCTTACCAAACCTCGAGACACCTCTGTGAGAAACAAACATCCCTCGGGACACCTCTGTGAGAGACACCCAACCCTCGAGGCACCTCTATGGGAAACACCCAACCCTCAAGACATCTCTGTGAGAAACACCCAACACTCGAGACTCCTCTGTGAGAAACATGCATCCCTCGAGACACCTTTGTGAGAAAAACTCAACCTTCGAGGCACCGCTGTGAGAAAATCCAACCCTCGATACATTTCTGTGAGAAACACCTAACCCTCGAGAAACCTCTGTGAGAACTTTCGAGACTCCTCTGTGAGAAGCAAAAAACCTTGAAGCACCTCTGTGAGAAACGCCCTATCCTAGAAAATCCTCTGTAAGAAAATGCCAAACTTCTCTGTGAGAAACACCCAATCCTCAAGACACCGCTGTGAGAAACACCCAGTCCTCAGCCACCTCTGTAAGAAACACCCAACCTTCGAGACTTATCTGTGAGAAATACCCTTTCCTCGAGACACCTCTGTGAGAAACAAGAAACCCTTTAGACACCTCTGTGAGAAACACCCAATCCTCAAGACTTACCTGTAAAAACACTCAATCCTCGAGACCCCTCTGTGGGAAACACCTAACCCTCTAGACACCTGCGTGAAAAACTCCCAAAGTTCGAGCCACCTCTGTGAGAAACAAGAATCCCTCGAGATACATCTGTGAGAAACACCCAAGCCTCGAGACACCTCTTTGAGACACACCCAACGCTTGAGACAATTCTGTGAGAAACACCCAAACCTCGAGACACCTCTGTGAGAAACTCTCAACCCTCGAAACACCTCTGTGAGAAACACCCAAACCGTCAAGACACCTCATTGAGAAACACCCAAACCCTCGAGAAACGTCATTGAGAAACACACAAACCATCAAGACTCCTCATTGAGAAACACCCAACCCTCGAGACACCTCATTGACCAACACCCAAACCCTCGAGTCACCTCAATCAGAAACACGCAAACCCCCGAGACACCTCATTTAGAGACACACAAATCACCGAGACACCTCATTGAGAAACACACAAACCCTCGAGACACCTCAATGAGAAACACACAAACCCTCGAGACACCTCATTGAGAAACACACAAATCCTCGAGACGTCTCATTGAGAAACACACAAACTATCGAGACACCGCTATGAGAAACATTCAGCCCATTGCAACCTCTGTGAGAAACACCCAACCCTTAAGACACCTCTGTGAGAACCACTGCGAGAAACATCCAACTCTCGAGACTCCTCTGGGAGAGCCTCTGCGAAAAACACCCAACTCTAGAGACTCCTCTTTGAGAAACACTCAACCCTCGAAACATCTGTATGAAAAACACTCAAACCCTCGATACACCTCATTGAAATACACCCAAACCCTCGAAACACCTCAATGAGAAACACCCAAACCCTCGAGATACCTCATTGAGAAACACAGAATCCCTCGAGACACCTCATTTAGAAAAACCCAAACCCTCGAGACACCTCATTGAAAAACACCGAAACCCTCGAGAACACCTCATTGAGAAACACACAAACAATCAAGACACCTCATTGAGAAACACCCAAATCCTCGAAACACCTCATTGAGAAACACCCACACCCTCGAGACACCTCATTCAGAAACACCCAAACCCCCGAGACACCTCAATGAGAAACACACACACCCTCGAGACACCTCATTGACAAACACCCAAACCCTCGAGACACCTGAATGAGAAACACACACACCCTCGAGACACCTGAATGAAAAACACCCCAACTCTCGAGACATCTCATTGAGAAACACAGAAACTCTCGAGACACCTCATTGAGAAACACCCAAACCCTCCAGACACCTCATTGAGAAACACACAAACCCTAGAGACAGCTCAATGGGAAACACCCAAACCCTCGAGACACCTCATTGGGAAACTCCCACACCCTCGAGACAGCTCAATGAGAAACACACGAACCCTCGAGACACCTTCAAGGTTATGATTTGAGGTGACTGTCACACTGTACTCCTAGAACACCCTAAATCCAGCAATCCATTATTCTCTGGAATACTGTTTTTTCCGCAGTCAGAAGTATGTTGCTTTCCGACGTCAAAACAACGTTGCCTTTCCAACGTCCCTCAATTTTGAATTTCATAATCAACTAAATACCAACACTGATGTGACCCCGTGTCGTGACATCTATCCAACGTGTATTGAACGCCTTGTGTTTACTGAATCAGTAGGATTCCATGACGTCATTTGAGTGGCAGTAAACATCTACATTACTTTCAATAAGCAGTTTAAAAAAGTATGAACTATAAATACTGCCAAATAGCACAGCCGTTGATGTCAAACAGTGGAATCCTGAGAATAGGACAACCAGTGGGATTGAATTAAAGTGGTCTGATTTCAGGTGTGATCCTATATTTGGATTTCTTCACAATGGAAGACAACTAGTAGGGAACCATTAAAAATGTCCGGTTTGTGGGGTGGTCCCATATGCACAGACTGATCAGTGTACTTGTGGACTATCTTACTTTACATTAAGCAGGGACACTGAATTTCAACTACGAAGGAAGAAGCTTAAAATTAAAATAGAAGATGCAACAGAAACGGTCGATTTTGATTTCTACTGAATAAGGATTACTAATGTTAAGGGATAATCTCATAACAGGGGTTTTCCGACTGAGGGACTTCCCCAGGCTGTGAGCTATCTTCAGTCTGACACTTTATGTTGCGCCATCGTTCAAGGGTGTCTCGTACAAGAACAAGTTGACTCCTCATCCTGTAAATATCAGTCTTTAAAACAGCTTAGAACATTTGGCAGGGTTCCCGCTGGGTTCTCAGGAAAGTGACTCAAAAAAGAAAAGTGTGACTCAGATGGGACCAGAAAACTCGGTGGGTTCTGAAAAAGTGAGTCATTTCGTTAAAAATGGCCAAAAAGTGGACAAAAACCCCGCCAACGCGAACCCTTATTTGGTATAAGATTACATGAAATGAATTAACAGTGGAAAGAACTTACCTCCTTCAACGATTTGATCAATACTAACACGATGACTATTGGTAACATTTGTTTTTCCATTGACCCACAATTCAATCTCCAGAGTGGGGTTGAATATTTCTGGATACTGAATAGCTATTCGTATTAGATTGTCGCTGATATAATTGAGCTGTTCTGTAGAACGGATCTCCACAAGGCGTCCTGAAAATCGCCCCCAGCACGCGCTGTTAGAATCGAACTGGTTGAGTTTTTCCTTGTGAATGAAAATATACGACGTTTCGGATGTAAATGGAATGTAGAAGACCTCTGGCTCTGCAAATAAAAATTCCATCATCACAATAAATGTAAAATTTAGAATAGCGTATGCTTGGCTATTGTGCGGCTCATTTAGGTAAAAAAAAAAGTTTCTCTCATCCCCAAGTCGAGTTGGAGCAAAAGATTGGAGCAAAAACAAAATATCATCGAATAGCTCGACTAAAATTAAGGAAAAATTATTTCCTCGGAGAGCAGAAAAAAAGTGCAGAAAATAGCCTTTTGGAGGAGAAATTTAATCTAAAAATTTGCACTCCCATTTTCAATGCCGAAACACTTCAAATACTTCAAAGTAGCAACTTATAAATTAATAGTGATATGTCGTGTAAAAGTTTTGTAAACTGTTGAACTATATTAAGCTGGAGAAAAACAAAACAAGGATTTTAGCGTTGTCATTAAAATAACAAAAACATAAAAAAAATCAGATCTTGATTTATTTATTTTGTCGAAAAATAATAAAAAGATCGTCAACCGGCCGAGTTTTTTTAATTAGGATGAGAAACAGACTATTTTTGTATCTGGCTTTATATTTGTAAATAAAAATCTAATAAAAATGTATATTCTGAGGAAACTAGTTTCAAAACGCTTGAAAAGAAAAATTGGCTAATTTTTAACCAGTATTAAAATGGTCTAGAAACGTTGAAAGTAAGAAAAATAGATAACTAAATACGAGTAAAAACGCCTCCGAACATCGAATCTTGCTGTTGCATTTCGTTCTATTTCGTCAATATTTCATTTCAAATGAAAAATTGGCTAGATTATCCATGTTTTTATTTAAAACGGAAATTAAAAGAAGAAACAAGAAGCATAACTTCCATATAACTCTATGTTAAGTTATCGTGAAGTTAACGTTTACTAATTTTTAATAAAAAAAATAATAAAAAAATTATTAAAATAAGCCGAAATGAGAACCGTACATAGTACTTTAAAATTTCTATATTTCGTCCAAAATGTAAAGTAAAACATTGCATGACGCTGCAGTCGCTGGTATAAGCGACATAAACAGAAACATGTGGTATGATGCAATTTTCGTCTGTTCTGACTCAAAATATAAAATATGTTCAGGGCCTGCTCGGGGGCAGCTTTCGTGTCTTAAATACATCCCCAGTCACGTTCTCTCCTTCCACACACACACACACACACCCCAGCCAAACAATACTAAAATAAAATTTGACGTTAATCCCATCAATAATCCTCCTCGATTTTTTTTTGTGAAGAAATACTGAAGTGAAGAATGCCAAGGTGATTTCTAGCACAGATTTTTCGGCTATGTTTATCTATTCAGCTATGTTTATCTATTCATTTGTGAGCAAGGTTCGACTAGTGCACTGACTCGACTAGTAATATTGATATGAATCTCATGAAGGCGAAATGTTATGACTTTACAAGGAACGTATAATCAAAACATATGACCTTGAAAACGTTCCAGCATCACAAGCCATAAGTTGAAGAGGTTAAAACACAAAACAGACTGATTTTTTCTGCATTTGGATGTCAATAATGAATTCAAATATAACATCTTCATTTAAAAATAAAAATTTTTGGTAACAACAGTATACGAATGTTGCTCAGATTGAGTTCGAAGGTTATTCCTTCCAAAAGGAAAGAGCCAAACGGTAAACCAGGTCAAGATTTATAGCTATATCTTATATATATTTTTCAGTTATTAAACAATCAGTTTGAGACATATATTCATATTCTCAGTCAGAACCGACGAAACTTGGACCATACCACGTGTTTGTTTATGTCGCTTGTCAGCGACTGCAGCGCAACCCAATTTTTCATTTCATATAAAAATAGGGAAATGGATGGGGGTGACGATTAGCTCAGCCGGTAGAGCGTTGGTTCTGTAATCCTCTGGTCGTATCTGGCCAGGGATGGAAAGCAGGGGGTTGATCTTCGCTCAAATTGCCTTAGCTAAGCGACTGCACAACAAAATTCACCACCACGGAATTCAAAATTAGCACAAATGAGTCTTCCGACCATCCCTTTAAAACAAATAGAGAAAGGGATTTATGGAAATAGTTTCATGTTTTATTTTCCGTTTGTTAAGTTAAGTTAAATAAAAAACAGGTTGAAATTCATTTTCTAATTTGTTAATTTAAGTAAAATAAAAAAGACGAAATGTGCACAGGCCGAATATTCTGACGTTCATATCCGTCCAAAATTAAAGGCATAAAGCGGGAGCAAAATCCCTGGGCGTTCAGGATGAATGTAGTGGCAAAACGATCTGGGTGAAATAGTCGTGGGCGAAACAGCCGGTTCATTCATAGCGAATATAATACCGTATATTTTCATCAGCAGCTGAATTAGACGGTGCAAAACCATCCTAAGACAATGGAAACACAATACACGAGATTACCAGGTCAGTTCAAGGTCAAATAACACGACATCTTAAGAGGGTACCTAAGAGGAGTTTTCTGGAAACCATCTTAAACTGTTCAAAGGCATTTGAGGTCAAGGTAAAAACACGTTTTACGCGGTGTGATGACGCTCTAACACGTTCCAAATTCAGCCTTCCTTAGAGAAATGTCCTCAGATTTCCTTTTTAAGGAACCACCGAAACAAAAGAAACTTTTAGAAAGGATTAAACGTTCTAAAAGTGTAGTTAGGTATGCCCATTTTGTAGAGACTATTAATGGTTGGAACAAATAATATTCATCTCAATTAAAAACAAGACTCAGATTAAAAACATCAGCTTGAAAGCGAAGAATCCCTTCTGGCTCCAGTTCTTGTCATCACCTTCGCACTCAATATTCTTTCCATATTTATTGCGACGACTGGTCAGTATATGAATTACTTGCCCCAGAAGGTTTGATCATCCTCCACCGTGCTCGTTACCACCCTCCCCCATGCCCTCCGCCCCAGTGCACACCTGCGAACAAAGGAAAACCCAATTAAGCGGTTAATTTTATACATTGTAAACAGGTTCCCTAGCAGGTTCAATATATCAATTACTTACCGAGAAGGTTTGGTTATGCGCCACCGAGCTGGTTAACCCCTCGACCCAGTGCACACCAGCGAACCGTAAGAAAATCAAGCGGTTCACTTTATCCATTGTACACCGTTTCCCAAACATCACAGGCACAAATGAAATAACATCTAACGCTACAAATCCAGATTGCACCTCAACTGACAACTGCCTCGGATAATTTCACCAGCCATTTGTGTATTTTTCCCGCATAGTTGTAACAGCAGTAAATTTTAAATTCAACAACCCAGTGTTTGTTTAGTCACGACATGCTTTAAATTACATGCACAATTTTGCAATTCACATGTGTGCTTTTTTGTTTTTATTAGTTTGGTTTTGGTTTGTTTTTATTTAGGTCATAAAGGCATTTGAGAGGGAAAAAATTGTTTGTTTTTCAGCCCAGAGCCGAGTCACTAAAATTGCAAATACGTTGTGAGCCACCAGATCAAAAACATCGTGAGTAAAAAAATCGAACGGCTCGCCGGGTGTAAACAATTTAAAAATTAAACAGATTCACCCAGAAAACAGAAGAAAACTGAAAATGGACTTTCTGAGAATGAATGCCACTTCGGTCCTCGTATTCCCCTATATGTTATACTTCAAACCCTTCGAAATAACAAACTTATAAATTGATGACATAACCATTAGACCATATTTTGGCCAATTTTGGAAAACGTCGGGAAAAAACATTAAATAAAAAAAACCATCGTTGATCAAATTTGAAGAAAAAAAAGAAATGAGATTAGAAACAAGACTGCCCTTTCCTGGCCTTAGTTCGTTCACCCTGTAAACGCACACTCAGAAAAAAACACGGTAGCCGTTTCCTTGGACAACGCTTCTTCCAAAACTGAATGAGTCACGTGATGTCGGAGAGAGGACTTTTATAATGACGTGTTTAAAATATCAATAAAAATTAAAATAGAGAAGCGTAGTAATTTGATCCAGAAAAGAAGCTACATGAAAATAAAGAGACACGGCTTAGTGTGAGACAAAGTCATGCATCATTATCCTGTTCCCATGTGGATTTTATATCTTTTGCTTAGGTTTTGCACTTAGTTGTTCACTCCTTTTTCTTTTCTCTCTATATATTCTAAATGTTGTTTCCCTGGCTCTTCCTTTGTTCATTTTTTATAAAAATATTACTGAAATTACGGAACTTGAAAACATTTTAAAAGTTTACAGCGAACAAAATACATACAAAAGTGCACTTCGTGATCCGGATGCTCCCATAAGCCGTTAAATTAGGTGAATATCACATCAACACTTCCCAGTACATTGTGTGACGTTGTCTCGGCGTTGGTTAGACGTTGCATCCAACGTTTGATCAAAGACGGGCTTTGGTTGATTGTGGACGTCGAAACCACGCCTACCTGCCGGCGTTGCTTGTGGGAGAGAAAATCTTGCACGCTGTGATATTCTCATACGTCGTCATTTGAAATGGTAACGTGAAGATAACGTGATGTTTTTTTGAGACTCCCGGCGTCTATACAACGTCTGCTGTTTGACGTCCTCAAACTGTCCATTCAATGTTGCACCAAAGACGTTCTTTGACGTAAGATAAAGCGGAATTCTGAGACCAAAGGCAATGTCTAAACAATTGTTCTTTGTTCCTTTGTCAATAAGATGTTGCATAAAAGACGTGGATTAGACGTTGATTCATGGCTGCATTGATATTTGCGATTAATTACAGACAGCCAAATCATAACTAAATCCAATGCTGCAATTGATTGGATCGACGTCGCAACCTAAAATCGACGTTTGCACTGACGTCAGAATATTTTCTTGTTACATTACCGTAATAGGGCATTTAAACCAATGTATTTTTTTTGCCAACAGAGATTGTTAAATTCATCTCATTCTAAACATGTTTTTGTTTTTGTTTTGTCCAAGTTAAACTTATATGTGACTCTAAATTACACAGAATCCGGTACACAGCATCCGGTACATAGTATTCTGTTTTAGTAGACGTGAAAATTGACAGTGTCTAAATGAAAACAAAGAAAACTACAACAATTTGAACATCACAAAGCTGCACAAGTATAAAAAGTTTCCAAAAGTAAGTCATACTTTTGATACTGCTTTTTCCCTTATTGCCATGTGCCCAGTTTTCGATACACAAATCCAGTTCTTCAAGGCTTTAAAAGGTAAGGTTTTTTAGCTGACTATACCCAAAGAACCAGGATATTTATTATGGACCCAGATTCATACTGTAGATAAAGACAATATATACCGATAAATTCAAAGCAACCTGCTTCTGTAAAAATTACAGGTGTTTTGAAATATCCATTTAGCTTGTTAGAGCAGCTCTAGACGAACACGTATTAAAAGCCCAATAATTGTGACAGAAGAACTGGAGCAAAAGATAGACTGGAGCCGGGACGTCTGTCACATAATGGGCTCAAGTGAAACTGCTCTTGGTTCTTTAATGTACCCCTGGCTTTCACAAAAATTAACTCTGCAGTGAACGGGCAAATCAAGTGTAAATTCTTATTCATAGTAAAATGTCCCGAATTTTTTTTGTTTTTTTTTGGTGGGGGGGGGGGGCAAAAGACATATGCCAGTGGTACTAGATTTTTCTCCAAGACGATATATTTCACAACGTTATTTAATGCCTTATCTAACATACAGCTACATTTTAAATTTTGAAAAGAAGAGATACTCGCTACTCACCACCAGAGGTTACTACATAGATATACTTGGAAAAGCTAAAAAAATCCTTTCAAATTTGGGGTGTTATTTATGAAATACCTAACATGCAATGTGCTCACCACAAGAAATATGTTTGAATTCTGATTGTTATATATTTAGTAGTTTTATTTTGTTCCTAAAGTGACTGTCATTCTCGTTAAGGAGTAGGAGAAAACAAGAGTTCTGGATCACATTTCTGGATCACTGTAGTTATCCAGAATTCTTATACTCGTTCTAGATCATTAGAATGTTCTAGAAGAGAGTGATCCAGAACTCTAATAAGAATTTTTGATCAGATGGCTATTTATAGCGCTAGCTGAGCGCACGCCCGTCATAATGTCGTCACAGACCGTAGGCGGCGGGTGTTTTGGCCAACCTGTGACGTCATAATGACGTCACAAGGTCGGCCAGAACTGTCATAACACAACTGTAACATCATAATGACGTTAGACCCCCGGGGAGTGGCGCAGAACACCTATGTCGCTTGGGGGGGGGCGTCCTCACTTCTTCACCATGGTTATATGCCGTCACATAGTCACGTAGTACGGCTCAGGGTTATGCCGCCTACAGGTGGGATCGAACCACCAACCCTGCGACGATGAATCCTATGCTCTACCGACTGCACCACAGAGGACTTAAGGAGAATGTCCTGAAAAAATTCCACATAAGGTCATAGCGCACACATTCACTTCCTATATGCTTTAAAACACCAATGAGTGTTCTGCGCAACTTCTAGACCCATTTCCACACTACCAGTAGTAGTGTAGAAATCGGTCGTTAAGTGGCGCAGAACACCCATGGGTGTATTAAAAGACTTGTTGACAATGCTATGTGTGGAACACATTATGACGTCAGAATAGGCGGCGTAACAATAGTGAGGAAATAAGTACCCCCCCCCCCCACCCCAGGAGAGTTAAATTCAGCCATATCAGCCAAAAAATGATATAAAAGCTGTAATACTTGACCGCTTTCAATCAAAATTTTACCATTTGATTCAGTTGTATTTCTAGATTTTGCATAAAGTTGTCACAGGTTATTTGCATATGTAGCTTTAAGCATAATTTTTACATAAGAAAATTTTCACTTATAAAAAACCAAAAAAGTAGATAACTTTCGTCATGTTTAACCGATTTTAATCAAAATTTTACCATTTCATTCAGTATTATGTCTAGTTTTACATAAAATTGTCATAAGCTAGTTGCATATGTGGCTATGAGCATAAATTTTACATCCCCAAATTTTAACTTATAAAAAAACCAAAAAAGTAGATAACTTTGGTAAAATTTTGATTGAAATCGGTTAAATATTACAGCTTTTACACCACTTTTTTGCTGATTTGGCTGAATTTAACTCTCCTGGGGTGGGGTTTCCTCATTTCTTCACTATGGTTACGCCGCCTATTATGTTGTATATTCTGAGTAGAATAGTACCTCGCCCCAGTGCGCACAAGAAAATAGAAAAAAAACAAGCGGTTTAATATGTCCACTGTAAATCTGGTTACCCACTTGCCCCAGTACACACCAGCAAAGAGGAGAAAAATCAAGCTGTTCACTTTATCCATTGCACATCCTTTTCCCAGCATCACAACTAAGAAAATAACATCAAACGCCACAAGTGCTGTGCACTACGAAAATGCACTTCAACTGGCAACTGCTTCGGATGATTTCAGGAACCTTTTGTGTGCTTTCCCACATCATTGTAAAGGAAGTAAATTTCAAATCCAACACACAGTGTTGCTAAACCCGCAAATAAGCCAAAATGGACTTTCTGAAAATAAATGTTTCTTTGGTGCTCGCATTCCCGTGTATGTCATGCGTCAAAATGGCATGTTATGCTTCAAACGCTTCGAAACTTGATAAAATGAGTAATCACTAGATCATGTTTTGCGCAAATAAGAACAAAAAACTCTGGCCAACTCAGGGTCGCTGAAATTTTAAAAAATTAAAAATTAAACCGACCGAAACTACTGTTTTGTATTTAAAAACAGTCGCTGGCCTTTCGGGTCAAATTTGAAAAAGAAATGTGAGAATCAAGACTAGCTTTTCCTTGGTATTAATTTATTCTCAATGTGAGGGCAGGATAATCAGAAGAAAAACAGAACTGAATGAGCCAATTGACGTTCAAGACACTTCTATATGTTCGAGATGCTTAAAATATCAATAAATGTTAAAAAAGCTAACCGTAGTAATTTTATTTAGAAATGTGGCTGAATGAAAATACAGATACAAGGCGTAGTGTGAACCCAAGCCATACTTCCTTATCCTATTTACACTTTTGTTTTTTTTTGCACCTACTTGTTTTATATTGTAAATTTTGGTCTTCTTGGCTCTTCCTTTTTTATGTTTTTATAAATAACACCGAAATTACGGAGGTTTATAGCAAAGAAAATATATGCTAATGTACAGGATGCCCCCATAAGCGGTTGGTTCAAGTGACTATAAAACAACACTGCCCAGTAAATTGTATGACGTTGCAACAATGTTGGTTTGACGTTGCATCCCACGTTGAATCAACGATGAGCATTAGTTGATTTTGGCACTAGAAACCAAGTCCACCTGCCGACTTTGGCTTTAGGCAGGAAAAAAACTTTCCCGCTCTGAAATTGCCATGTGTAGTCGTTTTTCTCTACTTTCGAAGGGACCTTTATTGGTGATGCTTTTTTACCAGTGACGTCCATGCAACGTCTATATTTGACGTCTGGCGTTTAGCGTCAATTATCTAACGGCCTTTTAAGTCGAAAGGCAATTGTCAGTTAGATGCTGTGTCAAAGACATGAATTAGACGTTGATCCATCGTTGCGATATTTCACAGCCAAATTGCAATTTTATTGGATCGAAGTCGCAACCTAAAATAGACGTTACATTGACGTCAGAATGTTTTCTTGTTACATCACCGTGAGAGAACATTTCAAACAATGTATATTTCTTCAACTCATCTCATTCTAAGCATTTTCTGTTGTTCTTTTGTTCAGGTTAAAATTTTGTGCAACTCTAAATTACACAGAATTCGGTACATAGTATCCTGTTTTAGTCGATGTACAAAGTTAGGTTGGCTGAATGAAAACAGCAACTTGAACAAGTTTTCAAATCTCAAAATGCATCACGTAACTCAGCAAGTATAAAAAGCATCCAGTAGGTAATAATGCTTCGATATTGACTTCGTCCCGTTATTGACATGTGCCCAGTTTTTAGTATGCGGGTCTAGTTCTTCAGGACTTTAAAATGAACTTTTTTCAGCTCAATACACCCAAAGAATCTGGATATTTACTATAGATCAGATTCAAAATGTAAATAAAGACAAAAGTTCCAGCAACCTGCTTCTGTAAAATGAAATGAGTTTTAAAATATCTGTTTAGCTTCTTAGAACAAGATAAGATAAAAGCAAAAAAAAATGGGAAGAAAATTACAGACAGAAGAGCTGGAGCAAAAATTGACTGGGGCAGGTACGTCTGAAATATAAAGGCCTTAAAGGATAAATGCTCTTGCTTCTTGGTTCACAAATGTTAACTGGACAGTTAAATGTACAATGTTTCAATGTTATAGTTTTACAGTTTTTTTGGTAAAAACACCAGGAATATGAAATGACTGAAGAGCAATATAGTACAGCATCGGAAAGTTCCCTAAGTGTGTCCACTCAGGCCGAATATGCCGGACTATTTAGTGTATCTGGTGGGTTTGGTATGACAGATGAACAAAAAGCCGCCGCTAAAGAGTTTTCGAAGAATTCCAAAAGCCGAACAATAACTGTTGGTGCACTGCCGTCAATTGATGGAAATTCTGATACTTGGGCCTCAACAGTAAAGGAATTGCCCATGCCTATGAAGGTTACCTTGGAGTCCATAGAGAACATGTTCAATGGGCGATATTTTGGGGAAGAAGATGTAGATTATGAATCAATCAGGAACAACATCCTTAAATACAAAGCAAAATACTGTCAACATCTTATCGAAGCCGGAGAAGTAGATTCCTGTGTTGATATTGGTAAATACTATTCCATTGTATTTTTGAAATACAATTCTTTGTCGTTAAAACAACATTTTGATCCATCTGAACTGATTAGTTATTTATACTTTTGAAACTTTGATACAATCTCATCAAATTTAATTTCATTTGTATTTCGCTCGCTATATAGCTATGAAATAACTGCAGTTTTTTTTCAGTCGTTCTTTAAATCTCAAAGGTTTTCTTTACCGAAAACTTTGATTACATCCAGAACCCAGATATCTGACCAAACCGCAAACGAGACCACCTCAAAAATAGGGCTGCTCTTGGGTATCCAATTCCTCTTTCAGTCATCAGGAATCCCCCAAATAGGACCTCCCCGGAAACCGGACACTTTATCAAAGATGAATGGTAACCTTTTCTCCTGGGGTCATGAGTATTATTGTCGTCTATATTCGACTGTAAGACTTTCTGAATTCAAGTTTAGATCATTATCTGTTTTAAATATATTTGTTCTTCATTTAGACTCTTTGTGCATACCTGTGGGGAAAGACCCGTTTCATATATATTGTCTACGCTTGTGGTGGATGAGCGCGGGGTGTTCACTGGAAAATGGCCTCAACTCCCCTGATAACGACGATGCTTCGGTCGCATTGTGGAATACCATGAGTGTTGGGGAGGCTTTCTACGTTATGTATGATACGATTATAAGGGCCAAGTACACAGACGACATACTCGCCTACAAGCAATGCCATGGCACTTGTAAGTAGGACTTGCATAGGTCCATGTTTTAACACATTGTCGGGTGATAGAAAAGTAGTAATCGAACAACCAGGGCGAGGGTAATATGTTTCTAAAATAAGAAATATAACCCACTTAAAATTATTGCACGCTTGGAAAATGAAATACATATTAAAACATTTAACTAATGACACAAGTCATGTCTCCTGCTGCATGCATTTATATCTCCTAAAAGAGATACAACTAGGAAACATTACCGACCTTGTACAGAAGACTGGCGTTTTAGTTTACTTATCGACTTATAAGGCATTGCAAGAGTACGAGACTGGTCGTGGCCTATAGATGGCTATTGGGGCGAAACGTAAAATGGAAAGACGTAGAGGTTTGCGCAAGGTATTACATTTTTATATCTTACCTTTGTTATATCTAGTATCTTTTTTTCTTGAATACCATGTTTGATGTTTTGCTATATATTATGTCTATAACAAGCTGATGCGTGTCCACTAACTGGACCCGGTCCGCACAATCCCGAGTGTCTACAAGCCTGGTGATTGAACACTGGCTGCTCCTTGGCAGGCACAGCATCACCTACATACAGTCAAGACGTAACGGATAATTACAACATCCTCAGTGGATCCAAAGTGCGAAAAATGATGTTCGATATAAGTGACGAGGCACAATATTATGACGAAAATAAATACGGTCGTTGCTTCGAAATAAGTAATTATTTTAATATTATATATATATATATATATATATATATATATATATATATATATATATATATATATATATATATATATATATATATATATACTTATGATGATATTTTGATGTTTAATCTAATTAAAACATGCTTTGAGAAAAAACTGGGGTAATGTGTCGGTACTAGTATAGTCCATGCAGGCAGGGAGGGAGAGTATATTGGAGGAGTCAATTGTTCTGAAGGTTGATGCATGCAATCTAAGAGAATAAAATAAAATAACCATGAGATGGAGAAAGAAAGAGGAACAGGGATGGAAAGAGAGAGTGAGAGAGTGAACGATAGGGATATGTGTGCAAAGAGTTGGAGTGAGAGAGAGAGAGAGAGAGAGAGAGAGAGAGAGAGAGAGAGAGAGAGAGAAGAGAGAGAGAGGGAAGAGAGAGATATATATATATTAAGAGAGAAAGTAAGAAAAAAGGATCCATAAATATTTTTTGCATGCTTTTCCAAAGAGCAAAACAGTAAATGTATTTTCGTAGTCTGTATTCTAAGCAATATTTTAACGAACAAATTGGAAAATGTTGTTATTCATCATACGCCAGAAAGTTAAATTACAGTTTGTTATATTCATTGTGACATGTAAATAAGTTGCGATATAAAGATTAATTCGTTGAACCTACACAAAAGTACATCACAGTTCGACCAACTTCACCCGGCTCCCTACTCCCTCCTTAATTAATTGTGTCAATATTTTGCTATGTTCATACCACTTCAAAAGGCCCCCTTCCCGCCAACAGCCACCCTTGTCCTTCTCCAGATGTTCCTAATCTCTCATACAGGCTTTCCAGAACTCCTGGGGATAAAGGGTATTTTTATAGTCTTCCGCTAAAAAGTGGCCTTTTATAGTTTCTTATGATGAACAAATTGTTTTAATAGGTTTTATGCTTTTACTCTTCATATGTAGCCACTTCATGAATTAAGAAAAGGTCAATGAGATGTGCAGACACGTTGAAAACGAAGGAAATGGTTTATTTTTTAACAGCTCCAGAATGTCCATTTCATGCGTCGGGGCCACACAGACGAGAATGTCTTCGAAAATGGTGGGTAGAAGCTGGTTGTGTGCTTGATGGAAATTCCTCTCCTGATAACGATCTTGTTCAAGTCGCCTTATGGAACGAGATGTCTGTGGATGACGTCCGCGATGACATGCGATATTTTGCTCTCAATGTAGTACTTGATATGGGGCATTATGAAGAATATGATGGTGTAAATGAAAAGTGCTACGGCATCGTTGGAATTTACTAACTCATGATCGCAGTACATCGCCAAATAGAACTTGAAATCTATGGATGGAGTCCGCATAAGCACGCATTATTATGCTCGCCATGCAAAACGGATGTGATCAGCCCGGAAAAGTATGAGTGTATTTATGAAATGAGCTATGGCATCATCCGAATGTACTAACCAATCATCTTAAAGTATAAACGTGGTACATTGGTTTGGAAGTTATTTGTTTATGATCTGCTTTTAAAGTTATGTTAAAAAAATTATTGACTTTGAAAACTTGTGCTTTAATAATGTAATTTTATTATTACTATTGTTTATCTGGAAGTTTATCTGCTTTTGCAAATTTGCAAGATCGAATGTCGATTTATGAAGTAATAATATCGACATTAATTTCTACCGTTTTAGGAAAACACCATGGTGATATTTAGTTTGCATGTTTCTGATCTTGATCTTATGATCTTATAAAGTAATGTGTATCTTGTTTTATAAACTAGCTAGGATGGTATTCAATTTACAAGTTCGGGGTTTTTAGAGCTTGTAATCTGATTTTAAATGTTTAAGTTTAATTGTTAGTTTAATATTATTAATATTGATTTATTTAATCTCTTGGTTAATTTATTTCTTAATTAATATAAAACTTCAAGTGCAAGAAAAATTTTTGACAAAATGACATGAAAACGGATGGTTATATGATATGATAACATTCCGCTGTTTAGGCATATAATGTCGCAGCACAAGGATACATCAAATGAATTAAAATTATAATAAAATTAAAATAAATAAAACCGTTAATAGTTAAAAGCAACCTTAAAGAGGTGTGTTTTTATTTTCTAATTGAAAACAGCTAATAAAGAGGAATTTCTAATATCGAGTGGAACGTCGTCCCATAGCTGAAAGCCAGCTATTGAATATGCACGGTATCCATTACTTTTAAGATGAAATGAAGGTTGGATGTGAGGTTACACGTGCTTGTTCACACAGACGAGGTGTCGAATAAGGAGTCAGTAGCGCCTTAGATACTAGGGTTTTAGTCCATTGTGGGTCTTGAAAACAATAACTAGAACAAAATCAATGCGTTTGTAATGCTGTATGTAGCAAGACACGTTTTGAGAAATTGTTGTTTTACCTTTAAATTTAATTGGATAGAGTATGCATCTAAGCAAAATATTTAGATGTAATGAATGTGTAGGAATTACAGATTAAATATTGCTCTGTTCTATTATAAATTTTAGGATTTTAATTTTAGGTCGTTTAAGCTCAAACGACATTTGAGCTTAAAGTACTCAGTGAACTGACATAGAATCCTTTTAAGGCAATGCATTGGTCAGTATTATGTTTAGGTATAATGCTTGTACACGTGACAATGGATAGATGTTCAATCAATGTTTTGGATAATGATTTCTTCAACACTATACCAACCGTGGTGTCTGCACGCTCTGATGATCGCAAGCATTCACGTGGGATATGCAAAGAAAATCTTGCAGTGTTTGGCTCAATACCAGTAATTGATACTCGACGTTTTTACAAGCCATCTAAACCAGTACCAAAAGCAAATTTTAGTAGCCTTGTTCCCATACAAATGTCACATATTGTGCCACATATTAGAATATGAACCGTCAATGCAAGATCCTTAAGAGCTAACAGAACTCTAGTCAAGCCCCTAATAATAGACAATAACATAGACATTTCTTGTATAACTGAAACGTGGCTTAATGATGACGATACCTTTGTGCCTCGTGACTTCACCCCGAACGGTTTCACATTTCTTAGAAAAGATCGTAATGGTGCACAAGGTGGTGGGGTCGGTGTACTTTGTAGAGACAATCTTAAGCCGAAACAACTATGTAGTAAAACATACAGTTCGTTCGAACACATTTTAGTTTCCTTGACGACCAAAAGTAAGACCTTACGTGTCATATGTATTTATAGACCACCATCATCTTCGCCAAGCGTTTTCTTATCCGAATTTACTGAACTGCTTGAGAATTCGTGTCTTGGTAGTAGTCCTATTGTAGTGTGTGGTGACATAAATATTCACTGGCACTGTCAGTCGAACAAACTGACGAGTGACTACCGTGACATTTTAAACGCTTTTGGCTTGAGGCAACATGTAGCACAGTCTACTCATCAACGTGGTCATATTTTAGATCACATCCTCACAAGACGAGTAGATAATCTTTCGCCAACAATCCCTGTTGTAGCGAATCTCGTCACTGATCATTGTTTGGTTTACTTTGACATCCAGCTTATAAATCAACAAAAGCCAATAACACTTTCGTCATACCGCCGTATAAACAAAATTGATGTGCAAAATTTTAGGGAGGACATTAAGCAAACTGAAATGTTTCGAAAATTTGAAGAAATGGACCTTGATTTATTGGTTTCTAGTTATAACAAAGAACGACGTACCTTGCTTGACAAACACGCCCCACTTGTTCATCGTAAGTCAAAGACGACGCGTAGTGAGCCATGGCTAAATGATGAAACTCGTGCTGCGCTGTCTCGGATGCGAGCAGCCGAACGAAAACCGAACAAAACGCATTATGATGTGGATAGATCCAACTACTTTGCATTGCGAGAAAGTTACAGGAAACTGGCTGATACGACTAGTTCATTGTGCTATTGTGACCTAATTGAACAGTGTTCTGACCAAAAGCAGCTGTACAAAACAGTCCATGGAATTATGCATAAAGAACGACAAAATCCATTACCCGACTCTCCTGCTGCCCTAGCAAACAATTTCAATGAATACTTTTAATCCAAAATTGACAATATCAGAGCCACATTTGAGTGTGACGATCTTGATCCTTTCACATTTGACTGTCCTTTTCAAGGAATCCCTTTATGTCATTTCCGCGAACTCAGTATGGATGACATACACAAAATTATAATGGAATCAGCCCTCAAGTCATGTGACACTGACCCTATCCCTACATGTTTATTGAGGAAATGTGTAGATGAGTTACTCCCAATCATAACAAGAATTGTAAATCTGTCAATATCTACGTCCACATTTCCAACTCAATTTAAAGAAGCTTTGGTCCAACCCCTTCTAAAAAACCCGGGCTCGAAACAATTCCTAAAAATTATCGGCCTGTGTCAAATTTGGCCTTTGTCTCCAAAATAATAGAAGAAGTTATCTGCCAGCAACTAGTGCACCACTTAGCCCTAGCAAACAATTTCAATGAATACTTTTAATCCAAAATTGACAATATCAGAGCCACATTTGAGTGTGACGATCTTGATCCTTTCACATTTGACTGTCCTTTTCACGGAATCCCTTTATGTCATTTCCGCGAACTCAGTATGGATGACATACACAAAATTATAATGGAATCAGCCCTCAAGTCATGTGACATTGACCCTATCCCTACATGTTTATTGAGGAAATGTGTAGATGAGTTACTCCCAATCATAACAAGAATTGTAAATCTGTCAATATCTACGTCCACATTTCCAACTCAATTTAAAGAAGCTTTGGTCCAACCCCTTCTAAAAAACCCGGGCTCGAAACAATTCCTAAAAATTATCGGCCTGTGTCAAATTTGGCCTTTGTCTCCAAAATAATAGAAGAAGTTATCTGCCAGCAACTAGTGCACCACTTAGCCCTAGCAAACAATTTCAATGAATACTTTTAATCCAAAATTGACAATATCAGAGCCACATTTGAGTGTGACGATCTTGATCCTTTCACATTTGACTGTCCTTTTCACGGAATCCCTTTATGTCATTTCCGCGAACTCAGTATGGATGACATACACAAAATTATAATGGAATCAGCCCTCAAGTCATGTGACATTGACCCTATCCCTACATGTTTATTGAGGAAATGTGTAGATGAGTTACTCCCAATCATAACAAGAATTGTAAATCTGTCAATATCTACGTCCACATTTCCAACTCAATTTAAAGAAGCTTTGGTCCAACCCCTTCTAAAAAACCCGGGCTCGAAACAATTCCTAAAAATTATCGGCCTGTGTCAAATTTGGCCTTTGTCTCCAAAATAATAGAAGAAGTTATCTGCCAGCAACTAGTGCACCACTTAGAAATTTTCAAGTTAGATGAGAAATTCCAATCTGCTTACAGAAAGTATCATAGTACAGAGACAGCTCTAATTCGCCTCTTCAATAACCTACTGGTCCAGCTTGATAACAAACAGGCAGTCTACCTGGTATTTTTGGACTTGTCCGCCGCCTTCGACACAGTAGACCATGATATTTATCTTCAACGGTTACAGCGCTCTTTCGGTGTCGAGGGCGATGCGTTAGGCTGGATGTCATCCTATTTATGCGATCGCAGTGCGCGGGTCAAGATTGGTAGTGTTCGATCTGACGCTATTTATTTAGAATGCGCACTTCCACAAGGATCCAAAATAGGCCCCAAAGGTTACTCTCAATACACCAAACCTCTCGGTCCGCTCAGCAAGGCTCGAGAAATAGTGTATCATTTCTATGCAGATGATTCGGGACTGGAGAGAGGTTTCAATCCTCGTTCGTCAGCAGATCAGCTTGCAAACCTTACCGAGGTTAAAGGTGTGTTTACCGACATTGGAGCCTGGATGAGTGCTAATAAACTTAAATTGAATAAAGAAAAAACCGAGTTTCTAATTATTGCAAGCAAGTATAATGACCAACTCATCGAGGTCGATCAGTTGTGCTTGGACAGCGAATGTGTTCCGCGCTCTGATACTGCACGTGCACTTGGTGTAATGATTGATTCATCTCTCACTTTGGAGGCCCATGTGAACTCAGTCATTCGCATATGCTATTACAACCTGCGATGGATTCGAGACGTCAGGCCCAGATTAACGGAACATGCTGCAAAGGCACTAGTCCACGCTTTGATTATCAGCCGCTTGGACTACTGTAACAGTTTGTTGATTAATCTCCCGAAATGTCTTCTTGGGCGGCTAAAACGGATACTCAATCATGCAGCTCGTGTGGTAAAACTGTCGCATGAATAGTCCACTCGTGATAAACTGATCGCTCTTCATTGGTTGCCGATTGAACAACGTATCATGTTTAAAGTTGCCTTAATTACGTATAAAGCCCTTAACGATCAAGCACCAGCATACATCAGAGAGATACTTACGCCTTACGATCCAGCTTGTCGTCTCAGGTCGTCTGACCAAAGTCTACTCGTTGAGAATAGGACTAACCAGCGCTATGGTGACAAGGCATTTCAAAATGCAGCCCCGAGATTTTGGAACTCGTTGCGAATTATTAAAAACTCATCTTTTTAGACTAGCATACTATAATTAGTTCCGTGATATGCCAATCTAGTCACTATAATTGTAAGGATTTGATGTGAGACATTTCAGTTTTAACAACTTTTGTGAAAGTGTTCAAAATTTCATTCAGTATACAAACACTTTTCTAGTCATTGATTCTTCTGTTATGCATAATTTTTAAGTTATGATTCTTTTATTCAGTAAGTATGTGATTACTGGTATTTTAGCTATTGTTGCGCTTAGGGTTAAATCCATTGTAAGCGCATTATAAATACGTATAATAATAATAAATAATAATAAAATAATATAACTAATCGGTAAGCAATGAAGAGATTTCAGAGTAGGGGTAATAAGATAAAAACTTTGTGCTTGACAAACAACGCCAGCCGCTGCGTTTTGCACTTTTTGTAGCTTTTGCAATGATCTTTCGGGTAAACCGACGAAATGCCCATTACTATAGTCCAGTCTATTTGCTACTAAGGCATTGACAATTGCTTCAGTTGAGTATGAGATATCGTCGAATTAACCGAATTGCGTTAATATTGGCTTGAAAAATCCGACTAATACATGTAATTTGGGCTTCGAAGGAAACTCCAGAGCATAAAAACACAGCCAGATTGTTAGTAAAATAGTTTTTAAAAAGTCCCCGAAAATTTGTAACAATGAGTGTAATGTTCACTTCCACTTGTTTTCTTATTGGTTCTTGATCATTCATTTATATGCTCTATGCATAAAGTGCTATGATGTCTAATAAATCGACAATGCTTAATTGTGGTTCCTACATAATTAGCTATATCTTTCTCTAGCGGGATAGTCCACGCATAAAACAATGTGCAAAATATATCTTTACCAGAATACAATTAGCTATGAAGCAGTGAGAGCTTAGAGTTATTCTTTCAAACGAATCCCTGGATATCCGTTTTGTTTCTCTGGAAGAAAATAAAAGAAAAGTAAGAATTGAACAAAAATTGCTGACGACGCTGTTACCTAAAAACTGAAATAAATCGAAGCATCGCCTACTTTAAGAACACCCACCCCCCTCCCCCTCCTCAACCAACACCGCCAATTGGAAAGGCCGAAATCCCCGCAGTCTAATCAACAGCACCATTTCGACCGCGGATGCCCAGAATGATCAGGATTCCCTAGCGCATCCGAATGACGTGGAATTTCTCTGTTCTCATCATAAGCCTTATAAGCCCTCGGATAACCAATATAGAGGTTGACTGGGTTTAGTATTGGTGCGAATGCTTACATTATTGCTTGGTTAAAATATGGTGTTACTCTTCCTTTCACGTCAGCACCACATTCATACGGGTTTAAAAGTCACACACTCAATGTCGAACAATCCGTCGTACTTCTCTATTAAAAGTAAATGTTATTTCTCAAGCAGAGGACAAGCTGTGTAGATTCCTTAGATTGCTTTTCCAAAGAGAACATGTTACGACTCGTCATAGATCTGCGTTCATTAAATGAAAATATGAGGGTTCTTCATGTTAAAAACAACAGGAATGATATCGAATGAGATCAAGTTGAGCACGGCAACGATTTCATATCGGTTGACCTGAAAAATGGGTACCACCACATTTTCGGGTTGAAAATCAGCCCGTCTTATTCCAAGTGGTACCGCATTTACGTTCAAGTTGTCTAAGATACACTCCATTCGTAAGCGTTGGACCATTAGGTGCTCATTCTAAATGCAGTTCATGAACAACAAGTGGTACAGCATTTACGTTCAAGCTGTCTAAGATACACTCCATTCGTAAGCGATGGACCATTACCTGCTCTTTCTAAATGCAGTTCATGAACAATCAGCTATGTTTGGACATTTATACCCGTTTTGTTTTTTATATAAACATCGAAAAGTCAGAACTTACTCCCAAAAGGGGTAATATTATTTATAACCTTCGTCTTGAATTCATTACGAGATGGTAAAAGTCAATGAGTGGCAATCCCAAACGCTTCATTTACTAAAGCAATCATTCCTACTAAGTGTTTATTGCGGAATCCCAGTCGGATACTTTGTCCTTAGGCATCGCTAGTATCGAAGAAAAGCAAGATTTTATTTTGCAATTGTACATGTAAATTTACCAATCGAACTGAATTGTATTCAGAACTGACTTTATTTTATGATCACATGTTTACTTCCGAATGTCATGTGCAATCGCTTTTGTGGTGTGCGTGTGCATATGTATGTGTCTTTTTGTTACACTTTTTCAAAATGCATCTTCTCCCAAAGTTTGATCGGATCTTGTTGATGTTGTACAGCTGCAATTTATAGCGGTTGCTACAGGAAAATTACTAGTTGTAGTCGGTCGGAAAGGGCCGTAATGACTTGTCTTTGAAAGTGGTCATAAATTGCTAACAATAGAAAACACGTGTGATTTAAAATGCAGCATCCTTGTAGAGTTTTAATTAGATCATCTTGATATTACACGCCTAAGACACCACAATGGTCCTCTAATGCAAAATTTACTTAACGTATTACTTTGAAAGTAGCCAAAAATTCCTATAAATGATAGTAAACAACTAGGAAATGAAAAACCACTTTCTGCTGCGAATAAAAATTCGGAACAAGTTTAACGTTCATAACAGAGGAATGGCGAAGGACTTAGCTTCACTGGCACAATTGTTTTGCAGTAAAACTGTTTTACTTCTAGGAAAAGGAGTTTTTGTGAACAAGAACATCAAAAAGGGTGATTTCCTGATGGAGTATCGCGGGGAACGTATCAGTCGTTCCGAATACCGTGAACGATTAGCGACCTATAAAAAGACCTTGGGTCCTATATTTTCGTGTATATGCATTGTGGCAAAAAACATAATGGCTATAAACCAAAAAGTAATTAAGTTTAATTTCTTTTACATAAGGTTGTGATATAGATGTTAGTGTGTAATTATCTTCCCCAAATGAAAATTACTTGCGCGAAATCCTTTTTAGATCAGCCGACTTGCAAATATTAGCGCCGTTTGCATTTCGTCCGTTTGCCTATTTGCTGACAGTTTGGAAAAACGCTACTTTTTCACACAATGTTCTTTATTAACACTTGGCAAGACAAAGTCTTGCAGAGAGTTCTATGCTTTGGTATTCGAGCACCAGTGAGACTTTCATTCTTGTTGTGTTTTAGTTTCACCCTAAAAACTCAGCAAAGGCGTTTATCTCTCTAGTCAATGCGACTATGAGGAGTATGAAGTCATGTTTTAAATGTAACTCTTTTTTCACCTTAAATAACTAACTTGGTTTTACGGCAACTTTTCTGCAAAACACTATGAGAGGAGGGGAGCTATTAGTTCGGGTGCTGTCCATCCGTCTGTCTGTACGTCACTTTTTTATTTGATGTTTTGTCGACGCAATATCTCTTCAACTATTACGCAGATTGATTTGACATTTCACTGAGTAAAAATATATATAATTTACATATGCAACAGCGTACTATTTTTGGAATCGGCCAACAATTGATGAGATGGAAAAATATTCAAAATGTCATTTCTTGTTTTGACTTAATGAAAACGAGGTATTTTGTCGACAGGATTTCTGTAATTATCATGAGGAATGGTTTTGTTTGATATTTCACTGAGTGAGAATATACATCATGCAGAGGTGCATCGGTGCATTGCCTATGGAATCGACCAATAATTAACGAAATGGAAATTTTACAGCGGAAATTAGTTGTCAGTGTCTGGTTGGGGGCTGTGTCCTCTACGATGTTATTTCAGCATTGATGTTACTTGCAACTACTGTTTCGGCCATAATGTTAATGACATCTGCGCGTCGAAGGCTAATAACCTCAATTAAAGAATCCAATTTCTAAATGTGCCGCCTGCTTCTTAAATAAAAGGCGGGAACCGTCTGTGAAAAAAGTTTGACAGTACTGGTTCCGAACACAAAGGCTGACTGCTTAGGTGACACTTTTTCTGTTATATTATTGTATAGCCGGCCCCGAATATCAGTGAGGATTGCCTCAAAACAAAGTAATTCGTGTTTTTATTACGTTTGTTTATGGAATGTCATTCATTTAACGTCATTACTAAAATTAAATTCCACACGTGTGAAACACAAGTACAAATATAATAAATTCAAACACTAAACACAAATGAACGTTGATAGAATATATTACTCTTTCTCTTAGATAATGCAAATATATAAAAGTGAAAATCATGCATTATTAAAAATAGTTTTCATGTTTAGTTTTTTTTATTTTGTCAGGAAACAATAAGTCGCCTTTTTCTACAATTTGCAATGAAAAAAGGAAGAACTTGTAAAACCAACATGATTTTATCAAATTACTTAAATATTTCTACCACCATCGCCACCAACATAATCTTTTTCATAACAAAACACCGAAAATTTGTTCACATAGTTTGATCATTTGTGGTATGTAAAACGAATCTTTCATTTTAGTTAGAAATAAACATGAAATAAGGGCGAGAACTTGCAAATCATTATCTGATAAAAAGTTTATACAAAATGAACGGACCATATTAATTACAACTGGCATGCGTATCTCTTCGCATTTTTTTATTTTAATTTTTTTATTTCTTCAGTAATAACTTATACAATATTTTTAACGGAAATAATAAATTACTTATTTCTAAATTTGTATGAGCATTCCATAGGTCCCAGGTTCAAAAGGAAACAACGGAAATTATACCACCATGGAGGAGTGCAAAGCCAGAAAACTCGGAACATCAGCTTGGGTCCAGGGGTAGGTGTAAGCTCTGTAAATGACTTTTTTTCAACGAAAACACGCAATGATTATTGGTAAAAACTGGCAAAGTATGGTTGCTCTGGCTTCCGTTGTTTAGTAATGATCGTTAGGATTTCAAACGTTTTGCTGTCTCCCGGTATTTGTTTTACTGTCTACCGGTACTCACTGTCGGCAAATTTTCGCAGTCTTTAAAGGCATCGGTTAAGCTTACTAAAATATGTGATTGGCAGGATAGGCATACGATTTCGATAAAAAACAGTTACATCCAAAAAAAGAACTAATAGAACTGCTGAGTTATAGAAAGACAGCTGTTTTATTTTGGATACAATTTGACAACCTCTAGCATTCGGTCAAAACATAAAGGCTGCGAAATCCGTCCCTGACGCAGTTCAAAATCCTGACCATTTACACTTTAAAACCGTATACAAAATTTTCCGTATTTTACTAAAGAATACTCATTAACTTCTAAATTTCATAAAAGCAAAAAATATTTAAGATAATTGCACCTTTTTTGTTCCGTGCATTAATATAATCTTGCGTATGATTCAATCTTCGACAAAAATGTGCAAAAATCTATGGAAGTCGATCCGATATGCTAAATGCATTAGCTATGGCCGCGTTTTATTATGGCGTATATTTTTCTTCAGAAAACATTATAATTTTCTGAAGAATGATGTACAAAGAAACACATTATAAATTTCTGAGGAACTGAGAAGCAACTGAAACTCGATTTTACCAATTATCGAGGGTGATTCAAACCCTGATATGTCCTTTTATTGATCATCCATTGTTCTGGTATAGATGTGATATATACTACAGAAAAACAGGCTTGTCAACGAGTTGTTTTTGACTAAACTGAGCGAAAATAAGGGATCCTACTTGTACTTAGCACCATTTGAAAAAGCCAAAAAAAATAAATATCCGTTCAAAATGTAACATTCAGGCAATTTTCTGTCAAATTACTCCTCAGCATAAAATTTGCATTTAGTGCCGGTCTGCTGTCTTTTATCTGAAAGCCAAATACAATTTATACATTCTGCAGAAATTTATAACACAGAAAAACGTTTAAATTCTTGAAGAATGTATAAATACGTTATTTATTTATTTATTTATATACGAGTCAGAAAAAGGCACCCTCTGCTTCATACACACAGATATAAACTTTTATCGATGTTCATGCAAATTTTTGGCCATGACCAAATATGGAAGTACAGAAAAAGTAGCACCCACTCTTTAAAAGGTATACAAGATGCAAACTTTGGCCTTGTTTCCTTAGTGAAAACCAGTGTGTGATGATAAGTATTTCTTCACACGATTGTATCTTCTAATTAAAAATAAGAAACCACTTTACTTACAACATAATCACAGTTTCAGAAAAATAACTGGGAAGGACATCCATTAAAATAAAAAAGAAAAAACATTATGGTTAATCACTTTGTTGAATCTAATGAATCCAAAATTAAAAGAACAGAAAAAATGAATTTAAGAATATAAAAGCAAAAAGGATATAAATATCTGTTATCATTACTATTACATACTATAATCCACAAGACTTATATGGACTAGATAATCATATCAAAGTAAAACCATTGCATGATTTTTCTTTGTATATTGCCTCAGATGAGCCGAGCACTTTTTTGACAACTTAATATATAAATAATAAGTCCGCATAAAAATGTTTAAATATTAAGGATATCTTCAGTGCAGATAGAAAAAATAAAGGATAAAGGCAGGACGAAAAGGATGGTTCAGGAGCAACAGTTGCGTGATCTAGAACAACAGACTTCCTAAGGATTACTTCATGACATTGCTTTTGTTTTGTTTATGTTCTAGATGAGTTTAAAGACATTCGTGTCTAAAGTAATGCAAACCATTCCTCAAAGTAAATGTCATGAAATGTAGTCATAGAAAACTTGTCAGCCTCGTACAGTTACAGACCTCTTCACGGTTAATTCAATAACAAAAAAACATTAACAAACATTGAAATGACGTTTTGATCAAATTTTTATCGTGCTTGATTCAGTCTCAATGGAAGTGAACTATTAACTCTCATATAAAACGGATACTATGCATATATTGTAAAAGACTTGAAGAAAACCCGCTCAGGATGGTTTTATCCAATCTGGGGCTTTCTTGAAACGCCTCATATCCGGCTGTTTGTGCGTAACCTTACTTTGTACAGACCGCAATAGGGGCGTGCCCAAACTTACAGAAAGAAAGTATAAATCGTGTAGTTTGCAATAGAGTTTACTCGTGAAATTTGTAAGGAATTCTTTAAATGTTACCTAAGAATTAGCCGTTTTGTTTTTAAAGCACCTATGTCCTGGGCAAATATTTAAAAGTAATGAACGGACCAGGCGAAACTAACAAGAAGTTTGTATTGTGTATGTATTGTGTAGCTGTCAACGTTGTATTAGTTTTAAAGTCGGTGAAAACATGACAAAAAACACGTTGTTCTTAGAATTGGTGCAATGTCGCGTTCGCACTACTTCGTTTACAAATTCTTTCTAGGGACTTGTAACCTTGCACAATGGATAATAAATATATTGTTGCTATGCGACATTGTACTAGTTTTGAAGTGGATGATAAAGCGACAAAATGACTTGTCCAAAATTGTTAACAATTACGTCGAGCTTCAAAATATGGACGATATTTTGTAACAAAAGTTGTTTTAGGTGTTCACAGAGGCATACGTATAAGTTGTACGACTACGATAGTCTTGTTTAAGTTACCTTTGTACTTCATTGAATCGCATTATCAATAGATTATTGGGTCTTGTCTAGGATAACGCAAAAGACAAGCGATGAGGCCGAGCTGTAGTAACATTGAAGCAAGGTGACCGCTTTTGCGAAGGTTTAGCCAGTGATGTTTATCTCAGAAGCTCGACATCAACGCCAGTGAGTTGAAGGAGGAAAAACTCTGGATCTGTGACAGTAAAGTTCTATTGAAACCTTTTCTAAACCCATCAAACGAGAAAACGCCTAAGACTTCGATGAGTTTTTAATCTTAAGGCTAAGAAATTCAAACGTAACCAGAGGTAGAAGTCTGCTTGTTCCATTCGGTACAAATAATGCATATCACTTACATGTGGTTTTGAGGTACATTGCGAAAAATGATTGCTTTTTCTCAAAGAGGTGCGAAAATGACGCACCTTAAGTACCTTGCTTATTGTAATTTGCGTATAATTACAATAAGGCCTATGTAGTGAACATTTGAGTATTTAAAGAGTCTATGTTGGCCTTGAAACAATAACCGCAATATTATTTTCTTTAAATTTATATTGTCTCAATGTAATGTCTGCCATTATACTGCAATATATATTAACCAATGTCTCACTTCATCAAACAGTCTTGAATCAAACCAAGCAAAGTCAAATGCTGCTTCCACATCAAACTCCTCAGCCCCGCCAATGTGTGAAAGCACACCCTTTGATAAAATCCTCACGTAGGTTTGGTAAGTTCGGCGATGAATGAGCAAGTGTTGCAGTTGTTCTTCAACAGAACCAAAACGTGCCAGTTCACTTATCATGTAACCCATGTACTTCTCCTTTAAACACGTTGCTACATCCACCACTGCTTCACATCTTCGTATGGTGGTTGAATAATAATATGACACGTCTGCATACTATGACCGTTGGCGAGCAAATGATTTGAAAAGTTTTACTCTCCAAATACTGTTAGCCAGCCAAACTTGTTGCATAAATTGTCTGATTCACACATCTTGCAATAGCAGTGACAATAACAAACACTGGTATATTCGTAACATCACAAAATTCACAGGTAAGTCCAAGCTGATTTTGCACGTACATATTCTCCAATCGAACTTCAGCCACTCTTTTCTTGGATAGTTTTGACACCTTCATCCGGTTATTCTTTTGCAGTTTGATGACAGTTTTCAAACCATGACATACCATACATGGTTCAGGTTTGGCGAATAAGACTGAGTTGATGTTATCCATCTCCTGAACCATTGTCTCTCATTCACCGTCATTCATGTTGATGCAATAATTGTATACTGTCCCTTCAAACAGTGAGTGCGCACAAAACTCACGTATGAAATGACTTCAAGCCACTTCGTTTGCGCTAAGTACAGTTTGAAGCCAATGTTGCGTAAATGTCTCAAGTCCTGAGACACAATCTTCCACAAGGATGGCGCAAAAGCAAACCATTTCTCTCCACGTCTGATTCGAAGAAGTGGCCCTAATTCTCCATGCTCCACAGTCATGTTTAAGTTCGCATTATTTTTAAAGCTACTTGTCTTCGCCATGGCTACACATTGAATGCTGACTTGGTTCTCTTTAACCACTAATTTTATGCGGTATTACATGTATGTTTTCACGAGATGGTTGTAAAATCGTGGAGTCAGCTCGTTGAAAGCATCAAAAAGGGCTGCTGTTGGCAGACCTTCTGTTAGAGATTGACTCATGACGATTACTAAAAAGTCTCCTCGTTTGCAACTATTCATTAGCCATGCAAAGAGGTTTGGTATGTTGAAATGTCCTTTTTCATAGAGGCAGGCTATCATATCATCCGGCTTCAAGGTATTTGAAACCATGAAACATGGCCTTTGCACATTTGAAATCGCGATGGTCATCAAAACGCTTTGACGTCGGCAGGCACCAGGTCTTAAAATGTTCCTCATAAAGGCTTCTAAAAGGCTGGACGAAACGTATGGTCATGGCCTCGCAGAACTGTTGCTTTGACGCCTGATTATGCTGCCTTTCTAGCATGCGGATGAGCAGAATGGTGCCATTCGTTTCTTCAGTTAGGTACTTGTACGTGTTTTTTTGTTGAAAAAGCCTTCATCGCATAAAATGCCAGTATAGCTTAGAGGAAGATTTGCCCGAAAGTTCCGTTTCAACAGCGTGACATCGCTAATGGGTATGGTCTTGCTAGATTCAAATTTAGACGTGACCCACGTGAGATGCTCGTCTCCACTGTCTCCTTTGTCATCATCATCGTCGCTTGACACGACCACTTCTTCAGCAAGATGCTTCATACGTGCTTCTAACTTTGCGCTGGGTTGCTTGGTGTTACCATTTACATGCGCATTTTCAACCCAGATGGGGTAGTCAGGTCCCTTAGGATCTGGCATTCTTTGCTGCACTGCAGGAACGTCTGACGGAGAGCCTAACGCTTCCTCCAAGCATTTTCAAGCGTCTGTCAGGAACGCATCATTCTCTTCCAAAGTTAACAATGTCTCATCAAAAACAACCATTTTGTTAGCACTGAAGCCAAACAGGTCATCAATGTCTATGCTGATAGCTGGAGGTGTTATCAGCGACGTTTCCTTGATGTCTTGACGACGCGGTTGCTATTTCAGGGACGAAACAGCACCTTGTAAGAATTTTTTGGGGGTGTGGGGGGGGGGGGGGTTGGGTCCAAAAACCGAAAATGTTCAGAATAGTCTGAAACGTGTAAATATGCAAATATCACAAAATTTTCCAAGGGGGAGTTCAAAAACCAAAGCTGTTCAGAATAGTTTGAAACGGTTTAATGTTCAAATATCACAAAATTTTCCCGTGGGTTGTCCAAAACCGAAAATGTTCAGAATAGTCTGAAACGTGTAAATATGCAAATATCACAAAATTTTCCACGGAAGAGTTCAAAAACCAAAACTGTTCAGAATAGTCCGAAACGTGTAAATATGCAAAAATCACAAAATTTTCTCGTAGGGGGTCCAAAACCAAAAAATGTTCAGAATCGTCACGGGGGGGGGGAGCACATACAATCACGTCATATGTATAGACAAAGACGCAATATGTTCTCCAAAACTAAATTGTTGCTATAATTTTCCCACGGGGGGGGGGGGTCCCACATTCCATTACATTATATGTATAGACCAAGACGTAATATGTATTCCAAAACTAAATTTTGTTATAACTTGCTGCCCAGAGCGGGGTGGGGGTTCCCACATACCATCATGCTTTGTGTTGCTGCTAATTAAAAGTATGTAAGGGAAATGTCATTCCTTTGTATTGATTCCCACGCTGTGGGTCTTTGATCGATTGATTCCCACGCTGTGAGTCTTTGATTGATCTAGAATACGATAATTTCAAACTTTGGCCAGGCTCGGAATCGCGACAGTTACAGATATGTCCTTAAACGTGGATTATTGATGAGTAAATACTTCTAGAAGGAAAGAGACGTAAAAACAAAATTTAAACAGATCATGCTCCTGAAGCCGCTGAGATAAAAGATTTGCCGATTGCCCAGGCATAAGTCGTTGGAGGATATCTGACAGCAAAGAAGATGATAGATCATATAACAATTAACTTCCACTGCCCTGGAATCACTGAAGACGAGAAACGGTTCTGTCAGTCGTGTGACATGTGTCAACGCACTTTGAGCGGAAGTCTCACACAAGTGCCACTTTACAAATGCCACTGAGCGACATCCCTTTTGAGAGAATTGCTGTGGATCTGGTCGGACCGGTCACACCTTTCGCATGTGGTGGTAATCGATACGTTCTAAAGGTGGATTATACGACACGTTATCCAGAATTCTTCGGAAGAAGATTGAAACCGTCATTGCCGCAAATGAACTTCTGAGTCTCCAGTAGAGTTGTATTTCGGCGTGAAATTATTACTAAAGGCGCTCAGTTTACCTCCGAGCTGATGAAAGTGATCAGTTAGTATCCGTTAAACAGCTTTTCGTCTCGCCGTGCAGCCCAGAATGTAATGAGTTTTGCTGCGCATGCAGATAAATGGAGTGCCCAAGAAGAGACATTGCACATAGCGTCAAAACGACGAAGTGCCAGGTAAGCACAGGATTTAGTCGTTTTGGGTTGAACTGTTGTGTGCACTGTTGAAGGGCAAATAAAAACTGGATATCCTAAAAACAGTCTGATGGGATGAAGGCACGTCTGGAGAGGTACAAAACACAAATCTGTATGTAGTCTAATGCGAAATGCGAAGTCGAGTGGTGCGTGAAAGGTGTTTGAAGCCCAGTGTAGATATTGACACCACTGTGACAAGACAGCTTCACGGTCGATTAAAAGGTTTACTTGTTCCTTCCGACAGATGGCAACGAGTTTTACTGCTTTGGTAAGTCCGTTTGAAAAAACGCGTGTGTTGAACAGTACGAATTACTAGATCGACATGGATGGCAGAAAGAAAATATTCCATGTAACCTGCTGAAATAATGCATCAAACGCGGAGATAACAAAGTAGATGCCAAAATGAAGCCAGATGACGAAGATTCGGAAGTAAAGGAGGGGTAGGGAGCTCAATGACGCCAATACCAGAAGGCATTTCACCCATAGCAGTTGATTTTTGGAAAGCACAGAGGCCACATATCAGGTGTGAGTCTGATTTATTAATGAAATGGATATAAATAAGATAACGACTAAAGAAAAATGTGCAAACTGGGTTTCTAGGCAGCAAAACGTTATGCTAAGGACATTCAGAGAGGATAATTGTAAATAAAAATCGCTTAAACGAAACTATTTAAATACTTATAGGATAAATACATTTCTTTAGGAAAAATATAAGCGTATTGTGAACAACGTTTGTTCACGATAATTCTCAATTTTTTGTGTTAATTGGAATATAATAAACATTAAAAGTCTTCAAAGACGAGTTTTTTAGCATTTTTGGTTTATTTGAATATTACCTGTATTTATATAGTACATTTCGGCACGCCCGCACCATATTAAACTTAACTTTGAGTTGCACGTCAATTTTACTTCATAACTACAAACCATCTGCACCTACGCGCGGAGATGAAACCGTCACATTT
Source organism: Protula sp. h YS-2021 (assembly GCA_949752745.1). Classification (NCBI taxonomy): domain Eukaryota; kingdom Metazoa; phylum Annelida; class Polychaeta; order Sabellida; family Serpulidae; genus Protula; species Protula sp. h YS-2021. The sequence goes on along the minus strand of OX457029.1, from coordinate 61,230,956 downwards.
CATACCATAACAAATTATTAATCCAGTACATTTTAGCTAATTTTCGGTAGATTCTTAAATTAATACTGCAATGCACTTCTGTATTACATATAATACTATCACTGTACAACAATATAATACGTCTTTGGAGAAGTTTCGTGCGGATTGCACATTTTTTATCAGAAGCCAACATTTTAGAATATTTTGGTACATTTCATATATATTTGCGGTGCACATATACAATGTATGTTAAAAAAAGAAAAAGAGCTAGCTACAATAGCTTTAAAGGACTCAGGATGTTAGTTTATCATGTTCTGGTTGTATTATTATCTTTATTATTATTCTATTATTAGTATTATAATTATTATTATTTTATTTCTAGGCTTAAACAAGATAAAAATATAAAGTTCACCGGAGGATATTTTGATAATGCCAAACTTATACAGAAAAACAAATATTTTGACAGAAGTTGGCGACTGACAATTAAATCAATTGACTGACCAAAATTAGGGTCGCCATAATAAAAAAAAGTCAGGGTGGCCGTAATGGAAACATCAAAATTTCAAAACGTTCACATGGAAATCCCGTTGTCGTTTTTATTTGCACGAACGTAGAAGAGGAGATTATGAGTATTTATTGATGACTATTAATTTATCTGCTTTCACACTGCTTGTTTTGGGTTGCATGCGCTATTTTTCGGCACAAATAAAAGTAGTTATTATGAACATTGCATGAGTGACATTTTCTGATGTCGCAAATGCGACGTTATACAACAGGCAAACATTGGGACGTTGAACTAACACTGCGACGTTGAATCAACTTTCGGATAGCCATCGCAATATGACGTCAGATCAACCCCTTTTGAAGTGAAGGAGGAACAACTTTTACCTGCCAAGTTTGGGTACATGTTGATTATCCGACGTTTAACAACGTTGCGAAAATGTTAATAACACATGTGAAAACAAGTGCAATCTCCTGACTTTGCATTTATGACCAAAAGTGATCCAGAATAGCTCTCACGATAGATACAGTCACAAAGTACCGTACCTTTTCGAAGCGACTTTTCACGATTTTAAATGTACAATCCCGACACACATGCCACTAATGGTGTCTACCTGTTGCATAAATACTTTGCACACAGTGTTGCTTACTCATGGGAGAAAGTGAATATTGTTGCTTGTAACAAAACAGCAACATTTGTGCAACGTTATTAGTTTCACGTCTATTCAATTTTACACAAAATAGATATACTAGGCGTCTATGAGAATGTGTTGATCCTCAACAAAAACAAGGTCTGAACAACGGTGGCTTAACCAATTTCTCTTCAACGATCAGATAAAGACATTGCTTAGACATAAAAAATGTACCATTAAGATTTTGACTGATATTCGATGAAGCAAATACAATGGAACGCATTTTATGGTCCCGACCTATCACAAGCAAATTACACCCAGATCTAATATCATGGTTCGGTAGAAAGCTGGAGTGTTAAATAGTTGTTTGATTGACGTCACTATGTTTACTGTGGGTGTTCCTTTTCCTGTTGGTTGTAATTAAAAGCGCGAATATTATGTTAATGCATGGCAGTATTTGATATTACCTCTCAAGCAATAATAATGAAAATACTTGTCCTTATCATTTAAAAAAACTACCCTCAGACAATCGAAAGAAGACTAATTATTATTCTTTTCAATTTTTTACAGAACAGAATATCCATTTCAAGATCAATGCCAATAAAGTCATTACTGGCCACATTTTAAAGCATTTTCTTGACTTTTAGTTGGCATATCAAATAAGTAGTGCAGTAAACCGTATAGTTTGCTGTAAATAAGTAAAAGCAATCTGCTAAGAACAATGTTTAATGTTTCATACCCTGTTTCAACTTAAGGTTATTTCATTCCGATACATCAAAGTATTTTAAAGGACTGATTCTCCTTTAGTGCAATTTTGGGACTCGGTTAATTCTAAGTAAACATTGTACGTGTCAGAGTACGGCTCCAGGTATTCATCTTCCGGTTCTTCATCTACATGCTCTACATTATCCACTCTCCCATGTTCATTCCACTCTCCTCCTTTTGCTACGAGGTTGTTATATTCTTCCGCCTTATCCGCACGACCTTCAGGCGGTTGTTCCACGATGACTAATTCTTCGTAGACTTCGCTATCATCCTCAATAACCTTACTAGCCGGTTCTTGTCCTCTGTTTGATAACTCCTGTATTGCCTGAGGTGATGATGACCCGTGCTGGCGATTTCGCAGTAGCAGGAAGACCAACAACAACGCTACGATAGAGAGTAAAAACAGTGCTCCGAACAAAGCAGCCAAAATAGCTGGCCAGTATTGCCGTGGTTGGGACTTGGTTGTAATTTTTTGCTTAACGGCAAAATCTGAAAAAAATCAGGCATTTTCCATCAATGATAACTATTGCTGCTTATTCAAGATTCAAAATTAATGTTGTAACTAGTGGAAAAAATACTACTTTCTACTTTTCAAAGTTGAATACGTCTTACCGAGCATTATTTTGCACACTGAGGAGTAAGGTTTTTTACAGGCTACGTCCTCCCAAACCCCTTTCGGGGTCATACACATGCAGTCTTGACTGTTCTTGAAGTTGTCAGGTTGACCTTCACCCCAGTTTGTAAACACCATGAGCTCATCACGTGTCTGCCATTCCCATTGCCCTTCTCTTCTCGAATCTTGTCCATCCGTGTAGATATTAGTCTTGCGGGCTAAACATATTTAAAAAAGCAAACATTACATTACACACACAAATCTTAAATTGCATTTTGTAAGGATTTAAGAAAAGACTTAGACAATTCTAAGGACGAAATATGATCTTAAATTACTGAAGCTGAATTTCTTTAAACACTGAAACGCATCTCTTCAGAAATAAGACTACCAGCTAAATTAATTGTATTAGTCTGGTTCTAGTTAAGACCAAGATGCTCTTTCCTGCCACAACAGTTCTGTTGTTGAAAACAGCAATTGCATTTGTAGCGCGCCATCTTAAAAATACATAGAGACTTACATTATCCTTACATTTAGAAATATTTGAAATGACTTTATCCTCAGTAGAATCTTGAATGTCCACCAAGTTGCCACCCATGAGGTTGCAATGGTCAAAGGCTTTTAACCATGTCAGCTTTTTCTCCACAAACAAGTAACAAACCCGCTTTGAAACGACATCGCATTGGTCTAAAATTATATATAAAACCTGCCTGTATAATATTTCAATCCATTTTAATTATCCGTTGCTTTTTATGTAATAAGAACGTCGGTAAGTCGGACACGTCCTTATTCCGGACCCATAATGCAATTTGTCAGATCCAGTTGTTTTACTGAATGAATGACCCTGTGCGATTCTGGCACGCAATCGCGCAATCTGTTCGTGGCTCTTTGTGTGTATCCTTGAAATGTCAATAAGCTAAACAGTAAGCGGCAGCTCACACGACTGCTTTTGTTTGCTAAGTGTCTGATTCCGTAACAATTTTCTTGTCTAGCCCCTTAAGTGGCTTATATGTTTAAGTGTCTGGTATGGCTCAGTGGAAACGCCAGGGAAGTTAACTGGATAACATTGTTAATACAAATAAAAAAAAAGAAAAGAAAAGGGGAAGCATGATTGTGTAACTCTTGTTGGAGGATATGTTTGAAAATGATGTTGCCCCTTTGGGCCCTTTTTGTATAGCAGTTATCTGTCCACCCTTAATTTTATCACTTCACGAATGTTTGGGTTGTTTTTTTTTTTTTTTTTTGCTTTTTTTTTGTTTTGGTTTTGTTTCTTGTTTTTGCCAGATTGTTGGGGGAGGGGCTGAGGGAGGTTAGGGTTAGGGTTACTCAACGAGAAATAAAATTCCCTTGTTCTTTTTTTAGAGTCGATTGACCTTTCAATTCAAATGATTTTAACAGGCCGCAATTTTCAGGTACAGGGATAATTCTATGTTTACGAGTCAAGTTAATCAGTTTTTTTCATTGCAATTGGTCATTTAGTTCTATTAAAATTATACATTCTGTGATGGTATTTAATGATTACTTCATAGAATGCTGGGGAACTGATAGATGCGTTATGGATTTAGTTTAAAGCTTGAGTTTGATTCACTTCAAAATGTAAAAAAAAAACATGAGAAAATACAATTATGCCTGGCTTACAATTAAACAATAATGTTAAAAATCTTAAGTGAATACGTAGATATATTAATCGGAAAGCTTTTTAAACGAGGCCTTTGCTTACACTGACAGCTCGGTCCCGCCCAGCCGTGTCGACACCCTGACATGCATTCGCCGGAGTTCTTATTACAAGCCTCGCCTGCGTCTGCGCAGTGGCAGTCCCAGCATTCCAGGCCCCATTTTCCGTCCTCACACCCTGATAATTTACATGTATATTGAAATATAACCCTCACTTCCGAACATTGCGTCGTTTTCATCAGGGTGAATATCAGAGATAGAAAGTACTGGGCATCTTCGAAAGCATAATTCAGAAAGTATCCCAAACATAAGTACTTTTACTATACATTTTCAACCCCTGACCTTCAAAATTCTTTCAATGACGTCAAAATAATGTACATATCACCCCAGTTTCATGAAATCGGTTATTTCCTAACACCACCTCCCCCCCCCCCCCCACACACACACACACATAGACGCCAAGAATTTCTTGTTACACACCAGTCTTCCCCCAACACAACAATAATCACATCAAGTCTGCTATAATTAGGAATAACTGACTATTTCTAATTTAACAGCTTGGAAAATGTTATAACAATTAGTCCTTTTTAAAAATTACCCTACATTTGTTGAATTATATGGCAGTACCTGATTTAAGAGGCTAAAATCCGTTTTACACATGTAAATATCTAAGCTTCATTCTAATATATATCTATCTCTACATTGGGGCTATTTATAGCAAATAACAGACAAATGTTGCGCAAAATGCTCAATGCTTTTTGTTACTCTTTGTAGGTTTTTACCCGCATCATAAGTGCTATGCGGGAAAATTCCATTGCGGGAAAATTCCATTGAAAATGTTGAAGCATATGTTTTTATAGCTTAAACATACGCTATGAAAAATATAAAGCTGTAGCTGTTTCAGTTATGATGCACACAAAGGTCCGTGAGAAATGTTTTACTTTATCGAGGTGCACTTTTTATATTCAGAACAGCTAGGACAGCAATGTTTATTGCAAATTCTTTTTTTGCTCCTGGTATCACTTCCTTCAAAATCTAATCATTTTCTGACAATAGCAATGATGTCAATTAAAAAAGGAAAACAACTTATTTCTGTTCAATGCAACAGATTTGCATTTTGACATCAAAACTACTAGCTGGAAAAACGCTCTCTCAGTGTGAATTGGAAAACTAAATCAGTTAGATTTTATTCTGTTGATAAACTAACTCATAAAATGGCGCTTACTCTTGTTGAATTTATCGATAAAAATTCTGGAAGTAATGGTTAAACCAGGCTTACAGAAAAAAAAGAAAATTTGTGTGTATGTGTATATGGTATATTTTTGTCTGACTGAAAATTAAACTTCAAAACCTCAAATTACAAATAAAGAATCAAATTCTGAGTATCCAACAGTCTTATTCATTTTTTCAAACATCTGATAAGTATTAGCAAAAATTTTTGTATGGAAAACAAAAGTAGTGTGAGATTAAACTCTTATTATTGCTCAGCTCTCTCTCTCTCTCTCTCTCTCTCTCTCTCTCTCTCTCTCTCTCTCTCTCTCTCTCTCTCTCTCTCTCTCTCTCTCTCTCTCTCTCTACCTATCTATCTATCTATCTCTTACCTGGCATTTTCATTTGGCAGACAAAGGGTGAGCGGTGGGAGTAAGGTACTTCAAGCCAGCTGCCGTTAGTCTGCACCACGGCACATCCTTGCTCCTTATAGTCGCTGCCTTTTTCCCAGTTCGTGTAATTGATGACGTCGTCACCAGTAGCCCACCACCACACGCCTGTTTTCCTGTCATATGTGCCATCTGTGTGCACACTAGATGCCATTGCTGTAAGCATAACCATGAATACATTGTTATGTATCTATTAATTACTGTTTTCTTGAACAAAACAAGGAAGGAAGAAAGTTAAGACAATGGCTCGCGGAGGCACACAGGGAGACAGGAATAAAAGAAAACATGTTCGGGCACTCTTAAATCACAAATCCAACCATCGAAAATACAATGTACCTAACACTTAAATCAAACGGATCTGTTATAAGACACATAAACCAATGAAAATAATAATAAACAACAAAACATATATACACAAATTTAAATGGGATATCGGTTGGACGGTTTTTCACTTGTATTCAGTTCTGTTAAGTGATTACCCCAAAACGGTCAAAAGAGCCGCGTAGAACCAAACCTAAGCTTATAAACTGTTGACAAGATATGATTTCTATGACAATGATAAAATATGTCATTAAAATAGATTAACGTGTGGACGCACTCACTCATTAATTTCAGGATTCTTGAACAAAATAACGTTGGAAAAAAATTAAGGTAATGTTTACATGCATACGTAGACAGGAATAAAACGAAAACGTGTTTAATGTGTTATTTTAAACCGATTTTTAACTAATGAATCACATTCGGCCAAAATAATTCGAAGAATTAATTTGGTCTTAATTTGAAATCGGAGTCAAGCTAATCCTTTCAACTGTAAAATTTGCAAGACTTCAGGTGAGGCCAGTATGTAATTTTGTCAACATACTTTTTCGACACCTCAGTAGTTTTATTTCCCAGTCTTTCATATCGGATACAAATGCTGTGGTAGCACAAACCGATGCTAAAGCTGAGAAAAACTATATTCATCCATAACGAAACCGATATGGTGAATCACCTATTTTGTTGCCGAAACAGATGGCGGATGAGCGTCTATGTAAAAAAATAAAATTTTGATAAACAAAATGCACAGATTTCAGTTTTGAAACATACAAAACCGTTCAAAAACCCAATATATCCTTTATCTGATTTTAAGGTTTTGATATTGAAGTCAATATAGTCACAATTTTGAATAACATTGTTAATGATCAAGATAACACTCGGATAAAATTTTTTTAACATACTCAGACATTTGAAAAAGCCGCTGTAATGGCGGCCCAAAGCTTTACGCACGAATGGTTTCGTATCACGAAGGATATAGGTAATTTATAGCTAAAGGTTATAGGTAATTTACGTGTCGGAGTTTATTTTGAAACGAGATGGCGGATAACAGTAGTTTTATACAAGGAGAAGAAGCATTCGCATTTTGATGGTGGAAGGTAAACCGTGACAGAGGAAATTTTTAATTTGTCTCTTTGTAAAAAAAAGTTATAAAGCCCAACAATATTAAATTTGAAGGTGGCCATGCTGGAGGTTTCTACAGAAAGTTTACTGACAAACTTAGTAAGTGACACGTACATTTGCATTGAAGCCTTATTTTTGGATATTATGGTCCAGATCTTAAAATGCACAACAAAATTACCACATGCAGATAAATTAAGATCAGAGGGCTCGATTCTATACGCTATAAACAGTGAATCAACTAAATTTGTTTTAGCATTAACGTATTAAGGAGTAACTTTTACATCATATGCACAAGGTACATATAAACATGCAATTTTTACTTTTGTATGTTCCCCACTGAATTCTGTCGTCAATCGCAATATTATCACAATGAATCAATACAGACGTATGCTGTCAACACAAGAAGAATACGAGGTCAATGATATAACCACATCCGTCAACTCAAAGGCAGTTATATCCACGAAAGCATATTGAAGTTGCTTGCTGGACCATTCTCCACTATCAACCATAAAAATCTGCAACTATTTTCCAGAGGTAAAGCCACCTAGAGCTGTCTTGAGGCAACCGAATAATCCATAATAATAAATATAAATCCATTTGATCTGGATTGAATTTAAACATTTAAGTTGGCTGTGCATAGCGCTGCTCTAAATGCATTCGACGCATTTGCAAGAGTAATATCATTATGGAATCGCGTAGTATATAATCGTATATACAGTTCGTGTAGCTATAACTAGGATGACTTTCATAATCTCCAGTTCACTTTCATGTATGTATAATCATTTTAAACGAGGAAAAAATGAACTTTCTTTTTCGTGCAATGGACTAAAACTGCAAACACAAGAAAAAAGCAGTGACCAGACCGAGATAAAAACTCTATGTCTTCCGTAGAATAAAAGTCTGTTATTTTCTGTACCTGACGTGAAAAATGTGGTTGTGACAAGGTAGAATTATTTATTCAGAAAAAGCAACTGACGCCATTGAACTGCACGAGATATGTTGACGGCAACCTCTCAAACCCAGCAGGCAAAAGACATTAACTATGGTCTGAAAAAGGTCCCAATATGGTCACGATGTGATTCTGACCAAATCTAGACATTTAGAAAATCCCAAAAAGGTCCCACTTTGGTCGCGACATAATTGAGACCATATATGGATATTCGACGAGTCCAAAAAGGTCCCATTTTGGTCACATCGTAAAGAGGTCACAAAAATAAGCTCTGCAATCCAAAGCTGCATTACTTGCTTGCTATATCCAATAATGAATGTTGTTTTTATTTCTGATGCCGGTAAAATCAAGATTTAAAAAATTACAGATCTAAATTGCTTTAAATATGCCAAATGTTAGTATTTCTAGTCTTGCTAAATATATATAAGTGAAAAATCCACACCTTAGATTTTTGTGTTATATATATATATTTATATATGTTTTAGAAGTACTATTTTCCGCGGAATCCCAGTGGGTCTGCGAAAAAGGTGTTTTTCACAAAAAGAGGTCTGTTGAGCAATAAAGTATACATAGCGGGATAGATCTCATCAGAGGTCAGCTGTTTTATAACGACGTTGTCCGGTTATTTACCGGCATCATGGATTCAAATTTTGCTCATATTTAAAGAAATTGGGATTTTAATGTCAATTTAAAAGGTAAGGTTTATCACTGACTTTAATATAAATGGTTTGATGTGTTTGCTTATTATCTCATGTAAAATGTATTATAAAATCAGCGCTCTAAATGGGCGATAATATGTGATTCTATTAAAACAACAAAATAACATATTTCTCTGACAGCTTTGTTTTACCTGACAGGTTTGTTAACAGTTTTGTCGGACAGTTTTGTTGAGGTGAAGTAAATGGTAATAAAATTATAATGCGTTTCAACAGCAGTGATACAGTCTGTTACCGGTATAGGCCAAAACACATATCGGTGTTCCGAATAAAAAGCACAAACAATTCTGCGTTTCGAATATACCCAAAGGCTTATTACGTATATTTCAGGGTTTTCTACCGCTCTCCTGTCTGTCTACGTTGTGTGCTGGGCCTGTCAAATGAATGTTAGGAGGCCTTAATATCGGTAAATATATATAAAATAACTTTACGTGATTTGGTATTGATTTGTAGCAATAAGCAAAAGGTTGGTGTGAGTGTATTCACACCAATGCCTTATTGTTTAACGGGATGGTGTAAACCTAATCACAGATTCTGTCGCATTATTTAACTGGATTCACAGCGACAAATTATTTAAATTGAATGGTTTATGTTGTTTATTTAAAGTGTATCTAAGGCGAATTAAATTGAGTATATGTATTTATGAATCTATATTTTGTATACAGTTTCATGTGTCCATGTGTCTGCCCGTCCATCCGTCTGTTTGGTGTATGCACTGCTACAATGAAACGACGAACTATTCGGCACGCTAAAGACTTTCGGCACGCTAGAGCTACAGACTTGTTCAGCGCGCTTTGTGATTCGGCGCGCTTTCTTCACTGCGATTTGTGATTCAGCGCTTTTCCGCAGCGCTCCTTGTGATTTAGTGCGCATTTAGTAAGACAGCAGTATGCGTTTTTTATGTGTTTGTGTGTTCGGGCAAAAGAATGGTAATTCAGGTCAGCTTCAAGGACAGGATTTTTATTGCTAAAGCGTTTTTGTGATTATGTATTCAATGCAATACAATTGTATAAAGCTACAATATTGTATTTTCTTGTGTTTAATCTAATTTTATTTCCCAAGCAGACGTCTATGAAATTGGCATCAGACTCAGAAAAATTGCGGAATAGACCTTTTTCAGATGTGGTAAACACGTCCGAAAAAGACGTCTTTTCACGTCCTCCAAAAGACGTCCGTTTTTGTTGCAAAATCGACCTTTTATAGACGTCTTAAAGACGTCCAGAAACGACGTCTTTTTTACGTCCAAACAGGACGCCCTTTTTAGGTCTTAAGACGACGTCTTTTTTAAGTCTCAAAAAGGACGTCCGTTTTTGTTGCAAAATCCACCTTTTTCAGCCGTCTTAAAGACGTCATGTTGGTCGAAAAATTACGTCTTATCGACGTCTTAAAGACGTCATTTTGCCTGCTGGGAAAGTGTTTGTTTTTCATTTTTATGCTATTATTTTCTTATTATCTTACTAGAAGATATTGTTTTATGAAAGCAGTAAGATCATGGTACAATATAATAAAACTTTTCGGAATCGAATTTGTCTTTTTAAGATGGCATAACTGGTCAAAATACGGAATAAAAATAACTATAGTTCTTTAGTTGAGGCATACATTGCCATTTTTCGTTAGGCACATATTCGTCTGATGTTAATCTTGTGCTAGACAAGCGCACTATTCAGTTAGCCATCACAATCGTTTCACAAAGGACACTCATGAACTTAAAAGGTACCTTTTGCTAAGTCGGTCACTACAGCATTTTCTTCCTCATCGTTAATGTGCACTAAGTGACTTCCGAAGCTTTCACAGATACCCTTGGCATCCGCCCAATCCTTTCTTTTGGCGACAGCCATGTAGCAGCATTCCTTGAATGTGGCATTACAATAGACTCCTGTATTAGTGCAGAAAATAATGGAATTCAATCATTCAAATAATGAATTAAACAACACCTATAACAAGTATAGTTCGTCCAACCGCATTTTATAATTAAATAACATTCAAAATTTGGTTTGTAAAATTGAATTTTTTAATTGAATAATAATTTTGAATTGTATAATAACTTATCTCTAAAATTCTCAGTTACGACGTCTAAATCCCAATTACACGACATTTTAAGCTCGGTTAGACATTGTGTGGTAATTTTGAGCAAAGAACCAATAAAACAAGTGGCATTTTAGAGCATAGAGAGCCAGAGAGGGGCAGAGAGAGAAAGAGAGAGAGAGAAAAAAAGAAAGAAAGAGAGAGTGAAAGAGAGATAGGAAGAGACAGAGAGCAAGACAGAGAGAGAAAGAGAGAGAGAGAGAGAGAGAGAGAGAGAGAGCTCACCACAGTCCACTTCATCCCTTCCATTGAAGCAGTCTTTATCAAAGTCGCAGACGTAACTCATACTAATACAGTTGCCGTTACCACAGTCAAACAGTGTCGCGTCGCATGCGGGGTATTCTAAAGGAAATTAAATGTATATTATTTTATGGTAACAGTTAAAATTGAATTGAATCTGAGAGTTGCATCTGACCAAAATTGAAGTACATATACACTTGTTCTATCTAAACGCACAATTGTTTTGCGATCACAGAAGCTAAAAGCGCGTTTATTGTTTAAGTTTGTAAATGTGTTTCATTTGTAGGTCAGAATCAGCTCCACACTCCAGTCACATGCAAGAGTCTATTACAGCTCGACTGTATTGCGATATGTATCTAGGTGGTTCGTTTGTTGGGAACGTGGGTGAGGAACAAGTGCCAGTTCGGTTCTAAAACAGTTGAATCGTTCACTTCCGCTTTTATTCGTAGTGAGCCTCAGACATGGAGCTCTAATTTATCATAAATCTATGTATTTTATCTGTATCTTCGCTGATTCGTAACAATAGGATCTAAAATATCGATTTTAAAAAATTAAATCAAAATAGTCTTCCGGTATTGCTAAAATAATTGTGTAACTGTAACCCTGTAGAGTAAGTATGAAATCGCAAAAAGTACAAAAACATTCGTAATAAACCGAGAAAACTTCGAAAAGTACAACGCTGTAAACATTACTCGTATTAGGACCCATCCACTGAGTATGTGCGCAGGGATGGGGGAGGTAATGCATGCACTAATGTTATAGATAGTGCTGGCGTCAGACATGCTGTGCACAGGAGGATGAGCTAGTCTCATATTCCGGCGCACACTCCCTGTGGATGGGTCATTGACACGTGAAAAATGGTACAAAATGACATTGTCTGCTAAAATATTGAAGTCCGATACCATTGTGATGATAGCAAGCGTTGCAATAAAACTGTATCTGAACTGAGCAAAACGGGCTTGTTAAATAACTGTGAAGTGGAAAAACTATGACATTATTTTCATTCTTGTATAAGCAATAATCAGATGAAACTTTGGAATGCTAGAAAATCTCTACAGAACTGGATTATTTTTCCACTTTGTCGTTTGTATAAAAACCATAGCCACTTCCAAACGCAACTTGTGCCAATTTACTTCAAGAAATAAGGACCTGAAATGCATCCTTGTGGACGTCTAAAACGTAGCCTACGCCGTGCACCCTTTTCGATGTGAAATTTTAGCGTGTAAGCCCTGCAGGCCAAATAGCTTGCAATCCATCCTGATAAAAATTGCCTCCGAGACCTTATCATTAATTTATTCTAATGAATACATACTCCACAGCCAGTTGTGTCAAAGGAAGCCGATAGATCAAGTAAGACAAGAGCAGATTTTTACGATTCACATGCAAAACAGCTCTCATCACTAATTAAGAACAAAGACGTCTTATGGGAAAGAAATTTAGGATTTATTTTATGATTTCCAGAACGCGAGCGAAGGAAACAGTAATAATTTGACTGGCAAATACGCCCTGTAATTACACACACCTGTACTCACCGCTCTTTTATTATCAAAACGTCACATTAAGCACTACTGGATCTTGTAACTGGCATCGTCATAGCAACAAAATTATCCGACAGAGGAGTGCAAAATATGTAATTTATAACAAAATATATTTGTATAAAAACCGTGAAATAAAAATAGAATCAGAATAGTTTTAGGACATATTCAAAAACCTTCCATTAGCCCGGCGCTCTTTATGCCCTCACATTTCAGTGCCAGAGGCTGACGGAGGGTTTTTCAGATCAACCTAGATCCACCCAAGATTTGATACTGGTCTTAATTTCTATACTACTCAAAGAGGCGGACTGTCTCCTTTTTTGGTTCTGAAAGCAAATCTATACGGATAAGTTCGCACAAGATATTGCTAAATTTCAAAAATGCACATTTTGAACAACCAGTTTGAATCAGTTCCAATAGTACATTGTTAAAAAGTACAAAACAAACTAATAAAAAGTGGAAAAGAACATATTTTCTTAACCAATCGCAGACACACTGTTAAATGTTACTTCCTGAAATCGGAGTGTGAAAATTAACAAGCAACACTCCTTTTTCTAAAATTATATAATTACCAGTACAGGCATACGGAAGACACACGTTACTGTAGTCAAAAAAGAAAGCTAGACAGGCACTTACAGTCATACATGTGTGTACACGACTTTCAAACAATCAACTGCTTAAGAACCCCATGCTCTTTCTTTTATTGAACACCGAGAGTACATGCATTTGTGATCTTTTCGCTTTAGAGCATGAAATATCTACGATCTGGTGAAATGCAAAACGTTTCCCTATGATTTTACGCTTGTGACACACGCCGATCAGGTTTTATAGTGATTACCCGTGGATGTTACCACAGATTTTCTTTTACAAAGAAATCTTCGATCACATGGGAGGTGAAAGGACATTAGCGAACCCATTGTTCAATATAGCGCACCAATGATTTCATGAATAACATTATATTCTCTCCCTTTAAAGGCAATTGAGATTCGAATTATTCCTCTCGATTTTTTCACAGACAGGTATGGTAACACATGTGATACCAAATACCACCCACCCAACCCTTTCAACTTGCAACGCTGGTATTCAAATAGACAAACCCCGTCACTTCTCTAGGCACAATATAACTAAACCATTATGTTAGGACCTGCAGAAATCATTTTTAATCGGGGGACATTAAACTTGATTATTTTTTAAAGATTTCAATAAGTGACAAATGTGTATTTGAATAGAGTGACAATATAATAAATTACCGCAGTCATCGTGTTCGCCACTGAAGTCCAAGTAATCGTTGTCTCCGTCACATTCATAGCTATCCGGGATACAACGTTGGTTTGCGCATCGAAACCAGCCAGACTCGCAAAGCGGTCGTTCTGTTAAATATGAGAAACAATAAAGAGCAGAAAAAGAATCTGATTGTGGTCTGTACTCCGAGTTTCTTTGTATAAAGCAGTGCTGTAGAATTTTGATATGAAAAAATACTCTTGTTTTCCGTCAACTTTTTTACTTAAACCAGGAGTACCATTTTATTTTTGCAAAAATTTGTCAAAAATTCTTGCTTTGTTTTAAAATCGCAAAACATGATCTGATGGTTTTTTTGAAAACGTTTATATGATTTAATACTTATTGCCAATTAAGAAGTTGCTACTGTGAAGCATTTCAAAAGCCAAATTTTAGGGAATCATTTCTCCTCTGAAGGGACATATGCAAAATTTTTCTGCCATCCTGATTAACCTTTTTAACTTAGGTCGATTTCTTTTTTCTCAATGATAAATTAAACGTCGATTTATGACATCGATTCAATGTTGCACAAAAAACGTTGATTAGTTAAGTTTTTCTTGCGAGCAATAGCAACTTTTAAACAATGTTGCTTATCTAACGTGTATTCCACGTTGTAACTAGGACAATAGTTGACGTTGATATGTCGTCGCGACCTATCACAACCTAAGTACAACAAGCCTGAATGGTGTGATTTGGTGGGATCGGCGTCGCAACCTCAAATCGACGTTGATTTGGCCTTAGGATGTTTACTTGGTTGTTTTGATAGCACATCATTAGTACAGTGTTAATAAGTATAAACAAATCAAACAAAAAACCAGCAACTAATGTAAAAGTGAAAAATGCCTATTAATTTAATCATGCGTGGACACACAGTTCCATTTCGCCCAACACAATCCGAGTGTGAAATTAATAAGCGACACTCCTTTTCCAAAAATTATATAAAAAGAGTACGGGCACGGCCGGGGGCACGTTACTGCAGTCACAGTCTAAGAAAGTGAATTAGTCAGGCAGTTATAGTCATACATGTATGTATACAAGTTTTCAACACTCATTTTTAAACGCAGAGTTCAAACTGCGTTAAAAGGGGGAGAGGGTAATTCTTATTCACAAAGTCACAACCAGGAAGAACCCTATGCTCTTTCTCTCTTTTTTGAAAAACCAGAGGTACATACGTTTGCGAAGAGAATCTGAATCGTTTTAGAGCATGAAATATCTGCGATCTAGTGAAATGTGCCACCCTTTTCCTTTTGTTTTACGCTTGTCACTCCGGTTAGGTTTTATACTGAGTACCTATCCATGTTAACACAGGTATTATTTTGACAAACAAACCTTCAATCACATAGAGTAGGGGGGCACTAAGGAACCAATTGGTCACCATGCCTGCCATGACTTTGTGAATAAGAATTACCCTCTCCCCCTTTTAACGCAGTTTGAACTCGAATTATGTCCCCCTCTCCGGGTTCTTTTTTTATAGATAGATAGTTGTAACACACGTGATACCACGTAACACCCATCCACACTCCGTCCAACTTCCAACGCTGGTATTCAATAAACGAACTGTATCACTTAAAAACTCAACAATAATGTAAGGATCTGCAGAAACCATTTTCATTACGGAGACATTAACATTAATCATTTTTAAAGATTTCTCAAAGTGACAAATGTGCATTGGAGTAGAGCGCTAATATAATAAATTACCACAGTCATCGTGTTCGTCGCTGCAGTCTCCGCAATCATTATCTCCATCACATTCATAGCTAGCCGAGATACAGCGTTGGTTTGCGCATCTAAACCCGCCATTCTCGCACGGTAGTCTTTCTGTTAAATATAAGAAACAGTAAGAAACAGAAAATTAGCCTGTCTGTGGTCCGTACTCCCAGTTTCTTTGTATAAAACGCCGCGGTCTACGCCGCAGTGCTGTGGAATTTTGTTGTTGAAAATACTCTTGTGTTTTTCTTTAACGTTTTTATTTAAACCAGGAGTACCTTTTTATTTTTAAAAATATGGCAAAAATTCTTCCTTTGTTTTAAAATTACAAAGCCTAGTATGACAGTTTTTTTAAAACGTTTATATGATATAATACTTATTACCAATTTAAAAGTTGCTACTGTGAAGCGTTTGAAAAGCAAAAATTTTAGGGAGGCATTTCTCCTCTCAATGGAAATATGAAAACCTTTTCTGCCATCCTGATTAATCTTTTTAACTTGACTCGATTTCTTTATTCTCAATAATAAATTAATCGTCGATTTATGACATCTATTCGATTCTACACAAAAACGTTGATTAGAGGTCGGAGAAAAGTTGTGTTTTTCTTGCGAGCAATAGCAACTTTTAAACAATGATCCTTATCTAACGTGCATTCCACGTTGTAACTAGGACAATAGTTGACGTTGATATGTCGTCGCGACCTATCACAACCTAAGTACAACAAGCCTGAATGGTGTGATTTGGTGGGATCGGCGTCGCAACCTCAAATCGACGTTGATTTGGCCTTAGGATGTTTACTTGGTTGTTTTGATAGCAAATCATTAGAACAGTGTTAATAAGTATAAACAAATCAAACAAAAAACCAGCAACTAATGTAAAAGTGAAAAATGCCTATTAATTTAATCATGCGTGGACACACAGTTCCATTTCGCCCAACACAATCCGAGTGTGAAATTAATAAGCGACACTCCTTTTCCAAAAATTATATAAAAAGAGTACGGGCACGGCCGGGGGCACGTTACTGCAGTCACAGTCTAAGAAAGTGAATTAGTCAGGCAGTTATAGTCATACATGTATGTATACAAGTTTTCAACACTCATTTTTAAACGCAGAGTTCAAACTGCGTTAAAAGGGGGAGAGGGTAATTCTTATTCACAAAGTCACAACCAGGAAGAACCCTATGCTCTTTCTCTCTTTTTTTGAAAAACCAGAGGTACATACGTTTGCGAAGAGAATCTGAATCGTTTTAGAGCATGAAATATCTGCGATCTAGTGAAATGTGCCACCCTTTTCCTTTTGTTTTACGCTTGTCACCCCGGTTAAGTTTTATACTGAGTACCTATCCTTGTTAACAAAGGTATTATTTTGACAAACAAACCTTCAATCACATAGAGTAGGGGGGCACTAAGGAACCGATTGGTCACCATGCCCGCCATGACTTTGTGATTAAGAATTACCCTCTCCCCCTTTTAACGCAGTTTGAACTCGAATTATGTCCCCCTCTCCGGGTTCTTTTTTTTATAGATAGATATTTGTAACACACGTGATACCACGTAACACCCATCCACACTCCGTCCAACTTCCAACGCTGGTATTCAATAAACGAACTGTGTCACTTAAAAACTCAACCATAATGTAAGGATCTGCAGAAACCATTTTCATTACGGAGACATTAACATTAATCATTTTTAAAGATTACTCAAAGTGACAAATGTGCATTGGAGTAGAGCGCTAATATAATAAATTACCGCAGTCATCGTGTTCGTCGCTGTAGTCTCCGCAATCGTTGTCTCCGTCACATTCATAGCTAGCCGGGATACAGCGTTGGTTTGCGCATCTAAACCTGCCATTCTCGCAAGGTAGTCTTTCTGTTAAATATTAGAAACAGTAAGAAACAGAAAATTAGCCTGTCTGTGGTCCGTACTCCCAGTTTCTTTGTATAAAATGCCGCGGTCTACGCCGCAGTGCTGTGGAATTTTGACGTTGAAAATACTCTTGTGTTTTTCTTTAACGTTTTTATTTAAACCAGGAGTACCTTTTTATTTTTAAAAATATGGCAAAAATTCTTCCTTTGTTTTAAAATTACAAAGCCTAGTATGACAGTTTTTTTAAAACGTTTATATGATATAATACTTATTACCAATTTAAAAGTTGCTACTGTGAAGCGTTTGAAAAGCAAAAATTTTAGGGAGGCATTTCTCCTCTCAATGGAAATATGAAAACCTTTTCTGCCATCCTGATTAATCTTTTTAACTTGACTCGATTTCTTTATTCTCAATAATAAATTAATCGTCGATTTATGACATCTATTCAATTCTACACAAAAACGTTGATTAGAGGTCGGAGAAAAGTTGTGTTTTTCTTGCGAGCAATAGCAACTTTTAAACAATGTTGCTTATCTAACGTGTATTCCACGTTGTAACTAGGACAATAGTTGACGTTGATCTGTCGTCGCGACCTATCACAACCTAAGTACAACAAGCCTGAATGGTGTGATTTGGTGGGATCGGCGTCGCAACCTCAAATCGACATTGATTTAACCTTAGGATGGTTACTTGGTTGTTTTGATAGCACATCATTAGTACAGTGTTAATAAGTATAAGCAAATCAAACAAAAAACCAGCAACTAATGTAAAAGTGAAAAATGCCTATTAATTTAATCATGCGTGGACACACAGTTCCATTTCGCCCCAACACAATCCGAGTGTGAAATTAATAAGCGACACTCCTTTTCCAAAAATTATATAATAAGAGTACGGGCACGGCCGGGGGCACGTTACTGCAGTCACAGTCTAAGAAAGTGAATTAGTCAGGCAGTTATAGTCATACATGTATGTATACAAGTTTTCAACATTCATTTTTAAACGCAGAGCACAACCAGGAAGAACCCTATGCTCTTTCTCTCTTTTTTGAAAATCCAGAAGTACATGCGTTTGCGAAGAGAATCTGAATCGTTTTAGAGCATGAAATATCTGCGATCTAGTGAAATGTGCCACCCTTTTCCTTTTGTTTTACGCTTGTCGCACACTCCGGTTAGGTTTTATACTGAGTACCTATCCTTGTTATCAAAGGTATTATTTTGACAAACAAACCTTCAATCACATAGAGTAGGGGGGGGGGGGCACTAAGGAACCGATTGGTCACCATGCCTGCCCATGACATTGTGAATAAGAATTACCCTCTCCCCCTTTTAACGCAGTTTGAACTCGAATTATGTCCCTCTCTCCGAGTTCTTTTTTATAGATAGATATTTGTAACACACGTGATACCACGTAACAGCCATCCACACTCCGTCCAACTTCCAACGCTGGTATTCAAAAAACGAACTGTGTCACTTAAAAACCCAACCATAATGTAAGGATCTACAGAAACCATTTTCATTACGGAGACATTAACATTAATCATTTTTAAAGATTTCTCAAAGTGACAAATGTGCGTTGGAGTAGAGCGCTAATCTAATAAATTACCGCAGTCATCGTGTTCGTCGCTGTAGTCTCCGCAATCATTATCTCCATCACATTCATAGCTAGCCGAGATACAGCGTTTGTTTGCGCATCTAAACCAGCCATTCTCGCAAGTAGTTTCTCCGGGTTCTTTATAGACTGATATGCGCAACACACTTCATACCAAGTATCACCCACCCACACTCCGTCCAATTTCCAACGCTGGTATTCAATAAAGGAACTGCGTCAGGACCTACAGAACTGCGTAAGGACCTGCAGAAACCATTTTCATCATGGAGACATTAAACTTAATCATTTTTAAAGATTCCTCAAAATGACAAATGTGTGTTGGAGTGAAGCGATAATATAATAAATTACCGCAGTCATTGTGTTCGTCACTGAGGTCCCTGCAATCGTTGTCTCCGTCACATTCATAGCTAGCCGGGATACAGCGTTGATTTGCGCATCGAAACATTGCATCCTCGCAAGGTGGTCGTTCTGTTAAATACGAGAAACAGTAATGAGCAGAAAATGAAACTCTCTGTAGTATGTTACTCAGAGTTTCGTTATATAAAACGCCGCGAGCGGTCTACACTGCAGTGCTGTGGAATTATGGCCTGAAAAATTTCTCATAAGCTATTTTTATTTAACTCAGCAGTACTTTTTTATCTTTGAAAATTTGACAAAATTCTTCCTTTCATGCAAATAATAGTTTTTAAACAATTTGTGTGATATAATACTTATTATCAGTTTACAACCTGCTACCTTGAAGCATTTGAAGACCAAAGTTTTAGGGCTTCGTGTCTCCTCTAAATGGTCATATACGAAACTTTTCTGCCATTCTTTTTAGCCCCTTTTCTTTCAGTAGTGTTTTTCTTTATCTCAGTAATAAATTTAGTGTTGATTTCCGACATCAATTCAACGTTACACGAAAACGTTAATAAGACGGCAAAAAAGTGTTGTTTTTGTTGCAGCTAATACCAACTTTTAAACATCGTTGCTTAGCAGTAACTAATAAAAAAGTAAAAAAACCTATTTTTTATTCATGCGTGGACATAGTGTTTAATTTAATTGCTTAAATCGGAGCGTGAAATTTAATAAGCAACACCCCTTTTCCCAAAATTATATAATGATGAGCACAGGCACAGACAGAATGCACGCTACTGAAGGCAAAGAAAGCAAACCAAGCAGGAATTTATATTCATAATGTGTGTTCGCAATTTTTCACCTCCAATTGTTAGACGCAGAGTACAGCCAGGGAATATTTTCTTGTTTTCCACAACATTTTTTTCATTTACCTCAGCCGTGCTTTTTTATTTCTGAAAATTTGACAAAGGTTCTTCCTTCGTTCTATTTTCGCAAAATATAGTGTAGCGGCTTTTTAAAAGGTCTATATGACATAATGCTTCTTATTAATTGAAAAGCAGCTACTGTGAAACATTTGAAGAGCAATTTGGGGGGATACATTTTTCCTCTGAATGATTATATAGCAAACTTTTTCTGCCATCACGGGTAATCGTTTTTGCCTCTTTTTCGTTTTGACAGTAATAAATAAACTTAAGTCACACTGTCATATTAGTTAAACAATTAAGGAATTCTTCGTCTCAAGCAATAACTCTTACGGTTGGAGATCGTTTTACTTATGGTCTCGACCATAAAAACGAAAAGGCCGCTTCGGAATTTTTATATTGTTCGAAATTTCAGTGACACGGTATTAGTTCTTGTTTCGTTTTCCTCCAAAATCTAGTTTGACAGTTTACAAAAGGTTAAATAAAAAGGTGGTGTCGAACGAATGAGCGAGTTTTTCTGGTTGTTGACTTACTGGTAGCAAAAACTGCGGATCCCAAAAGGGATACTACCAGGTGTGTAACATTAATATCTAATGGATCTAATAACACCGTACCGGAACTGTCGCTCGCTCCGATCGGGCAGTCAAGGATTATTGGTAGAACACAGAACCAACAATAGATATGGTGATAGAGCATTCGTGAATTTTGCTCCTAAACTATGGAACTCGCTGCCTATTCATTTTAGATCTATAAATAACGTTGCAGCTTTTAAAAGAGCTCTTAAAACACACCTTTTTAATAATGCTTTTGTCAACTAATTTGTAACAGTATTCTAATTGTATTACTATTCACGTTTATCATTTTAACTTATAATTGTATACTCTGTGCAGCACTTGGAGCTTATTATTAGATAAAGTGCTATACAAATGTATTAAATAAATAATAATAATTAAGGTTCAATATATGCAAAATATTAAAACCAAGCACTGACGCAGTAAAACTTGGTAATCTTTTTATTATGTTTTTGTTATAATTGTTCTCTTTCACTTATCCCAGACCGGTTTCGGTCTAAATTGGCGTTCGGAAATTTTTCAGTGATAGGTGGAATACGTGGGGAGGGGTGGGGGGCTCTTCAATTTTGAACCTAAATTTAACTTTTTTAACCATCAGAGTAAAACCGTGCTATTATGGGGTTTTAATATACAAGATGTTTGTGTGCAATTCTGATAATATACTAATTTTTACTTGAATTTTCTGAGCACAACCTCAGGTTGAGAAACAAGGTTGTTTCTCCTGGGTTAATCGAGCTGCACAGTAGATTAATTTATACCATTTTACTGCTGTGCCTACGGAATATTTATTTGCATAGAACTAAATATCTTCTGGATTGCATTTACAAAGTGGTATATTTTCATTCACAAGGAAAAACCCAACCAGTCCAATTCTCACAGCACGTACTGGAAGAGATTGGATAAAATCCGTTCTATATCAGCAACAAACTAACATGAATAGCTGTCCTGTATCCAGAGATATCCAATCCTCCTTCTTTCAACTGAGCTGTGGGTCAATGAAAAAACAGGTATCGCCAATATGATCCTGTTTATGTTGAATAAATTGTTGAAAGATATTAGTTTTTTCTACTGTCATTTCATTTCATTTAATGTCATATCAGCTGGTAAATCCAACTAAAATTTGCAGTATTATATAACACTGTAGATAATTATTATAGTTATTTTTATGCATTTTTCAGTAATTGATAAAACTTTGCAATATGCTTAACCGTGTAATGAAACAGGTGAGTTCAAAATTTGTACAAACTGCTTTATAAGCTAGTGCAAACAGAAGTAGAGGTCCCTTGTTATTGTGCAAGAGAACGACTGGCGCAAAATATGGTTTTAGATTGAAGATAAGTCAGACCCCTCGGGAAATCCTTCAGAGGAGATCCCTCTTAAGAGATTATTCTAATCTTTATAAATATAATTGTTAAATCTTTTGTATCAATTTTAAGCTTCTTACTTCGCAGTTAAAATACAGTATTACTCCTCAAAGAAAAGCAAGATATTTCATAAATACATTGACCCATATGTACTTGGAATCACCTCCATAACTTGAACTAGTTCCCTAGTAGCGGTTATGAAGAAACCCGAACATAGGAATATTCAATTTAATCCTGGTAATGTTCACATCGTCAGAATTCCACTGTGTGTGTGATACCGTAGTCTGTACCGGTAAAGAGTAGTTATAGTCCATACTTTTTAAAACTGTATTGAAAGTAATTTGGATGTTAAGTACCACTCACATGGCATCATGGAATCCTGCTAGCTCAGTAAACACACGACGTTCTAGGGACGTTAGATAGACGTTATGATACGACATTACATCAATGTCCCGAGAGGCGGAACTGTTTTGACACAAGCAAGAGTCGTTTGACGCCGGCAAGTAAAATTCCGGAGAAAAATGGATAGGTTCGACAAACATAAATTTAGATAGTGTATTTTAGGAGCTCAATGTGACAGTGAACTCATATTAAAACGCTGAATCTGTTTCGGCATGACCCCCAAGCTGCGCTTTTTCCAGTTAACATTGCGACGTTGCATAAGCGTTAGAGGTTTTAGTTAGATTATGAAGTCGAAACTGCTTCTACCTTCTGAGGTTAGATTGACATTGATTATTCGAGGTCTTATCAACGATGTAGGGAGTTGTAAATGCATGTGGAAACTAATCTGTTTTCCAACGTTTTGGGCGACGTTAGATAGGCGTCAGGAAATATTAGTCTAGTGTCTGCTCTCACCTATGAGTCATCCGGTAAGGCGGGATATGTCTTCCGGTAAGGCGGGATATGCATGACGTCTATTTTCATGAATATTTCCAAACGTTGGCGAGCAAAAACGTGCGCCCCTCTAAATTCCTACATTTTACTCCTCATTTTCGTGTGTTTTGAAGCAACAAGTCACGTCTGCTGTCTCTGACGAGTGATATCATGATGAGATTGCTGGTTTGTGATAATGTCCTGCTTACCACCAACCAAGCACCAAGCATACGCACATGCCTTGGTGCATGACCAAAACATGGTCAACCCCGCGTCGACCCTTGGACGCCCTGGCTGTCAAGTACTGGAAAACGCCTCCAAAGGCTTCGCAGCAGTGGAGATGCAAAAGATGTGTGCTCAATATAGTGCGCAAGGGAGGGGTACAGGAGAAAACCAGAAAGGTTTTCTTTTCAGTAGGGTTTTACTTGCACCCAAGAAATCATTGGATGGCGAGATGACTATCCCAGGAAGCGGACTGGGAGTTGGTTTGTTGTGCCTTTCACGGATCATGAGGGAAGAGATTCTGTTTTCGAAACTGCTCTTAAAGTTAGGCTGAAACCGATATGTATCTTTCAGGTTGGGGGATTCATTTCGAAGACGATTTGTGGCAGGGTTCTTGGTCAGATCTAATGAAAAGCCACTACATAAATTGCTCGAACTACGGGTAGTGTAGATAGCCCTAACCTAATGTACTCTCTAAGAGACACGTACGTGAAGCTCCATCTAGACAACTCTTCGGCAGTGGCATACCTGGGATACCAAGTCTCAGCAACTCACGCAGTTGACCCACCGCATTTTGTCCCTAGCTCGAGCAAAGAGTATATATATCTGTCAACGCAACATTTAACGGGCTGTCTAAACGTGTTAGCAGATTTTGCGTTAAAGAGTGGTCAAGTAATACACATGATGTAGTGTCTCTCAGCCTTTGTGTTTGATTAGGTGACGATTCAGTCTCAGCATGGAGTACCAACACTGAACCTGTTTGCAAATGCATTAAATACCAAGCTATTAAGGTATGGATAACCCTTGTAAGACGCACAAACTGTGGTAATTGATGCCCTAATCTGCAACAGGCCAAAATGCACAGTCTTACTAAGAGTTATCCAAAGATTTCTGTCAGCCAGACACAAACTTCTACTCTACGCTCCTTGGTTGGCCCTGCCGCGGTCTCATTTATTGTGTTTTCACCCGATCCCCATCTTCTGGACCTACACCTGTGCTTTCTATCCATACCTTCTTCGAAAAACAAGGGTTTTCGAAAATAAGTGACAGAAAAAACAGCCATAGAGATTCCACTGTGAGGATCTATCTTTTTTAGTTTGCCAGCTGGTTCGCTAAGTTGCAATTAGATACGTTCCAAGCCATATCAGCAGTGATTACCGACTACATATAGCATCTCTTAACAAACGAGCACTTAAAGGTTGGTTCGCTCGAAGGTTACCGAGTACAGTGGGATCTTTCTGTACTCTTACGCTATGTACAGAGACGATATAATCTCTCAAAAACACAACGGTAAGGCTCATCTTCCTCAGCCTTTGTTAGGTCCTAAACCGTCGAATATTCAAGGAAAACGGTGAGTGGCAGAACGTTTTCGTGTGTGCGACTACATTCCTTGGTACCTTCGAGCAGAAAACTCTACCAGCCTTAGCGAACGGAGATATCGAGACCTGCTTGTTCTCTGTGTACCAAGTGCGAGCCTTGCGTATGTATTTACAGATTTCGAAAGATTACAAGAAAGGAAGAAAATCAATCATTGATTATTTCATTTGTGGCGAAATTTACTAAAGCTCTTCCTAAGTAGGTCATTTCAAATTACATTACAGGTGTGACCCTAGATGCTAACAATAAAGCAGATTTTAGAGATCTTCGTAACGTCAAATTCTGGTCAGACATAATAAAAACGGGTTGTTGCTCATCGCCAAATTCTGAAAGAATATTCTAAATGCGAACTATCGGGCTTGCCTTCTTTGGGCCCATTTGACGCTGCCCAATCGGTAGTCTCTCACTAGCCTTTATCTGTTGTAACGAACCTATGACTAAGCCTAAAGGCAAGTCCAAGCAGAAGGAAACCTTGTTCCACCGCTTTGAAAATGGCTCTGGCAAGGGTTCAAGAAATCTCTAAAGACACACCTTTTCAAGAAATCGCATGGCGAGCATTTCGATGTACAGCGCTGGGATACTTAATTGTGACCACGCACTATAGAAGAACTATATATGCATGTATGTAAAGGCAAGAAGGGCTAGAGCCATGTCGTCCGTATTTGTGTGCCTCACTGCCAAGAAGAATGAATATATGTGCACGTGTGTTTACTCTCTCTGCCCTCTTCAGTCACAGGATTGGGCACCGTGTACTTTAGTTATGGCTCAGTGACCGAGCGGTTGGTCCCTTATGTGCGCACGGTCTGTCGTTGGTTCAAGTCAAATCTTTGTACGTCATCCGTATGAGTCTGGTACTCCATCTTCATTTAGTGAGAAAAAGGGATAGTGTGCACACTACGTACGCACACCCTCCTCGATGCGTCCGTCTTGGCCACTCGAGTCAGTCTCGCAAGGATTGGGTACCACGACCTACCTAGCTCACTTGAAAAATTCTTTGTTGTGTATTAGAGAAGCACGTTAGAGTGCGTTCATCTACGTACTTCATGTCATTGGTTAATTATACTAATGCAATACCAGTACGTTAGTACCATAAATGTGATTCTTTGCCTTTTATAAGTGGCCATGCAGTGCTTAGAGTCATAGAGAACTTGATCACAGGTTTGGTTGCGTGAACTTAATTCTACGATCATGTTGGTGATGAAGTCAAATAAATAAAGATCAGTATACAATTTTATCAACTCTCATGGAGGGACTCTAGTCTTCGTCTTTCTATGTACAAGAGTTGTTCATCTACTGAAATTGATTTTCTAATTTTTAGTCCAATTAAAACCATAAAATGATATCACTGGTGTTTTTCTGTCCTCCTCACGGATTGTCCTCACGAATATTGAGGCATTTTTATGAACAAAAGCTGAGTTCTGGAAAACATTTTTCTCGGTTTGGCTGTAACCACAGATTACCCCTGCTCCTGTGCTCATAGCTTTTGCGAAGGAAAACTTACGTTTTATTTTGGTAAAACACTTTTACGAGTAAAATCTTGATTCGCGGTCTCCACTTTTATCATAGCTTCCAGACCACCACCTCTTTTATCTAAGTGTGGATGGTACCAGGAAGCAAAACTCGAATGCGGTTTTGCAATAGGCTATGAACGATTCTGACTGACAGATAACTTGGACGTCACTATTCTAGCCACTGTGAGAAGATCTTGCTTCCAGATTGTGTAATGCTTACAGCTACACGAGAAACCCAAATAAAAGAGGAGAATGTGAATTACGCCTTCACTCGCAAAAGATTAAACGAAATGAAACCATCAGTATAATCAACATACATTTTACTGAATAATGTAACCATATGGTGAACATGCATTAAACAGTCATTTTATCCATTTCATGGAGAAGTATGATATTATGAAAACACGAAATTTTATATGCAAATATTTAGATATTCTGGAGGTCAGGTTATATTTTATAGCAGGAACGAAATCTCCTGCCCTGGTATTCAAAAAAATTAAATGTGCAATTAATTGTACACCGCACACTGGAAATCAGCTGATTTAGCTAAATTACGCAAACATTGTTCTGAAAAGTGTTAAAAGACCTTTTAGGTCAAGGTAAAATACGTTTTTCCCGGTGTCATCACGCTTTTATTCCGCCTTCTTACGGGAATGTCCTCGGAGTTTTTTTAGGACCCACCGAAACAAAAAAATACATTGTGAAAGTGAAGTAAAGTATGATTATTTTGAAATGATTATCCTGGCGAGAACAGTTAACATTCACCTAAATTAAAAACAAGGCGCAGATTTAAAACACTAACTGGAAAGTCATGTGAAAAATCTGGTGCTATCATCACATTCACACTCAAGATTTAGCACGAAACATCCTTTCTCTTTTTATTTGTGACGAGTGGTCAATATATGAATTACTTGCCTGAGATGGATAGTCCCTCGGCCCAGTGCACACTATCGAACAGAAGAAAAATCACGCCCTTTAATATGTCCATTGTGCATCTGTTCGTCAGCATAACAACTAAATAATTAACATCAAACGCTGCAAGTGTTGTGCTCGACGAAAATGCATCAGAAATATCTCCAATGTGAAAAGAAAGAAATGGCACGCCATTCGCATAAGAACGTTAAACAAGCTTCTCCCATTCACAAGATGTGCTTGAACGATAAGCTTCTCCCATTCACAAGATGTGTTCAAAGACTTGATCAGCACACATACTATGTAACATTATGTGACATCATGTGACATTATGTGACTCTGTGACACCCTGTGACTATGTGACACTATATGACACTATGTGACAGTATGTGACACTATGTGACATTATGTGACACTATGTGAAGACTATGTAAGGGCTATGTGAGGACAATTTGTCTAATAATGTATGTAATTATCAGATCGTTCACCAGACCTGCCCTGTTAGCTCACCCGATAACGCGTGAGACTCGTGGGCGGAAAACTGGTGGTTCGATTCCACCTATGGGCAAACATAACTATTTTTTTGTGTTTTGTTTGTTTTTATAAAACATAGTGGTCATATTTCTATGACTATTTTCACAAGTAATATTTAATTAGTCATATTTCAGTGGTTCTATTACAGGAACCATTCACACAAACACACACACAAACACACACACACACACACACACAGCGTAGGAATAAGTACACGAAAGACCTCAGAGCGTGGGAACGATCAATAAATTTGAGAACATCAAAGACCACAGAGCGTGAGAACGAACAATACATTTGAGAACATCAAATGCCCCAGAGCGTGGGAACGATCAATAAATTTGAGAAGGAATGAGATTTTCCCCACGCTAAGTCTAATGTTATGTTTTATGTTATAGTAGTGGGAAGATGGTGGTTCTAAAGTATATCAACAAATTTAGTTTTTGGAAAACATATGATGTATAAAATAAATTTTAGCATTTTACCATGCTACTAATTCGGATGCTTTGAAGTCACAGTAGTGGGAAAATCACGGTTCTAAACAAACTTTAACAAATTTTGTTTTTAAACAAATATTATGTATAAAAAAGTTTTAGCATTTGAGCATGCTACTTATTCGAATGCTCTAAAGTTATAGTAGGGTATAACGATGCTTCTAAACCAACTTTAACAAATTTAGTTTTTAAACACATATTATGTATAAAATAAGTTTTAGCATTTTAGCATGCTACTTATTCGAATACTCTGAAGTCATAGTAGGTAGAAATTGATGCTTCTAAACCAAATTTAGTTTTTGAAAACAGATTATGTGTAAAATAGGTTTGGACATTTTGCCATGCTACTTATTCGAATACTCTGATTGTTGGAAAATGGGAAGTTAAAATGTAGTAAGTTATGTAGGAAGACCGTGCTTATTCAAACATGTGTTCGAATGGCAAGCCCATTCAAAGATGTGTTCGAATGGCAAGCCCATTCAAAAGACGTGTTCGAATTATTTTTGGAACATATTACGTCATGATATTGTTCAACAATTTTTTAACAAGTTCAGCATCTTCAACATGTTCAACATGTTGTTCAATATGTTCATCATGTTGTTCAACATGCTCAACATGTTGTTGGACAAGTTGAACATGTTCAACATGATGTTCAACAAGTTGTTGTTCAGCAAGTTGTTGTATATAAAGCTATGTTTAAAGACTTTCTCATCATTTGACTAGTGTATGTTGAACCGAAAGGATGTATAAATGCAACATTTGTTCGAATTCTTACAATTGGCCACAAAGTATTAAAAGGCACTTAAAGGATGCTCACACTGCTCGACCTATCACTGAAAATTTAGATGAGTCTTCTATGGAAAGTCAACGCGGCAACATGGCTGAAAAACATGCATCATGCTTGTACAGAATGTGGTGCATTATACAGCAGCGAAGAAGCTTTGCACAAATATATGGAGCAGTGTGGTGAGGATGCTGATGACAGGAGTTCTGAAAGTGAGTCAGAAATAGACTCTGTTTGGCATGATATGGTTCAAGAAGTCTACGATGACTATGATGACAAGAAAAGGTTTTAGACTATGAAGAACAAGGACTTGAAGATGCGCTTGAAATAGCAAGTGATGATCTTCGACCACTTTATAAGCATAGAGTAAAACAATTGTTTTCAGACTATTCAGATATATCCAACGTCTAGAACAAAGCCAACATTATCAAAAGATTTTAGAGGACTTTAATTACTTTGTTGATGAAAAACATTTTAAATATTCAAAGGCACTAAAGGCGCCTATAAGGAAAAACAATGCATTCTTTGAAGAGCTACTAGATAGGGAAGAGGAGGATGACAGCAGTGATGAAGAAAGTGGCATGGACAGTGAACAGAGTGAAACAGATGAAGAAAAATAGACTTATTTGAATAAACTTTATAATAATAACTTCATAAATGTTGAAATATTTTATAAACTTACTCGTGTGTAATATATGTCTTGCTTTGCAACATGTGAAGTCACAAGAAGCTAAGATCCCTCACGTTGTGTGAATTTACTCGTAAACCATATATCATATATTATGTATTATAATTAATTTTGTATTATTATGTATTATACCCAAGTATTGTATGAGAAAATTAAAAGTTGAAAAGCAAAATATGTGTTTTATTGAATATTACAAATATGCACAATTATGAAAAAATGAGTATGATAAAATATTTAAAATACATGTTAACCAATGTGCACACCACAAGAACTTCATAAGTTTGTAAATATTATAAAAACTGACTTCACATGAACATAGATAAGGTTAATTCATTTCATAGTCTACATATGAAGCATAAAAGCAATTTTACTTGAACTACATATCAAATGTACATATTCATATGAGTCAAAGCTAAGTTTCAAGTTCTTGTCAAGCTTCAAAAACTTCGCTCCAGTCTTCTGCACCGAGGGTCATGAAATCATAGCATCCACTAAGCTCGTCATGCTGTTTAAACTGTATGCAGTAATCTCGCTCAATGACTTTCTGCTCAACCATCTTCTGACAGTTACTGCATTTATACACATCCATTTTCTGAAGCATGAGATCCACTGACGTCATTTACTTCTTCAGCATTTGCCAATCTTTCAACGACAACAAAATTCCCTTCTTTGTAGGATGTAACCTCCCAGATGTATGATCCGTAATGTATTCACGAATATTAACCATCACTTTCTGTTGATATTTCGTCAAATTAATATATATTTCTCCATTAATGGTTATCATACCCGGTAAATCGTCTACACTCATCTTCTTCATGGACTTTTTAGTGGCAGTTTTACGCTCCGGTTCTCATTTCATTTTAGGCTCTGTCTTAATTTTTCGCTTTTTACATGGTAGCGTCATAGCTGGTAACTCATATCATTTCATCTTTCTAAGATGCAGTCGCTTTTGACGCTGCTGACGTGACTTCACCTTAGACTTTACCATGGGCATTACCTTTGACTTTGCTGTAGGTATTGTCTCAGGCTTTACTATAAAATTTTGTGCAGGCATTGTCTCAGACTTTTGTGCAAGCATTGCCATATATGGTAGTTGTTGTTCACTCACTGCAGACATGTTCACTCTTCAGTGTCTTGATACAGAATGTGTGTTACGTCAGAGGGCGGGTGCCTTTTATGCTCTATAGTGAGTTGTCACACTCAAGGTTGGACACACTATGTCTTAATATGTTTGGAAATCATTTTACCACATGTTACTTTGTAACCAATTGTAAGATTCGAACAAGTGTTGCATTTATAATCCTTTCGGTTCAACATACACTTTTCAAATGATGAGAAAGTCTTTAGACATAGCTTTATATACAACAATTTATTGAACAACAACTTGTTGAACATGTTTAATAACATGTTGAACATGCTGAACAACATGTTGAACAAATTGAACATGTTGAACATGCTGAACATCGAACAACATGTTGAACATGTTGAACATGTTGAACAACATGTTGAACAATTTGTTGAACAATTGTTGAACTTGTTAAAAAAATTGTTGAACAATACCATGACGTAATATGTTCAAAAAAAATCGAACACGTCTTTTGAATGGGATTGCCATTCGAACACGTCTTTGAATGGGCTTACCATTCGAACACATGTTTAAATGAGAGCGGTCGTCCTACATAACTAGCCACATTTTCACTTCCCATATTCCAACAATCAACCAACCAACCAGCAACCAAGTGGCAGAATCGTATGAAACGTGCACAAAATTTTTTCTCGAGTAACATGGCATAATATGTTTTCAAAAACTAACTTTGTTAAAGTTGGTCTGGAACCCTGCTTTTCCCACTACTATGACTTCAGAGTATTCGAATAAGTAGTATGGTAAAATATCCAAACCTATTTTATACATCATATGTTGTCAAAAACTAAATTTAGTTAAAGTTGGTTTAGAACCCTGATTTTCCCACTACTATGACTTTAAAACATTCGAATTACTAGCATAGTAAAATATTAAAATTCATTTTATACATCATATGCTTTCCAAAAACTAAATTTGTTATTGTGCTTTAGAACCGCCATTTTCCCACTACTATGATATAAAACATAACATTAGACTTAGCCTGTGGAAAATCTCAAATTTATTGATCGTCGCCACGCTCTGACGTCTTTCATGTACGCTGTGTGTGTGAGGGGTTACTGTAATAGAGCCACTGAAATATGACTAATTAAATATTACTGGTGAAAATAGTCATAGAAATATGACCCTATGTTCAAAGAAAAAAGAACACAAAAAGTTGTCTTTCGCCAACGAGTCTCACGCGTTATCAGGCGAGCTAACAGGGCAGGTCTGGTGAACTATCTGATAATTACATACATTATTAGACAAATTGTCCTCACGTAGCCCTTACATAGTCGTCACATGGTGTCACATAGTCATAGAGTCATATGATGTCACATAGTCACATAATGTCACATAGTGTCACATACTGTCACATAGTGTCATATAGTGTCACATAGTCACAGGGTGTCACAGAGTCACATAATGTCACATGATGTCACATAATGTTACATTGTATGTATGCTGATTAAGTCTTTCTTGTGAATGGGAGAAGCTTGTCATTCAAGCACATCTTGTGAATGGGAGAAGCTTGTTTAACGTTCTTATGTGAATGGTGTGCGTTCCATTCAAATACGTTCCTGTCAATGGCGTGTGCTCTTCGCCTCTGCGCCAAAAAATAAAAAAAATGTTACTTATCACGCCTCTTTTAGTCACTTCCTCTCTATGTGTATCCAGCAGCAGCAAATCCTTCACTTCCTCTCCATGTGTATCCACCAACAGCAAGAGCAAATGTTTTCACCTTTTTCCATTAGTATCAAACAACAGCCACAACAAGAATGAGGGCACTTGTGCACACACAATGTGCTTATAAAGGCTGATGAATCACGTGCTAGGGGGTCCCCGTGGTATGCCCTTGCGGAGGGGGTCCCCATAGTATTCCCTTGGGGAGGGGGATCCCAATGGTATGGCCTTGGGGAGGGATGGTCTGACGTCATTATGGCGGTATGATAGACAGATGGTAGAAGTGTTGCCCATGGGTGGGATCGAACCACCAATCTTCCGCCCACGAGTCCCATGCTCTACCAGGTGAGCTACTCGGGACGTAAGGTTAATGTTCTGGAAAACATTTATCATAAAGGGTTAGGGTCACATGACTGATGATGATTGACAGGTCACGTGACTGATGACATCATGATGATTGACAGGTGACTCAGAACTCGCGTTAGGGTTAGGGTTATGCCTCCGAGGGGGGTCTGACGTCATTATGACATCAAAAAGTGAGCTGGAATCCCCATTATCCAACTACTTTCACATAGGTTTATTAAATAAACTTTTTTTGAATTATTCAATTTACAAGATAAAAGTTTACCGTCATTGCAAAATGCAGAGTAAGAAATTTCGCATATAAAATGTTTACGTTCTTGTTTTTTTCCTTAAATAATGCTTGCTATTTTCAATTTGGTAAAACAAAAGCTGTTCGATGTCACAACGGTATCTTATGGCATTACAACATACAATTGACGTTTCAACGTTTGCTACCAGAGAAATATCTTATGAAATTAGGAAGTACATTTCTTGAAGCTACATTATAATAACAACCACCGGACGGCGCCTTGGCGATGTCGCTTATACTTCGTAGGTTTAGACGTTTCACCTAAGCCACGCAATTTTAACTTTGCTAATGCGTCGTTTATCGTTGTTTAAATGGTTATGTTTCAACCACATTCTTTTTGTTGATTTCCGCTACTCCGAAACGCACAAAGAGGACAAAGCCGTTATACATGTTTATAGCGTTAAAAAAGACGTTAAAAGACGTAAGAAAACTTGTCCTTAATGACTACATTCAATACAATGAAAAAGAAAAACAGTATCCTCTCCTCCCCCCACTCCCTTTTTTATATTTCAAGCGTTATCGCATGACCCATAAAACATTGTTCCTGGTTAAAAAGAAATCCAGATTTACAATTTCAAACTTTCATCTTCCGTCTTATATTCAATAAATGACTCAGGCCTTTCTCTTTCTATTTATAACATATCAATGACACATGGTTTAATGAGGGTCTGTTTCCTGTCATGGACAAAGAGAGATAAAACTGTTTGGATCCTGGAAACAGCAAAAAAGTTCTTTTTTAGTCCCAGCCTCTTACAGTATCGGCTCTAGCAGTCGCTGAAAGTATGGGCGTATGCACGATTTTTAGTTGAAAAAATCGTATCTCCTCTTAGATTTTTAGCGTTAATGTCTTGTGATTTTGGATGATTGACATTAGTACCTGGCTATTAATTTTTTGGCAATTTGCCAAATATTAGGGGAACCATCTCCTCCTGGGATTTTGGTGGAAAAGTTCTAAAATTTTGGTGGAAGGTAGAATACTCAAGTGTCCACCAAGCTTTTAGTGTTTTTGGCGATTCGTCAAAAACTAGTGAAAATATTGAAAAAAAAATTCTTCTTCGTAAAATCTTGACTATATCAAGGAATATAATCTTACTGTCTTGAAATTTTAAGTGAGAGTAGCAAGCGTTACTACTCCCTAATAATTACTTTTTGTGATTGGCCGAAAATTGGCCAAAATTTTGTGATTTTTTAGTAAAATCTTTACTAACTGCTGGAAAATAGTCTTACTGCCTTGAAATTTTAGATGAAAAGTAGTAGGCCTTAATACTTATCTGGATGATACTTTTTAGTCATTGGCCAAACAATTGTTGCAAATTTAAGCGAAACAAAAAACGTTTCAGTAAAGTTTTAAATAAGTTAAAGTCTTAAATTACTGTCTTACGGTCTTACTTGTCTTGCCGTCTTGAAATTCTAAGTAACGTTAGCAGGCATTATCACCTATCAGGCTGTTGCAGTTTATTATGATTAACAGAAAATGGTGTAAACTTTGGGGCAGAATCAAAACAATTCAATAAACTAACTCCAGAAAAATAGTCTTACTGTCTTGAAATTTTAACTAAAGGTAAAAGGCATTACCACCTACCCGGCTTTTACAATTTACGGTGATCAGCAAAAAATTAGCAAAATTTTTGGCGAACAACCAAACAACTTTCAGTAAAATACCAAGAAAATAGTCTTATCGTCCTGAAAATTTAAGGAAAAGTAGTATTCCTTCCTACCTACTTGGTTGTTGAAGTCTTTGATTGACTACAAAAAATAAGTAAAATCTTAACGAACGCAAGGAAAATAGCCTCAGTGCCTTGTCATTTTTAGTAACAGTAGCATACATTACTACCTAAATGGCCATTACTTTTTTTGCATCTCCCCCCCCCAAAAAAAAAATGCCGGAAGTGTTGGCCAGAACCCACATTTTCTGTAACACACATCTCCTACGGTTTTCATAGAAACCTTATAAACTTTTGGTCCATGATACAGTTCATTTGATTACACCTATCTGTTGTTTGTTTGGGCGAATCACGACAAAAAATTGGCGGAAAGATATGGTCGGAAAACGTAACTTGTTTTTTAAATAATTTCAAGGGAAATTGTCTTACTATCTGCAACTTTAACATGAAGGTAGTAGGTGTTACTACCATGCTAGTAATTTATAGTTGATTGACCAAACATTGGTTAAAAACGCACCAATTTTCAGCAAAATCATAACGCCAGGAAAATATCCTTGCTGTCTTGAAATGTTAAGTAAAGGTAGCAAGCACTATTAGCTAGCTAACTGTTACACTTTTTTGTGTAGAATGAGTAGAATCTTAACAAACTGCAGGAAAATAACGTTACTCTCTTGAAATTTCAGTAACTGTAGCAGACAATATCGCCTTACCAGCTATTACGTTTGCTGGTAATTTTTTTTTAACTGACGGAAATTTTACAGAAAAACAAGAATAATTTAGTGAACTCTTAACTGACGTCTGGACAATTTTCTGACTGTTTTGAAGGATTTGTTGAAAAACTTTTTGTAGAATTTTGTAGAATCTTACCTAACTCCGAGAGAATAGTTTTATTGTCTTAAAATTTTAAGTAACTTTAGAAGGCAATGTTTCCTAACTATCTATTATTTTTAGGTGGTTTTCTTTAATAAAATGGCGAAAATTTTGCCGAAAAACCAAAAACCATTTGTTAAAGTCTTGACGAACCCTAGAAAGTCCCATTGTCTCAATTTTAAATACAACAGTAGCACACATCACTACCTCAGTGTCTATTATTTTGTGGCAGTTCGATATAACTGGCCGAATTATTTCCCAAAAATCAATTTTATGGGAAACATATCTAATAGGTTTTCATGGAAACATTGCATAATTTTAGTGGAAGTTTCGGTGCATAGTTGTCCACCTATCTGTAACAAGTTTTGGCGATTGGGCAAAAACTGGCGGAAACATTGGCAAAAAACCCTCAAAGTTTGCAAAATTTTAACTGCCTCCAGGAAAATAGTCTTACTAAATTGAATTTTTACGTGAAGTTGAGATTGGCTAAAAAATGGCGGACAGTTTGTCGCAAGACCAGACAAATTTCAACAAGATCTTTACTACTCCCAGGAAGTAGTCATACTTTGTTGAAATTTTAAGGACAGTTAGCAAGCCTCACTACCTACCTAGATGTTAGTGTAGCAAAAAACTGATAAACATTTTGGCAAAAAACTAGATGAAATCTTTACAAACTCCAGGAAAATAGCCTCATGGCCTTTTAATTTTAGGCATATTACTACCTAAGTGGCTATTACTCTTTTTCGGCACTTCGCCAAAAATTGGTTGAGTTATTAGTTAAAAACGAAGTTCTTTTAAATCTCCCAGGGTTTTCATTTCTGAATTTCATTTGAAGGTAGGGTCCATAAGTGTCTACCTGGCTATTACGTTTTGACGATTTGCCAAAATTTGTAAAAATGTTGTCCAAAAAAGGTTTTGCGTAAAGTCTCAACTGTTTCTTTGGCGAACAATAAAAAAAATCAGTATAAACCTAATGTATTGCTGGAAAATAGTCTTTGTGACTTGACGCTTTAAGAAAAGTTAGCAGACATTATAATCTACGGGGTATATTTCTTTTGGTGATTGGTTAAAATTTAGTAGATATTTTTGGCGAAAAAACCAAACAAAAATCAGTATCTTAACTAATTCCTGGAAAGTAGTATTACTGTCCTGAGATTTTAAGTAAAAGTAGTAGACAGTATTACCTAACTGCCTGTTGCAATATTTTGGTAATAAACAAAAAATGGCGAAAATTTAGGTGAAAAACCAAAAGATTTTCAGTAAAATCTTGACGAACTACTGGAAAATAGTTTTATTGTCTTAATTCCGGAAAAAAAGACTTACTGCCATGAAATTTTAGTAACGGTATCAGGCAATATCATTCTTTTCTTTTAGTGATTGACGAAAAGTTTGGCCAAAAATGCAAAAAAACGTTCAGTAAAATCTAAACGAACTCCAGGAAAATAGCTTTATTGCACAAACATTACTATCTAACTAGCTATTGCTCTTTTCTTGACTATGAGCCAAACATTGGCGGAAAAACTAACCATGCTAGGCTTTCGTAGGGTTCGTAGTTGGAGAGATTTGCTAAAAGCTGGAGGAAATATTGTCAAAAAACAAAAAAAAAATCGCACAATCTTAGCTAACTAAAGGCAAGAGAGTTACTGTCATGAAATTTTAAGTGACTTTTGTTGTTGATTGGTCATGAAATTTTGGTGAACAACCAAAATAAAAATTCAGTAACATCCGAACTAATCCCAGGAAGTCTTGCTGGCCTGAATTTTAAGTTAAGGTAGCAGACATTATTGCCTATTTGATATTGCTCTTGCTGTGGTGACTGGTTAAACACTTGTTGGAAATTTTGGAAAACAAAAAAAAATCAGTCAAATCTGACCTAACCCGGGAAAATAGTCTTTTTGTCTTGAAATTTTAAAGAAAGGTTGCAAGAATCTCCCTGGCCATTACTTTAAGGTGATTGGCCAAAAAACTGCGACATTTTAGTGAAAAAGAAAAGCAACAGTAGCACATATAACTACCTAGCTGGCTGTTTCTGTTTTTGCCAATTCGCCAAAAATGGCGAAAATATTGGCCAAAGACAATTTTTCTTAAATAAGTGTCTCTTAGGGTTTTCATGGAAGCATTCGAAAATTATGGCGGGTGATAGGGTGCATAAGTATCCGCCTGACTGTTACTTGTATTGGGCCTTCGCCAAAAATTAGCGGAAATTTTAGCGAAAACCACAAAAAATCAGTAAAATCTTAACAGACTCCACGGAAAAGCTTCATTGTCTTGAACATTTAAGTACAGGTAGCAATCAATACTACACATCACTTGTTATTTCATGATTGCCCAAAATTATAGATAAAGACACCAATCATTGGTACTTACCTGACTATTACTGTTTTTTCGTAATTCTAAAAAATTTGCCTAAATAATGGTGAAAAACAAATTTTTGACTAAAATCTTAACTCACTAGTTATATAATCTCCTCTTCTGAAAATTTTGAATTAGGGAAGCGGATATTCGAACCTACTTTGCTATTGTTTCTCTACCTCTCTTTTTGTGATTCGCCAAAAAAAAAACCGGACTAAATATTGGCGAAAAAGCAATTTTGCGTTCACCAAAAAACTAGTCACAATATTGGCAATAAAACGTAAGGTCTTGTTCATCTCCAGGCACATAGCCTTACTGTCTTGAAACTTTAAGTATAAAAATTGCCAGAAATTAGCAGATATATTGACGATAAACCATTTATGTATTACAATCTTGACGGACGCCAGGTACATGACCTCATTGTCTTGAAATTTGGGTTACAGGTTATACTGATATGTCAAACAGCTTGACATCAGCTTGCGTGAGCTGGGGCATTGTCCATCAACAGTCTTGTTCACTGAATAAAACAATTACAAAATATCACACTATATTTCTATACATCTTATTATTCGAAATAAGCTTTCTGAAGCAAATAAGAAACCAAATATATTTTGGTAGGCTATTCCTAAACAGACTACCGATAATTCTGATGTCGCATAAATCAAAAATGCTTTATTTTCTGATATCTAGGTGTCAAAATAAGTTCTTTTGGCAAAAGGAAATGAGAAATGTTTCAAACTTGAATTTAAATTCGAGTGGTCATTAAAATACCTGTGTTTCAGTGTTTGATAACCTACCCAATTTCTGAATTTTTATTTTTTCTTTATTTCTATTTTTAAGGCAATAAAACAACCTGCTTATGTAGTTTACAACCTGAACTGATGAAATAATGAACAAATTTCGATTTCTCTATTTATCGGTAGTCTATTGCAGAATAGCATACCAAAAATACCTGGTATCTTATTACACTTGGGGATTTTCAATCCCTTAGTTGATTGCTTTCGTATGACTCGGTAAGGTGTTTAAAATTTGAAAACATTGTCACGCAAACTCATCTGAGACTACTAGGGCTAGTATGACCAATGTAGAGTGTATAGTTGGTTCAGCTTAATTTTTTTTTAGAAATTCATTAATATTTCATATATAAAAATGGGCATTGAAATTTTGCCACTGACGAACATTACAAGCAAGCAAACGCTTTGATATCGCAGTTAAAGGAACTGGTATGATATCAGCCTAGGCGTATTGATCGCCCAACTGTTTACAATGAGAGCCATCACAGCATGCATGTGCAAACTGAAGTTGGCTGCAGTGTTTGGGTTTTTCCCAATTGCTAAAGAGTAATAAAATTTGGCTCACTGATAAAGAGTGATTAGAAGTCGTAAAATCCGCAATTTTTAAGCACGACCTGAGAGAACGATTGACCATGATCTCGAGAAAGGTTAGAGATACCTCATTAACTTAAGGGTGATTAGACGTCGTAAAATCGAACGATTGACTATTATCTCGAAAACGGTTAGAGATAAGTCGATGACCTTAATCACCTCGGTCATGATCAAAACCGAAAGTGAGCCATTATCTCAAAAATGGTTAGATACAGAACGATATTGAGCTTATTTTTTACCCTTTGGGCCTTAAAGATGATATGTAAAAGGTACCTAGGTGACCTTTACCTCTTCGGCCATGGTCAAAGCCAAAAAGCGGAAGTTGAGCAATTTTGA
The DNA here is from genome assembly GCA_949752745.1 of Protula sp. h YS-2021. Lineage (NCBI taxonomy): Eukaryota > Metazoa > Annelida > Polychaeta > Sabellida > Serpulidae > Protula > Protula sp. h YS-2021. The sequence continues at coordinate 61,191,068 of OX457029.1, read as the reverse complement.
GCTTATTTTCGGCCCTTTGAGCCTTGAACTCAGCAAAGTTAAGGAGGTCAAAGTTAAACACCAGAAGTGGGCCATTATCTCGAAAAAGGTTAGCAATTTTGATTTATTTTATCGTTTATGGTAAAAGACGATTTGTAAGAGGTACTCCGGTGACCTTCACCTCCTGGGCCATGGTCCGTGTCAAAAACTGGAAGTTCCCCATTGTCTCGAAAATGGTTAGAGATTTATGAGCAATTTGGAGCTTACTTTCGACCCTTTTTGTATAAAAGACGATATGTATGAGGTACCCAGTTAACCTTGAACATCTGGGTCATGGTCAATGTCAAAAACAGAAAGGGGGCCATTATCTGGAGAACAGTTAGAGATCATACTATTTTGAGCTTATTTTTTACTCCTTGGGCCTAAAGTACGATATGTAAGAGGTACCTGGGTGACCTTGACCTCCTCGGCCATGGTAAAGGTTCGGAATAAGGCCATTATCTGGGAAACAGTTGGAGGTAAAGCCATTTTGAACTTATTTTCTACCCTTTGGGGTACCTCGGTGACCTTGACCTCCTCTGTCATGGTCAATTTTAAACACCTAAGTTGACCATTATCTCGAAAATGGTTAGAGATTCAGCGGTTTTGAGCTTAATTCCTAAAAACCTAAAAAGTGTTGTGTAAGCGTACCTAGGTTACCTTGGCTTCTTCTGTCATGGCAAATGTCGAAAACCGGGATTTCCAAAAAACAGTTAGAAATAGTGCGATTTTAAGCATATTTTCGACCGTTTAAGGCAGAAGGTAACTTGCTGACCTTGACCTCCTCATTCTTGGTCAGCTCTGACCTTTAAGAGTTCATAACCTACTTTTTGTGTGCGTCAAGTCTAATTTTCGCTACTTGGTAGCGGAAAAAGTCTAATTTGCTTCAGAATTCTTATTTTAAATAGCAGCCTGTTTACTACTTCTTCTACTACAACAACTACATTACTACTGCTACTACTTATACTACTACCACTATGATACACCTACGACTGCTAGTAATACTACTACTACTGCTTAAAACAACAAGAGCAATAAATTATTGTTAGCATTATAATAAACAAAGATTTATAAATCTTTTCATTTTAGAATTTACTGGCCGAAATCATGTCAGAAACAACATTTAAAACAAACTTGACTGAATTCCGCTACATATCGGAGTAACCAAGTTCGAAAAAACACAAAGGAAGATTATATTTTACATTTTACAATAATTACATCACTGATAACCTGAAACTTAAGATCACGATAGATATCACACAGTTACCTATCACTGCTGGTTCTTCTAGCCGTCATCGATATTATGGTTAACTCCATGTTCTTGACCTGCATTTTGACAAAGAAGGCTAAGTGTTATGTCTGTAAAGTCTTTTAGACCTATGACACCAACAATGGGTTTAGAATCGACTTCCAGTTTTCATTCTTGACCGAGTGTCTCTGTTAAAGTCAAATAGATAAAAACGAGCTCCAAATCGTTCATGTTTCAAGCTAATGATCACATGCGCTTTCTGAATACCAGGAAGAAGGTCGAGGTCACCAAGGTACCTCTTACGTGACGTCTTTTAGATTGAGATTTCTAACCGTTTTCGCTATTTGTCTAGCCGTTTTCGAGCTGCACTGAAAAGATCAAGAACACCGGTGGGATAGGGTGTTTCGCAAGCTGCAATAAAACGATGACATACAATTTCTATGTCCAATATCGATTATAGATCCGTGGTAACATTTGATGAAGACTAAAATGTTGTTTAAGTAAACTTTTGTTTTAAATCACTTCAGTGTTTTGTAACCTTCCCAACGATAAAAATATTGGTTTTGGGGATTGATCATGGGGAGTGTCAAATAGATGGAGAGGTTAGAGGGGTTTAGTGGTCTTGTACATAAAGAGTGTGATCACGTAGGCTTAGCTGTTAACCTGCTATCCAAAACTGCCAAGGTGTTAAGGAAAGTTAAATGTAAGCCATGTATAATTACAGAGAACATATTGACATCCTGGAATGATGATAGTATAAGAACTACATTGTGGGTTCTGTAACATCACTTCTTGCAAAACTTAGTTAAACAGCTTCTTCGGGTAGGGAAGGGGAGGCTGTGAGTGGGGACACTGCAAAATAAATCGACAGCTTAATACTGGACAGACTTTCACTCGACAACCTGAATACACAAGTCACATCTAAAAGCTAGTTGACCAAATATTGAGAAAAGTGGTTTAAACACATACTAATGCATACAAAAAACAACAACAACACAGCAAACCAGTTTTAACTAATTTTGGCTGTTTTGCATAAAGGCTGATGAAACGCGTCTTTGTTTGAATAACTTTTAATCAACAGATTAAAATAATTTCTAATTAATTCTTTATTGATCAATCTGTGCCTCAAAGTGTTCAAATACTCAGTGTGTAAAAGTTATGGTCATATCGGCGGTATAGTTTATGCGAGTGCTGATTATATTCTATTCAAGCTGTAATTCTATAATATATTACTTTTATTAACCAAATCCCGGCTGGTTCAAATGTGATCGGACCATCAACATTTAAAATAAAATGTCGATTCTGATGCTCGATAGCAAAACAAAGTCGTTGAATGCTTTCGATCATTTGGTTGCAAAAGCTTTATCGAATACGATTACTTATAGTTTTTACTTATGTTTTAGGCAAAAACAGTAGAAATTATACTCTGTGTGATCTGGTTTATAGGTTAGACTTTTGATAGTGTAAAATCAGGACAGAAAATACCTATGTTTTCCTTCATATAAACATATAATACCAAAGCCCTGTCTTAACTTGAGATTTATTGTTTCAGGAATCACAGATGGTTCTCTCTCGAGAACTGCTGTTTTTGGTTATTCGCCAGAATCTGAAAAAAGTCCGAGCGGGACATTTATAATTTTTTCTTTCCTTAGAAATTGGCTAAGTGTGTGTACTTTAAAAAATGGTAGCTAATTTTGAAAATGCTTCTAACTTAGCTTTGATATTATTGTTCTCTAATTTTTTGTGAATGCCTGCTAGGTAAGGCCTTACTGTTTTTGCGATTCGGGAGAAATAGGCGAAATTGACTGCATTGAAAGTAGTTCGGTCTCAAGTTTTCAAAATTCTTCTCCCACAGTATTATTCGGATAGTCTTATTGTTTTGCATGCATGCTCTCCAGAAAGGCCTGTCGTGCCTTTTGATGTTACATAAATACTTACTAAGTGGTCCAGTCTTCAGAAATTGGCTGTGTGTGTGTGCGTGTAGGTGTGGCATTTAAAAAAGAGTTGGTAGCCAGTTTTGAAAATGTTTCTCCCATAACTTTGATTGGATTCCTTTCCAATTTTGTGCACCTATCTGCTTCTCTTGAAAAAACACTAGATACAACAAAATTGATCAAGTAGGAGCATATTTTAAATTTCTTAGTAGCCAATTGTCCAAATGTTTCTTCATCAATAATTTGATCGGATTGCCTTCCAATTTTGTGCAAATATTTCTTAGATATACCTCGCTTGAAAAGTGACTTTCTTTGAGGTTCGCTATAAATTAGCGAAATGGTGCCAATTTAAAAATTTTCAGTCACTTGTTTTTTTTAAATATGACTGCCTTTTCTTTTTGGCAACAAACAACCTTGATACTTGATTCAGATTGATATTGACACAGATCTCTGCTGGTTACAATGTCTCTGGACATGTTAATTTTGTTCCCTGTGGGTGGCTTCCAGACTGTTCTCAGATCATTTGACTTACAATTGGTAACTTTGAGAGAGTGACAACATTGCACTGGAATTGCATGTTTTGAGCTTAACCTTGATGATCAAGGTCAAATTGAGGTCAAACATTTTAAAAACGTATTTTTTTATTACGAAAAATGGCTAGAAGTAGCATTCAAATTCCTATTCAAAACGTTTATACGGTTTGAGTAGACAGTAGCCTATCAGCCTTAAACTTGACTTGACCTGAATCACAATTCTGATTATTTAGGTAAATTTGCCCATAAATAATACAGTTTGGGGCAATCCTAAAAAAGAAAATATGGCAGCAAGTCCATACACATATTATTCAAACAAACCGCTACTGTAGGACTAAGTGAAATGATATATATATATATATATATATATATATATATATATATATATATATATATATATATATATAATATATATATACGGCATTAGCGGGACCACATATAGTTTGCATATTTTTTATTTTTTATAAACATTTTTGAATTTTTGGCGATTCTGATAGAAAAACAATATTTAAGATATAACACTAGCGCATAAAATCATGAAGAAAAAATATTTAAATATATAATATTAGGTGTAAAGTCAAAATTTTAAGGAGGTCTCGATGATGCCTATTATATACTGTATATAAGATATAGAAAATAATAAATATACATCTAAATTCCTATCCAACATAACAAAACTCTCGCAATATATTTGAGTGCAAATGATATTCCGATATTAATTCTGTACAACAACAGCAAAATTTAATGTTTTTAACAAATATATTAATGTGGCACCAAGATTAAAATTGTCGAGACCAATCACGCAGCAATGATGGTTCTAATTTGGTATACTGCACTGCTGTGCATGAGTGGCTAACACGAACCAACAAGAAGCCCTTCCATCTTGACATACTGACGTCACAACATTCGGCTACCTGAATGGAAAAATACATTGAAGTAAAATTCACCCGTCTAGAACAAAATAAATTTACATTAAAGCGAACGTTTCTGTCAACATTAAAAAGTTTAAAAGCCTATTTTCTATAAAAATCCGTTTCTTCTGTATCTTCTTAGTTTTTTCCATTAACCATTTTTTTCAAAAATCATTTTTCACATGCATTGTTAACCCAAAGTTTGGGCAAGATTTGACACAGTGCACGTGGTATCGCTCCGTTCTACAGAATTTCTTTATTTTACCATTGGCCTATTGAGAATAGGATATAAAGAGTGATTCGGTAGGTTGGTGAGGGGGCGAAAGTCCGGCATTGAACCAAGTATTATGGCGTTATGGTATTATAACCAAGTATGGCAATGAATGAAAAAATGCAAATGCCTTATTGCTGTCTTGTTATTATCGATTTTCTCCCAAGATAAATACGTCGACTTAAAAACAAACAGGTAAGCTAAACAAAAACATGAAACTGCATGTAAGCAGCTGTGCATTCTGTTGGTCCATTTTCTACCCAGAAAATTCCATGGCACTGTGCTACTTTTTTCAATGAGACTTGTTCGTGACGTTGAACTCGTCTGTGAAAGGTTCACACTCGACATCCCTATGTTTGCCGTTGTAAGTTACGATTTATATCTATAACTTCTTGCGTTTTCGCCCAGATTTTAGACAAAACGAGTCTTTTCAGTATCGCGTGAAATTTATGGTTTCTACCAAATCAACGATATTTATATTTTATATTGCTTGACTAAAACGATTTTCCGCGACAAATTTCATACAGAATATATCGCTGAAAGAGTTTGTTCTCAGCAGGTTAATTTCTCACTATAAATCACACCAATTGTTAAATAAATTTAAATGAAAGTAGAAGGTAACAAAGAAAACCTACGTCTGTCCCTCTCGTTCTCGCTTTCTCTCTCTCTCTCTCTCTCTCTCTCTCTCTCTCTCTCTCTCTCTCTCTCTCTGTCTCTCTCTTTTTATCTGTCTCTCATTTGTCTTGTATTTCTTTTGTCTGTCCATGCTTCTCTATCTATCTATCTATCTATCTATCTATCTATCTATCTATCTATCTATCTATCTATCTATCTATCTATCTATCTGTCTGTCCTAAATTTCCTCCCTCGCTCTGTCATTGTCTCCTTGCCTTTTCTCCGATATTCTCTTTCTATCTATCTATCTATCTATATATCTCTCTATCTTTCTATCTATCTCTGATACTTCCTCCCTCACTCCCTCCTTGCCTCCCTGTCTCTTCTCCCGTTCTCTCTCTCTCTCTCTCTCCCTCCCTCTCTCTCTCTCTCTCTCTCTCTCTCTCTCTCTCTCTCTCTTTCTCGCTTGCTTTTCCTTGTGAACTCTTTATTATCTTTCTCATTCTCACTCTTCCTTTCCCCCTTCCCGTTTATGCATCAACTTTTGTCTCTCTCACTCTCTCTTGAGCTGTTTATTTTATCCCTCTCTAATCCTGATCCTGATTTCTTATTTTCTTCCCACACCTCTTGCTATCTCTTCTCTTTCTCGTGTGACCTTCTTCCAACAAAATGAACGCAATAGTACAGAAAATAATTTGTCAAGTCAAGCAACATTTCAAAGAAGCAAAACGGCTCGCTTTTTTAAATGGACCAATATCCGAGATACAAAACAATGTTTATAATCTTTGAAATTAAATTGTACTTAATTAAAATTAAAATTGCTTTTCATATCGCTATGTGTTATTTGGATTTAAAAAATCGTATAAATCCCAAAAACGTGCAGTTCAAAATATAATGGAGGAACAATTCGTATTCAGCAAGTTAAATCATCCACCGTCTTGTTAGTGGCAATGTACTAAATTAAACTTTAAAATTCCTTCTCTCACGCTATGTGTTGCTTTGATTGTAACGCTCGCATTGTGTAATGGCAAAAAGCAGTTACTAATCTTGATGGTGGTCAACGAAATATTTAACAATAGCTTTTTCGGTGTAAAAATAATAATGCCATTTTTTCATTATAACGCAACTTATTTTTAGACATAGTCTCATTCCAAACATTTAAACTCAACAATCGCCTAAATACCAGCAGCATCTCAGAGAGATAAAACTTTGAAACTCAAAGCAGCTGCACTTTCATAGCAATCAAGCTATCTTAACATTATAGCACTCTCACAACTATGCTAGTCACCTGACAGTACAATTTTGTATGGCAGCTCTTAGAGCAAAAGCACTCATCTAACCTAACAGTAGCATTGATATAGCAGCATGCTCTCACATTAGAAATATTCACTTAATACCAGCATTCTTATAGCACCAACCAAACAATATTTTATAGAGCAAAGCATTCTTAAAGCAACAGCGCTCTCACATCAGTAGCACTTACCAAAAGCGATCAAAATAAAATTATTATAGCAGTGGCACAGCTGAAACTGCAGTACCATTCACCACATCTTTTGGATGAATTCTTGTTTTTTCCCTTAGAGCTACACGATATTTTCTTATATATATGTTCCTATCTATAGACTATCTGTTATATTTTTCAATTATATGCCCGTACTGAAATGCCAGATAGCGAGAGCTCAAGTTGACTGTACAATTTTTTGAGACTGTGTAGCATAAACTTTGGAACAACTTTTATGCTACACAGTCATATATTTTAAAGACACTAAATACACGCACCCTTCACGCCTTTTAAAAGGCATTGCTTAACTCTACATTTCATTGGGGTGGATGATAATAGCACAGCAGAATGCATTTTGTAAAAGTATGTGCTTTAACAGTAATAATTATACAAAGCTGTAAAGCTTCCAGTTACAATCTACAGTCTTTAAACAAAGCCTTGAAAACTTTGGAATTAATGAAACTAGGGGAAAATAACCAGAGAGACGAGAAAAATGACGGTAAAATTTCTTGCTATTTCTATAGTCATGACTTCATATTTATCCAGCTGGTTGAAGAGTTTGTGTATTTGTGACATATTGATATTTGATCAGTTGTTTTGAGCAATATTAGAACAATATTGAATGAAACACAAGAGAAGAGATCCACGTCATGAAATTCAGTTCTTTTTATTCGTTTGTCATTTTGTATAGACTTCTTTTTTTGCTGCATGACATTGTACCCTTTCTTCGGGTCTAGGGGTGTTGCCGAGGTGATTTGTCACCCGGTGAATTGCCAGGGGGTGTTGAGCCACATTTTACGCGGACTTCTCACTATTTGTTAGATTGCAATTATCAATTGCATTTACTCAAGAGAAGAATGTATATTGACCTATATATTCTCCGGAGTTGCGTATTTCCGGTAAATAAGTATAAATGAGTATAAAAAGCAAAACGTTGAGATGACTTGCATCTTTGATAAGTGTTTGATGGGGATATCTCTATGTAAAACCGAGAGACTCACGTTTATTCAATGTTCCCCCAATGTGATCAGCTAGTCTGTAATCAAAACTTTTAAAGGTTGCGTTTTGTAATTGCAATTAAAAATGAAACTATCGTCGATTCAGTTACTCAGGTGATCAGTTTGCTGTTAACAGTGGTCTGCAATTGCAATTAGATTAATGTAATAGCTTTATTAATTCATTTGAAGAAAGTATTAATATAGATATGGGTATATAAATAAGGAGGTAGTTCTTTTAATTATTTACTGGGCACAAGCTTTCATATAACATCGGGGCAAATCACCGCATGGCAACTCACCTCGTGGCAACTCTCTGAATACCTTTCTTCACATACTTCTCCTCCATGTGCCGGCAAAATTATATGGAGTGGGTCAATATTATATAGCATAATTATGACCGGGTGTCACAATTATATATGTAAATATGAGCGAGTGTGACGAAATATGGGGGATACCACCAGGCGGACGGGACAAAACTCAGTCATTATAGCTCAGTCATTATAATTTGACTTGATAAAATGAACAGTCTGCTTGAGTTAGTTGGGGAGTGGGCGAATCGGGGAGGTGCAGCTACTTTTTGAGGAGGATCATGCCCCTCACCCACTTTCGGCATTCCGACTGCATCCTATTCCCCTCCCTCCCTCCCTCCCTCCACTTTTTCTCTCTTTATCTTTACATCTATCTATCTCATTTTTCTTTCTTTTACAATATTAGATTGCACGGCAACAACCACCTTCGGAACAATCGACTACTCCATGTTGGGCTATAACATACTTTTCGGCTATCCAATGAGCACTGGAATAGATGAGGGATTTGGACTGCCAATCTTTAAAATACAGCTTGAGCCGCCAATATATACTTCCGACTGTGCTTACAAGGTACCACATGGGCTTCATGTAATCGCTGCCGTCTCTTGCATCACAACATTCGAGGCGAGTGAAACAAAAACTGAAGAAGAATTGTCATCTGTGCTAGGTGCTGAGGTTAGTGTGACTTTTTTTCAATTCATATTAACAGCTGATGGTGAAAATGGAAACTGTGTCATAAAACACATATTGTTGTTTAGGCCATTGATAATGTCCTTAAAAATGTAGCCTTTTTTCCTGGACTCTGGTGTATGTATTGCCGTCTATATTCGACTGTAAGACTTTCTGAATTCAAATTTAGATCATTATCTGTTTTAAATATATCTGTTGTTCCTTTAGACTCTTTGTGGATACCTGAGGGGAAAGGCCCGTTTCATATATATTGTCTACGCTTGTGGTGGATGAGCGCGGGATGTTCACTGGAAAACGGCCTCAACTCCCCTGATAACGACGACGCTTCGGTCGCATTGTGGAATACCATGAGTGTTGGGGAAGCTTTCTACGATATGTATGATACGTTTATAAGGGCCAAGTACACAGACGACATACTCGCCTACAAGCAATGTTTTGGCTCTTGTAAGTAGGACTTGAATAGGTCTATGTTTTAACACATTGTCGGGTGATACACAAGTAGTGACCGAACCCCCAGGGGGAGGGTAACATTTTTCTTAAATAAGAAAAACAACCCGTTATAAAATTATTGTACGCTTGAAAAATGCTATAAATATTAAAAAATTTAACTAATGACACAAGTCATGTCTCCTACTGCATGCGTTTATATCTCCTAAAAGAGATACAACTAGGAAACATTACCGACCTTGTACAGAAGACTGGCGTTTTAGTTTACTTATCGACTTGTAATGCATTGCAAAAGTACGAGACTGGTCGTGGCCTAAAGATGGCTATTGGGGCGAAACGTAAATTGCAAAAACTTAGAGGTTTAAGCAAAGTATTATATTTTTATATCGTAATTTTGTTGATCTAGTATTTTTTTCTTGAATACCATGTTTGATGTTTTGCTATATATTATGTCTATATCAAGCTGATGCGTGTCCACTAACTGGGCCCGGTCCACACAATCCCGAGTGTCTACAAGCCTGGTGGTTGAACACTGGCTGCTCCTTGGCCGGCACGGCATCACCTACATACAGTCAAGAAGTAACGGATAATTACAACATCCTCAGTGGATCCGAAGTGCGGAAAATGATGTTCGATATAAGTGACGAGGCGCAATATTATGACGAGAATGAATACAGTCGTTGCTTCGAAATAAGTAATTATTTTAATATTATTCATATGGAGGGAGGGAGGGAGGGAGGGAGTGAGGGTGGGTATATTGTAACCCATCGTGGGGGAGTCGATTGTTCTGAAGTTTGGCGCCATGCAATCTAAGAGAATAAAAGAAAGTAACCATGAGAGAGAGAGAGAGAAAGAAAGATCAACAGGGATGGAGACAGAGAATGAGAGAGAGAGAAGGATAGGGATAGGGATGCAAAGAGATAGAGGGAGAGAGAGAAAAAAGAGAAAGTAAGAAGAAAGGACCCATAAATAATTTTTTGCATGTTTTTCTAAAGAGTTAAATAGTAAAAAAAAAATTTCTATCTGTAATCTAAGCAATATTGTAACGAACAAATTGGAAAATGTTTTTATTCATCATACGCCAGAAAGTTAAATGACAGTATTTTATATTCATTGTGACACATAAACAAGTTGCAATATAAAGATTACTTGGTTGAACCTATACAAAAGTACATCACAGTTCGGCAACTTCATCCGGCTCCCTACTCTCTCCTTAGTATCAAAATTTTGCTATGTTCATACTACTTCAAAAGCCCCCCTTCCCGCTAACAGCCACCCTTGTCCTTCTCCAGATATTCCTAATCTCTCATATAGGCTTTCCAGCACTTTGGGGATAAAATGTATTTTTATAGTCTTCCGCTAAAAATTTTTAATAGGTTTTATGCTTTTTACCCTTCATAAGTAGCTATTTCATGAATTAATAAAAGGTCAATGAGATCTGTAGACACGTTGAAAACGAAGGAAATTGTTTATTTTTAACAGCTCCAGAATGTCCATTTCATGCGTTGGCGCCACACAAACTAGTCTTCGAAAATGGTGGGTAGAAGCTGGTTGTGTGTTTGATGGAAATTCCTCTCCTGATAACGATCTTGTTCAAGTCGCCTTATGGAACGAGTTGTCTGTGGATGGCTTCCGCGACGACATGCGATATTTTGCTCTCGATGCAGTACTTGATATGGAGCATTATGAAGAGTATGATGGTGTATATGAAAAGTGCTACGGCATCGTTGGAATTTACTAACTCATGATCGTATAGAATAGAACTTGAAATCTGTGGATAGAGTCCGCATAAGAACGCATTATTATGCTCGCCATGCAAAATGGATATAATCAGCCCTGGAAAGCATAAGTGAAGTTATGGAAGGGGCTATGACATCATCCGAATTGATTAACCAATCACTTAAAAGTATGAGCGAGGTACATTGGTCTTCTTTTACAGTTATGTTAAATACATTATTGACTTTAAAAACTTGTGCTTCAATAATGTAATTTTGTTATTACTGAAATTGCGTTGTTCCTGGTCTTGAGACCGGAAGTTTATCTGCTTTTACAAATTTGCAAGATCGAATGTTGATTTATGAAATTATAATCTCGACATTAATTTCTATCTGTTTTAGGAAGACACCATAGCGATATTTAGTTTGCATGTTTCTGATCTTGATCTTATGATCTCATAAAGTAATGTGGATCTGGTTTTAGAAATTGGCTGCGATGGTATTCAATTTACAGGCTCGGGATTTTTGGAGCTTGTAGTCTGCCTTTTAAATGTTTAAGTTTAATTGTTAGTTTAATATCATTAATATTTGTTGATTTAATCTATTTGTTGACTTATTTCTTAATTAATACAAAACTTAAAGTGCAAGAAAAAAATTGAAGAAAATGACATGAAGACGGATTGTTATATGATGTAATAACATTCTGCTGTTTAGATATATAATGCCGCAGCACAGGAGCACATCAAATATATTAAAAGTATAATAAAATTAAAATAAATAAAACCGTTAACAGTCAAAAGCAATCTCAACGAGGTGTGTTTTAATTTTCTAATTGAAAACAGCTAATGAAGCGGAATTTCTAATATCGAGAGGAAGATCGTACCATGGCCGAGGGCGAGCTAATGAATATGCACGGTATCCATAGCTTTAAGATTAAATGAAGGCTAGATGAGGAGATTGCACGTGCTTGTTCGGAGCTGACGAAGTGTCGAATAGGGAGTTAGTAGCGCTTGAGATACTAGGGTTTTAGTCCATTGTGAGCCTTGAACCAGAAGAAAATCAATGCGATAACTAATCGATAAGCAATGAAGAGATTTCAGAGTAGGTGTAATATGATCAAAACTTTGTGCGTGACAAACAACACCAGCCGCTGCGTTTTGCACTTTTTGTAGCTTTTGAACTGATCTTTCGGCTAAACCGACGAAAGGCCCCTTACCATAGCCCAGCCTACTTGCTACTAAGGCACTGACAATTGTTTTAACGGCATCAAGTATAGGATATCGTCGAATTAACGGAATTGCGTTAATATTGGCTTGGAAAATCCGACTAATATATGTAATATGGGTGTAGAAGGAAAGTTCAGAGTATAAAAACACAGCCAGATTGTTAGTAAAATAGTTTCTGAAAAGTCCCTAAAAATTTATAACAATAAGTGTAATGTTCACTTCCACTTGTTTTCCTATTGGTTCTAGATGACTCATGTATATGCTCTATGCATAACGTGCTTTGATTTCTGATAAATTGATAATGCTTAATTGTGGTTCCTACATAATTACGAACTTCACACCTGTAGGTTTCAATAGCAAGGTTTGATAGAACGTCATGCTGTGCAATTGAAAAAGTGATTTCAAGATCCACTAGCTGTAGAAATTGGAGATGACACAAAAGAAATAATTTTCAAATACCAAATCTAAGGGATACAACGGCTGTTTTAGAACAATTTCTAATTGAATATAAGAATCAATCTTATGAAATTATTCTTAATTCATTTTGTGTTTTTTAAATAACTAGATTTATTTAAATATGATCTTTATCATTATCGGTTAGCACTCTGGTGCAAGCAAAGTTTTGCATGACAAAATGACACTGAGTCTTCGAAAATTCAATCAGATTCAAGTCTAAGATGCCGAGAAGGACTCAGGTGTAGGGATTAAAGAAAACAACACGGGAGAGGATTAGAGAGACGTTTACGGACGGCCGGTGTGATTTCTATACCACTGGATGCATGAAAATTTTGAATTATATACATTTTTGTTTTTCTTTGTGTAGCTATATCTTCCGCCAGCGGGATAGTCCACGTATAAAACAATGTGCAAAGTATGTCTATACCAGAATACAATCAGTTACAAAACAGTGAGAGCTTAGAGTTATTCTTTCAAACGAATCCCTGGAATCCGTGTTGTTTCTATGGAAGAAAATAAAAGAACAGTAGAACTTGAACAAAAATTGCTGAAGACGCTGTTACTCAAAAACTGAAATACATCCAAGCATCATCTACTTTAAGAACCCCCTCCTCCCCCCCCACCAACACCACTAATTTGAAAGACCGAAATCCCCGCAGTCCAATCAACAGCACCATTTCCGCCACGGATGCCCAGGATGATCAGAATTCCCTTGCGCATCCGAATGAGGTGGAATTCATCTGTTCTCACTATAAGCTTAATAAGCCGTAGTATAACCAATAAAGAGGTTGACTGGGTTTAGTATTGGTACGAAAGCTTGGTTAAAACTTTAATCGCATAATTACAGAAAGAAAAATAAGCATATAGTGTCTTTTATTGTGCAATTACAGAAGTATATCTAGTAATCAGACTTAATTGCAATCAATAAAACGCGTTTTATTTTGTGATTGCACATGTAAATTTACCAATCGAACTAAATTGTATTCGGCACTGACTTTATGTTATGATCACATGCTCACTTCCGAATGTATTGTTCAATCGCTTTTGTGGTGTACATGTGCATATGTATGTGTGTGTTTGCTAAACTTTTTCAAATGCATCTCCTCCTAAAGCTTAAGCGGATCTTGTTGATGTTACACAGCTGCATTTTCTAGCTGTTGCTACTCAGGAAAATTATTAGCAGTGGTCTGCCGGAAAGAGTTGAAATGACTTGACTTTGAAAGTGGTCACAAATTGCTAACAATAGAAAACGTGTGATTTAAAATGCATAAGCCTTCTATAGTTTTGATTGGATCATCTTTATATTACACTGTGAAATACCACAATGGTCCTCTAACGCAAGAGTTACTTAACTTAACACTTTGAAAGTAGCCAGAAATTCCTATAAATGATAGTGAAAAAACTTGCTGCAGTTATTATGGAGCCTCTTGTTGTTACATGAGTGCAACACTCGATGGGTCTCTACCGAAAATTACTTTTTAAGTATAGGCCAAAAAGGATCAGAATAACAAGACTTCGAAGGTGAAAAATTGTATGAATGAATACCAAAAGCTTTTTTCTACCACAGTTTGGTTGGATCACCTTGATATTACACGTATTCAATCCTCTAAGGTTCTGTTACGGCAAAATTTTACGATCTGCCAAAATTTAATGATATCTTGGCCATTCAGTTTTTAAATCTAATGTAATTCAGCATAAGCTAGTCAAACGGAACATATGTAGTAGAGACAGGACAGCAAAAATGTATGACTTTGGTAACAGCATAGAACCTACTGTTTACTCTTCATGCTCGGCTGGTTTTGTTTACTGTCGACTTCAACAAGGACGCCTTTTGACAGCGTTGTTATGACAAGACCAGGATTTGATTTGTCCCTGGTGATTATGCGCTGGTTACCCATCTCAGTGACCCTATGATAACAAAGAGAGTAAACAGAAGGTACAGCGAGTCGTCGAACAAGTACATTGAGTATCCTTGTTTTCGACTGCTTATATGGTTGTTATCAATGATTTTAATGTCGAAATGAATTAGGTATTCGATAGTTATGTGCGAATAAAAATTCGGAAAATTTTAATTCTCATGTCATAAGACTGATTTGCGGCGAAGGACTTAGCTTCACGGACACAATTGTTTTACAGTAAAACTGTCTTACTTCTAGGAAAAGAAGTTTTTGTGACCAAGAATTTCCTGACGGAGTATTGCGGGGAACGTATCAGTCGTTCCGAATATCGTGAGGGTTCTAGGTACTATATTTTCGAGCGAGTATATACATTGTGGCAGAGTGGGTATACACCAAAAAGTAATTAAATTTAGTTTTTTTTTACATAAGGTTGTGACATAGGTGTATGTAATAACCCTCCCCAAATGAAAATTACTTGCGCGAAATCGTTTTTAGATCAGCCTACTTGCAGTCGATTGCTCAAGTATTAGCGCCGTTTGCATTTCGTCCACATGCTTTGTGCTACTGTTTTCACACAATGTTCTTTATAAACACCTGGCAAGACGAAGTCTTGCAAACATTTCTATTCTTGGTATTAGGGCATCCGTGAGATTTTCATTCTTGTTGTGTTTCAGTTTCACCCTAAAAATTCAGCGAAGGCTTTTATCTTTCTAGTTAATGGGACTGTGAGGAGTATGAAGTCATGTTTTAGATGTAACTCTTCTTTCACCTTTGTGCAAAGCACTATGGAAGGAGGGGAGCTATTAGTTCAGGTGCGGTCCGCCCGTCTATCTGTCCGTCACTTTTTGATTCCATGGTTTGCCGACGCAGTATCTCTTCAACTATTATGCAGATTGGTTTGATATTTCACTGAGTAATTTACATATGCAACAGCGTATTATTTTGGGAGCAATAAAAAATTGATGAAATGGGAAAATATTCAAAATGTCATTTCTTGTTTTGACTTAATGAAAACGAGGTATTTTGTCGACAGGATATCTCTAGGTATCATGCGGAATAGCCTTGTTTGATATTTCACTGAGTGAGAATATACATCATGCAGATGTGCATCGGTTCATTGTTTTTGGAATCTACCAATAATTAACGAAATGGAAATTTTACAGCCGGTATTAGTTGTCAGGTGTTCTGGTTGGGGGCTGTGTCCTCTACGATGGCTTGTCATTTCAGCTTCGATGGGACTTACAACTACTGTTTCGGCCATTGTGTTAATGATATCTCCTCATCAAAGGCTAATTAACTCCAAGCGAAGAACCCGATTCGTAAAGGTGCCACCTGCTTCTTAAATACAAGACCTTGACCGTCTGTGAAAAAAATTTGGCAGGATTGGCTCAGAACACAAAGGCTGACTGCTGAGGTGAAACATTATTATATAGCCGACCTCCGAATTTCAATAAGGGTTGCCTCAAAACAAATAAGAACTTGTAAATACAAAAATGATTTTATCAATTTACTTAAGCATGTCTACCATTATCGCAACCAACATAACTTTTTCATTACAAAACACCGAAAATTTATTCAAACAGCTTGATCATTTTGTAGTATGTAAAACGAATCTTTTATTTTAGTTAGAAAAAACATGAAATAAGGGCTTACACATCATTATCTGATAAAAGGTTTATACAAGATGAACGGACCATATCAATTACAGCTGGCATGCGTATCACTTCGCATTTTTTTATTTTTATTTTTTTACATTTTTTCAGTAATAGCTTACATAATATTTTAACGGAAATAATAAATTACTTATTCTTAAATTTGTATAAGCATTCCATCAGTCTCATGTTCTAAAGGAAACACCGGAAATGGTACCACCATAGAGGAGTGCAGGGAACTTACTGGCAAAGCCAGAAAACTCGGAAGATCAGCATGGGTCCAGGGGTAGGTGTAAGCTCTGTATATGACTTTTCAACGAAAACACGCAATGATTATTGGTAAAAACTGGAAAAGTAATGGTTGCTCTGGCTTCCGCTGTTTAGTGATGGTCGTTAGAGTTTCAAAACGTTCTGCGGTCTGCCGGTACTCATTGTCAGCAAATTTTCGCAGTCTTGCCAGTACAACGTTTTGTATTGGCCGTTTTGACTTCCAAGAATTTGTTCCAATGGCTCTTACTAAGAGCGAGAAAATGATGGATATAAAAAGCTTTTGTCATGAATACGTGTGATACAGCATGTTTTTCGCGTTGGAAGGGACATTTTGTCCAACTTCCGAGTTATTAAAAATTAAATAACACTTAAATATGTGATATGTGGCAGGATAGGTATACGATTTGGATAAAAAAAAGTTACTTCCAAAAAAGAACTAATAGAGCAGCTGAGTTATCATTTTTTGAGAAAGACAGTTGTTTATTTTGGATGTAATTTGACAGCCTCCGCCAATCGGTCACCACAGAAAGGTTGCGAAATATCCGTCCCGGCCTATCGATTTACACTTTTAAACTATATGCAAAATTTTCCGTATATTATTAAAGAAAACTCTATCACTAACTTCTAAATTTCATAAAAGCAAAAATATTAAAGATTATTACGTATACCTATTTTGTCCCGTGCATTAATATAATCATGAGTGTGATTCAGTTTTTATACACAAATGTGCAAAAACCTATGGAAGCCGGTGCGACATGCTAAATGCATTAGCAATGACCGCGTTTTATTGGGATGTCTATTTTTCTTCAGAATACATTATAATTTTCTGAAGAATGATGTACAAAGAAACACATTATAAATTTCTAAAGAACTGAGAAGCAACTGAAATGCGTTTTTACCAATTATCGAGGGTGATTAAAACTCTGATATGTCCCTAATATTGATCACATATGTTCTGGCATAAATGTGACTTATGCTACAGAAAAACAGGCCTGTCAACGAGTTGTGTTTTATTAAAACTGAGCAAAAATAAGAGATCCTACTTGTACGTAGCATCATTTAAAAAGCCAAAAAAAGTACTTGTTAAATTGACGAATAATTCGCGTGGTATAATTAATTAACTAAAAATAAATATCCTTTAAAAATGTAACATTTAAGCAATTTTCAGTCAAATTACTCCTTAGCAGAAAATCTCCTTTGGTGCCGGTCTGCTATATTTTATCTTAAAGTCAAATACAATTTATACATTCTGCAGAAATTTATAATGCAGAAAAAACTTTTGAAGAATGTATAAATACGTTATTTGAGTCAAGAAAAGGACAACCTCGTTATTTAAGTCAGGGAAAGGACAACCAGCTTCATATAAACTTGTATCGATGTTCATGCACAATTTTTGGCCATGACCAAATATGGAAATACAGAAAAAAGTAACATCCATTCTTTAAAAGATGTAAACTTTGGCCTAGTGATGTAAACTTTTCCCTAGTGAATACCAAATGCGTGATGATACATATTTATTCGCACGATTGTATCTTCTAATTAAAAACAAGAAACCACTTTACTTACAACATAATCATAGCCTCAAAACAATAACTGGGAAGAACATCCTTTAAAATAAAAAAGAAAAACATTATGGTTAATCACTTTGTTGATACAAATGAATCCTATATATAAAGAAAAGCAAAATTTAATTTAAAAATATAAAAACAATAAAGACAACAAATATCTGTTATCATTCTATTACGTACTGTAATCCACAAACATATATTGAATAGATAAGCATATCAAAGTATAACCAGTATATTCGGGGAAAATAAGTACTACAAAACTTACTAAGAAAACACAAGTTGTAGCAGCAAAAATTTCAAACAATACTATTTATCAACACAAGAATTAAAAAAATACAGAGGAAAACCATTCAAAAATCGATTTTTTTATTTTTTAACAGAAAATCAACGAGTTATAATTTCTACAATTTAATTTTAAAATAACATTTTCACATGAAAAATGTTTCAATATAAAAGGTATTTCTAGGGCAGTTAGATAATAAAGAATAAACCAGAGTAAAAAGACATGGTTCATCAACACCTTTTCTTTGTACAGTTCCTCAGATGAGCGGAGAACTTTTTGATAACTTAATATATAAATAATATGTCCGCATAAAAAGGTTTAAATATTCAGGATATCTTTAGTGGATAATGGATAAAAACAGGCCGAAAAGGGTGGTTCAGAAGCAACAGTTGCGTGTTTCAGAACCATAGACTTCCTAGGGATTTCTTCATGACATGGCTTTTGTTTTGTTATGTTCTAGATAGGTTTAAAGACATTCGTGTCTCAAGTAATGCAAACAATTCCTCAAAGTAAATGTCACGAAATTTAGTCCTGGAAAACTTGTCAGCATCGTACAGTTACATACCTCTCACGGTTAATTCAATTACAAAAGGAACATTAACAAATGCTGAAATGATGTTTTGAGCAAATTTTTATTGTGCTTGATTCAGTTTCAATGGAAGCGTACTATTACCTCTCATATAAAAAGGATACTTGGCACATATTGCAAAAGATTTGAATAAAACCCGCTCAGAAGGGTTTTATCCAATCTGGGGCTTTCTTGAAACGCCTCCAATCCGTCCGTCCGTGAGTAACCTTATTTTGTACAGGGCATAACTGTTAAGGGCGTGCCGAGATTTACAGAAGGAAAGCATAAATAGTGTAGTTTGCAACATGAGTTTAAGAAATTCTTTAAATGTTACTTAAGATTTAGCCGCTTTTGGAAAGCACCTATGTCCTGGGCATATATCTAAAAGTAATGAAAGGGTCAGGCGAAACTAACAAGTATGCATTGTGTGTGTATTGTGTAGCTGTCAACGTTTTATTACTTTTGAAATAGGTGAAAACGTGACAAATATATATTGTTGATATGCGGTATTGTATTAGTTTTGAAGTCGATGATAAAGCGATAAAATGAATTGTCCAAAATTGTTAACAATTACGTCGAACTTCAAAATATGGAAGGTATTTTGTAACAAAAGTTGTTTTATGTGTTCACAGAGGCACAAGTATCCGTTGTATGACAACGTGAGTCTTGTTTAAGTTACCTTTGTACTTCATTGAATCGCACTATCAATAGATTATTGGGTATTGTTTAGGATAACACGAAAGACAAGCGATGAGCCCGAGCTGTAGTAACATTGAAGCAAGGTGTCCGCTTTTGTGAAGATTTAGCCAATGGCGTTTACCTCAGAAGCTAGATATCAACGCCAGTGAGTTGAAGGAAGAGAAAAAACGCCGTCCTGCATCTGTGTCAGTAAAGTTCTATTGAAACCTTTTCTAAACCCATAGAACGAGAAAACACCTTATTATTACGAGGTCGAACCATCCAAGTTTGCTGAAACGCAGCAACCGTCATTAGCGATGAGGATTATGCTCGTGCACAGAAGGTGTAGGATACATTAAATTGTACCGAATTCGGTGAATACCACGACCTATACCTGAAATCAGATGTACTGCTGCTAGCCGACGTGTTTGAAAATTTTCACCAAATATGCCTCAACACGTAAGAATTGGATTCTGCCCTTTCTTATACAGCGCCAGAACTGTCGTGGGATTCTATGTTTAAAGAGATGAAGATAAAGTTGGAATTAATCACTGACACTGGCATGTACCAAATGGTTGAACAAGGCATACGTGGAGGAATATCCGTGATCACACACAAGTACGCGAACGCGAAAGCAAATAATCCATAAGTGACAAATTATAATTCTGAGATACCAGACAACTACCTGATGTACTTGGATGCAAACAGACTGTATGGCTGGGCCATGTCGCAAAGCATGCCACGAAGTGGATTTATGTGGGTGTGAGAGCCAGAATCCCTCGACTTCATGGATGTGGCTGAAAATGACGACATTGGACAAGTAGATTTAGAGTACCCACATTTAACCCATATTTAATCCATGATCGTCATAATCACTATCCAGTGGCTCCAGAACGGAAATGTGTTAAACTTGGAGAATTGTCAGAGTACAGTCAGAAGCTACGGAAAGATCTGAACATGAAAGGAAAAAACCTAGTGAATAGCTTATTCCTAACCTGTTCAACAAGAAGAAATATGTGCTTCATTATAGAAATTTGCAGCACTAGGTCTCACTGCCGTAGAAAGTCACGAAAGTGCACCGTGCCATCATATTTGAACAGGGTAAATGATTTGAAAAATACCTTACTTTGAACGCTGAAAAGAGCAAGTTGGCCCAGAACACGTTTGAGAAAGACTTCTTCAAACTAATGAATAGCTCTGCGTTTGGCAAAACCATGAAAAACGTGAGAAAGCGAAACAATGTTGAACTTGTTCAAAGGGAAAAGCGGTTTAAGAAAGTCGTGGTCAAGCCTTCTTTCCAAAATTCAAAATTTTCAACGGAGATTTAACCGCAGGACATGTACGTAAATTAGATTTGCTTCTGGATAAACCCAATCAAGTCGGCTGTACTTCAACTATTTTCGACCTCAGCAAAGTGCTTATGTTTGACTTTCATCACAATTACATCATGACTAAGTATCCCAATGCCAAGTTGTTTTTCAGCGACACCGACAATCTATGTTATGACATAGAAACGGGAAATATCTCCCATGATATGTAACAAGATGCTGACTTGTACAACACAAGTGACTATCCGCCCGATCATTTCAACACAAACTAAAAAGTGCTTGGAAAAATAAAGGATGAGACGGCATGCAGCCCCATTGAAGAGTTTGTTGGACTCAGAGTAAAAATGTATAGTTTAATGCCTGGTGGGAAAGAAAAACATACGGCCAAAGGCATCACTCGAGCTAGTCAAAGACGCATTAAACCTGTGCAGTATAGAGACAGTTTATTTAACCAAACTCAAACAATGGATACAACACAAACATGATTCGAAGTCATGACTACCAGCTTTTCTGGGAGAAGTTGAGGAAAGTAGCCCTGTTCCCATATGATGACAAGAGGTACGTGCTAAATGATGGCTATTCCACCTTAGTGCATGGAAATTACTAGACGACACTATAAAGGGGTTGGCGCTCCAATTTAAGAGTTAGTTGAGGTGTGGACGCTGAAGCGCATGGAAGTGAAACCAAGTCGAAAGATATCCGCAACTCATATGGATACTCTTGCTGATGCAATCAAGGACTTAAAAGTCAGAAATTCCCTCACCACCACCACCACCACCACCACCACCACCACCAAATAAATGAAAGTGGAGACACAGTCGTAGGAAGGAATGCTTTCGCAGGGAAATGGAAAGCACATTACAATTATGAAACAAGGCAATGAAGGAGTGATGAACATTCGCAAGTAACTCAGAGATGAGGGTTCTGGAAGAAACCGTCCTACAATAAAGGGTATTTCATGACAGTGCCTGAATGAAAAATGTTGAAGAATCAGTTTAAAGAAGTGGATAAAAGGCTCCGAAGTCAAGGAGACAGCTCATAAAGTGTACGTACTACCATCATGAATGCATTAGTGTTTGACAATGGTGTTTACTCTATCGTTTAAACCTGAAGTGTGGAAAGACTTAAAAAACATACCGTTGACAGTACCCAGGGTTAAGCGCAAACTTGAAAATAATGTTGACGTGCCAGTGATTGGACATGACACATCAAACATACGTGTCAGATTCTGAAAAACTTATACAGGATTATCCAGAGGATTATTATGGAATTATATTATGGAATTTGCCAGATACTCCATTTACAGCATTAATTGACTTCAATATGAAGTAATGGCGCGCAGTCTTACAATTCCTAGAGGCCATACAGCATCCACTCTTCACCACCATCCGAGCACAAAATGCCTTCACAGACGAGACAGCTCATAGTGATGCGACTGTTGAACGAGATGGAAGACTTTTTATCGGACTATGAACTTTTTATCACTTGTCATATCTGAGAGACGCATGCGATGACATTGTGCTAAGACATTTTGGAAAGTATATCATACTATCGCCTGAAGCAAAACCCGTGTTGAATAATAATTTACCTCAGCTGATGATACCTGGCTTTCTCCTTATACTCTCAAATGATATAGAAGTGCATGTGACTGAGAACTGTCTAGACGTATTTGTAAGATTTCGCCAGTATGACGAGTTTATAGAATGCAACGACTACATCACCCTCAATACAGAGGAATGGCATGCTCTGTTGCAAACATTGCATTCAAAGAGGGCTTGATAGTGCAAGTCATGCGGGGTATCAAGTCTAGTGCATGTGAGTTTCCACAACAATTACAAACGTGGGTATAATGTCTATGATACATATATTAATTTAGACTGTAATGAATGACATTCATTTATCAATGTATTTAATGCGTTTGTAAAAGATATGTGTTGTAAGAAAAGTTTAATGTAAAACAATTATTGAGTTGAAATAAAAAAAGAAAGTTTTTTGTTAAACCGTAAATAATTGCTTTTTTTTTGTAACACAACAAAAAAGAAAGTTGTATGAAACTGTCCTGCTTCATTTATTGCAATAAATGAGATTGACAATTACCCAAAAAACAGCTTAACTAATACAACTCTATATACAAACAGCATCAATAAAATAATGGTTTACAATGTCTATAACAAACTCCTTTAAAACAAAATCACCCTCACTTTTTCTCAATACATCAATGATTTCAAAAGGACTATGTCCTCGAGCTCTTTGAATAATATAATACACACAATAAAATCTGCAAGTAGATGATATCGGTGTTTGTAATGGAACTGAATTATAAATGAAATTAAACGTTAAAAAGTTATTCAATGACTATCTATAGGCAAAAGTCCATAAGATTCAAAATATTCTGCAGTGTCTTTGTCAAAATGCACTGCAACCCAATGTGTCCTGGCTTATTATGATTGTCTGTATTGATGACATGGGCACCGCATTGTAGAGATTGTAACTGGTCCATGGAAAACACGCCTTGAAAGAAGTTTTTTGTCATCCTATCATGGGATAGCATGGCATCTATCTTTTTCGTGTTCATGACTGGTAGTCGAATTGAATGCTGCGATTTGCACTTATTTCAATGATGTTATCACATTCAGCAAAGCCTATGATATTGACTGTATTTTGCAAGACACCGGCAAAATTCATCTGTAGCCACAAATTCCCACGTTTAATGAGTGGATAGTGGTCATCACCATCATAATGAGGTGTTAAGTCAAATGCACATAATGAATAACCTCTATGCCAATCTTCCCGTTTTATGATGGAACTTTTCTCACCATTCAATCTATCAGAAGATTTGCAAAGATTTTCAAAAGCGTCAAGATACTTCCCCTCATTAATGTTAAACTTGAGAGGCTTGGATAGGATTGGTTCACCATCAGCGTAAAGTTGCATGTAGTTAAGACTATAATGTTCGAAATTTTATGGATTTTTCAGCACTGTTTCGGCAAAGGATTCTTTATGAACCATTCCAATGACAATACGTTTTGGTAATTGACCCAAAAAGATATATCTTTCACAAAAGATCTAAATTCAGCGGGAATTGCTAAAATTTTACATTCGTAATAGGAATAGGAACAGTAATTGGAAACTTGGCAATAGGGCATCCCTATGTCCTTACTGAATACCTGGACTAGCCCTCACTATGCGAATGGTTATAAACGCATCTCTCACTTCTACCTTAAAGATATTATTTACAGCTATTAATACATATTTATCTTTTTGTCTATGTAAACGCAATTTCATACTTATGCCATTGGAAAGATAACGATCCTTCTCAAACAAATCTACTCTTAAGGCATCTGTAAGCATAAACTCGCGGCTTAGAATCGTAAACAAATAACGATTATGTAAATCATTATTTCCTGCTTCAAGTATTTCACCAAAATCAATATTTACATGAAAACCTGTTATATACTTTTCATGATTGGGTCTTTTTACCTAATGAGAATTCATTGATCCAGCATTATCTTTATAGATGAGAGGCATACAGCGCTCAGAAGAAAGACTTTCTTCCGAGTCATGAATGAGGTGAGAAAGGATGCTGGCATAAACATACTGTTAATATGTGAAATCAATCATTCAGAATTAATTCAATATTGAACCATAACCCATTAAACAAATCATTGATGGATGTTACGCTATCATCGACACCATAAAGTGTTCCATCACGCTTTACAATGCTGCATACAATATGAAGTCTACTGTTCTTTAAATCTAAATATTCTTTTGTACTCGCAGGAATATATAGTTCTATTGGAGCAGTGAGTGGTTGATAGTCTACATTATAACTTTTTCTACAGCGGTTTGCGTTGGGGGAATGTGAAACCATTCCAATGGAGAAAGACTACATTCACAAGAATGATTTTGAATAATTGATATTTTTTTCCAATCTTTCCAAAATATATCTTTTGATGTTGCTCGTTTCACTTTTTTCGCCTTCTAACATCTTTCGTTGGTGTATTTCGTTTGTCAATAGCACCAACAACTTCTTTAACTTCTCGGGCCGTAACATCTTTCGCGACATCTCTTGCGGCCTTTTTAAGATGTGGTGCCCCTCTTTAAGCAGTGGAATAGCTTTGCGAGCCAATGATCCCAGTATTGAACCAATACCATCTCCATATTGTATTCGCGCTCCTTTTAATCCTGTTAAATCTCTACCAATTTGACGTCGGAGATTATTACGTAAGTGTCTGAATTATGTATATATGGATTCATAATCCTTTTGGTCGAAAATGAAGCTTAAAGATAACTTTTCAAGTTAAAATGAAACATTATGACTTGTTTTATCCTTGATATCATTTCTATTATATCAAATTTTGATGTATTCACAGGAACGTAATAGGGTTCTCCATAAGTTTTCATAATAATATCACCATCATCAGCTTCAATGGCAACAGAACGTAGTAAAGGTACATAATAATCTCCATCTACCTGTGGCTTGCAAATACTGCAGTACGCATAAAGTGTATAAAATCAATGTTTCACATCTGCTTGATATTCAGAAGGACCAGATTCATTATACCATTTATCTGGTATAAATCCTAAAATCGCAGCTATTCCAGTAGAAAAGACAATGTCATAATTATTTTTCAAAATAAGAGAAACTCTTCGACTAATTTTATCATACTTTAACCGAATAGGCTTTGCATTAATAGATTTTTGTAATTCTTCATTTATTGCACTGATTATTTCAGATATTGATCTATAGTAACCATGTGGAACGGTAACATTATAAACCACATCTAATGATGATCGTTAAGCAAGATAATAGTATATTCTTTACCTCAGTGTCGCCCATGCATGTGGGTATTGAATTTCAGCTAAGACCACTTCATATTTTCCTTTCGAATATAATGTACGAGGTAAACGAATTATAATTAGAGATTTTATTAGCAGGATAATAGTTGATGCTTGCATTACTGGGTAAAGTAATGTAGAAACTTGTCGACTTCGTGATAGAAATGGTATATGAGCGTTGATGTCTAAGAACTTCGTGATGAAACCCGTTCTAAAAACAAGTTCATTTGTATCTGTCAAGCGTGAACCATATTTATTTAGTTGTGACATGACTGTGTTAACTTTTGCATGGTAAAAAGGTTGAAAGTGGGATAAAATGTTTGTTCTAGCAGCTCTCACAGCAGCAGGCTCTGCAGTCTTTCTCAGGCTGAGGTTGCATTCGTAAATAGCGTCCAACCAGTTGTGTAATTTCAGTTGCCTTTTCAAGAGTTTGTTTCCCATTTGAAAGTTTATTCACATTCGATTTGATTCCACCGTAGTTTCCCTTCTTTTCTAACAACAATTTTATATTCGTATTCAGGAATGAGGACCATATTCAAAGTATGTTTCAGTTTAACAGCAACAGAGCTAAAAAGGTTAACGCAAATTTAGCAATAGCTCCAATGAATCCTCCTTTCTGATTGACCAACTTTTTTTCCAAGTGATATCTTCCAATCTGCCAGTGTGCGTCGGGTACGACGCTCACGCTTGAATTCCTTAAACCCTTTTGAGCTTAAGGATAAATATACTCGCAATATATTCAAATAACTTTGAAACAAACCAGTTAATTCCTCCTTAGTGTCTTGCTGTAGCAAGGATTTACATCGTTTAGGACCGCTGCACGCAAGCATGTGGAGAAAGTGATGGTTAGGTCGAATACACTCAGACATCTTAGGTGCAAATGGTTAAGTGACTTGGTTCTTGGTCATACGCTACTTTATTAACATACACATAATGTGTACCTTTTGGTAAAATGTCTGTACGAATACGCAGTTGATCAATTGTCTTTGGTTTTAAATCAATGATTAAATAGCCATGAGGTTTGGTGATGGCATCTTGATAGGCTTCTATGAGAAATTGAGATTTTCCGGGATACATTTGCCTCGCTAATGTACTTATCTGTTGGCTGTATCTAGGTTAAACAGAATGATGTAATGTGTATTCAAACTAATCTTTCCACGTCGACATGTTACCACTAAACGAAAACCACTTGTTAACATATCTTACATTTTATTCGTCTCTAAACTCAATCAACATATCTTACAGTTTATTCTTTTTTACAAATCAAGTACAGACACAATGGTGTGAATAATTTGAGTCTATTGATCTTCAATGTACACTAGCCAACTACTTCATTCATCAAATGTTACAGCATTTACACCATATTGCTCACAACCTTTATTTGCATTGTCCAAAATTTTATCTAAATAGATATAGTATTTAGCTTCATTCCAATATGCACAGACACATGTGAAATGTATGTTCTTTACACTCTTTATTTTGACAAGCAGGACTTACAAACATGTAAATTTTTTGTCAGCTAATAATATTTCTTCACAATATGCTTTTTGCACAATATATTGTCTCAATGTAATGTCCACCATTATACTGCAATATAGACTAACCAATGTCTCACTTCATCAAACAGTTTGGGATCAAAACAAGTAAAGTGAAATACTGTTTCCACATCATACTCCTCAGCCCCGTCAATGTCTGAAAGCACACCCTTTGATGAAACCCTCACATAAGTTTGGAATGTTCAGCGTTGAATGAGCAAGTTTCCAATAGATGTTCAAGTGTTGCAGTGGTTTGTCAACAGAACCAAAACGTGCCAATTCACTTGTCATGTAGTCCACAACTTCTCCTTGAAACACGGTTTTACATCCATCACTGCTTAACATCTCCGTATGGCGGTTGAATAATAATATAACACGTCTGCACACTATGACGGCTGGCAAGAAAATGATTTGAAAAGTTTACTCTCCAGATACTTTTAGCGAGCCAAACTTGTTGCAGAAGAGTTCTGGTTCGCACATCTTGCAATTGCACTTGTGGCAGTGACAATCATAATCACTGGCATATTGGTAAGCATCACAATATTCACAGGTAAGTCCAAGCTGATTTATCACGTTCATCTTCTCCAATTGAACTTCTGCCAATCTTTTCTTGGATATTTTTGACACCTTCATCCGATTATCCTTTTGTAGTTTGTTGACAGTTTTCACGCCACGACATTCCGTACATGGTTCAGGTTTGGCGAATAAGACTGATTTTATGTTATCCATTTCCTGAAGCATTGTCTCCCATTCACCGTCATTCATGTTGCTGTCATACTTGTATACTGTCCCTTCAAACAGTGATGTGCGCACAAAGCTCAGATATGAAATGACTTCAAGCCACTTCAAGAACATTATAAAAGCGCTACATAACATAGATAAATTTAACATGCAAGAGTTTTTGTATCTAACATCAAAAGTTTACATATAAACTAAAATAAAAATCTTAATATATAATACTGTTTCTAAAATGCAATGCAATACTGATAGTCATTAATGATAATGCCAATTTAAATATTAAATGAAATTTTAAAATAATGCGTTTACAATAGTTTTTTGAACATATCCAGTGAGTGTACATATCGCAATTCTTTTGGTAGCGAGTTCCATAGCCTAGGTGCAGCCACTTCAAAGCAACGCAGACAAGCAGAGGCAAGTCTGAACCGATGCTCTACAAGTAGAGAATATTCAGAAGATTTCAATGACCGTTTTTGCTCGTATGGCACTAGCAATTCACGTATGTACTGTG
Source organism: Protula sp. h YS-2021 (assembly GCA_949752745.1). NCBI lineage: Eukaryota > Metazoa > Annelida > Polychaeta > Sabellida > Serpulidae > Protula > Protula sp. h YS-2021. The sequence continues at coordinate 61,162,328 of OX457029.1, read as the reverse complement.
GGCCAGCATTGCGCACAGCTTTGAAGACAGTCATTGTTACTTTGTAGTCAATGCGATTTTTGACAGGCAACCAATGTAGACTCTGTAACACAGGGGCGATGTGTTCCCTACGGGGGGCCAGAGTTATTAGGCGAGCAGCTTCATTTTGAACCTTTTGCAACTTACGAATCTGAACAGCTGGCATATTCACATACAGACTGTTGCAAAAATCAAGACGGGAAATGACAGCTGCATGAAAAACGGTCTTCGTAGTTTCCAGTGTCAAATATTTCCGGACTTCCACAGTTCCCTAATAACAAATCTGCATTTTTTTACAACCTCATTTATCTGTGTCTCCAACTTGAGCGATTCATCAATCATGACACCAAGGTTGCGTGCAGATGAGGAGCGTTGAATAGTCGAATTCCCTACGAGTATGCTGTCTACTATTGCTTTGCAGCGATTTTTGGGCGTTCCGATGACTAAAAATTCAGTCTTTGACTCATTTAGTTTTAGTCGATTTGTACGCATCCACGACGAGACATGAGAGATGGCAGCTTCTAGTTGTTCAACGGCTTTCTGAACATCTTGAGTGGAAGATGGACAGGCAGCTTTCCATAGCTGTCCATCATCGGCATAAAAGTGGAACAGTATTCTCAGAAGACGGGCTAGGGTACCTAGAGGTTGTGTGTAATTTCTATAGCCTTGAGGACCAATTTTTCTTCCTTGTGGCATGCCACATTCAAGTTCTTTAATACTGGACTTATGGCCATCGACACAGACTTGCTAAGTGCGACCCTTAAAATAGGAGCGCAACCAGTCCAAGACGTCACCCTCTAATCCTTGTGAACTTAATCGTTGCAGCAAAATTGTATGATCAACGACATCGAATGCCGCTGATAAGTCCAATAGGGCTAAAACACAACTTGGTTCTGATCAATAGCTTTGAGAATATCATTCAAAATGCGTATCATTGCCGTTTCGCAACTGTGATGCGCTTTATAAGCGGACTGGAGAGGTTCCTCCAACTCATTTGATATGAAATGCACTTAGAGTTGATCAAGAACTGCCTGTTCTATTAATTTTGACACATAGGGGAGATTTGATACTGGACGGAATGATTTTGGCTCTAACGGTAGTGATTCCTTCTTCAATACCGGGGTAACAATTGCATGTTTGAATCCATCTGGCATCTTTGCACATTTCAAAATATTGGTTATCGGAATTACGAGGTCATCAACACATTCTTTCCCAAGGAATGTGGGTATTGGATCTGAAACACAGGTCTTGTTCTTCGATTTCGTGATCATCCTCTTCACTTAATCGTGTTCTAGGGGCCTGAAAGTCGTAAATTCCTCGTCGAAATAAACCTCATCAAATTCAAAACACTCTTCGGATGTGTTCAAATCAAATTCGGATCGAATTTTTGCAATTTTTGTGATGAAAAAGTCATTCAGCTCATTACTGAATTCATCAGTAGAACGCGAATCAGGAAGTTCAATTCTTTTAATTCGATTTAAAAGGGCAATTTACTCTTTTAAACAGCTGTCTTTGATCATTGTCTACTTCGGCAATGAAATTTGAATTATATTCCGTTTTTGCTTTCTCGATCAGGGACTCCAAGTCATTTCGGGCTTGAATTACCTCTTGAAGATTTGCATCGCTGTCGTTTTTTCGAAACTTTCGCCGCACCCTTTGTCGGTGTTGTCGCATTTTATGAACTTTATCTGTATACCATGGCATTTTCTTTTCCCGAACGATTTTTCCTGCCTCGGGGCGTGCTTTGATTCGAATAAATGGCCCAAATTCTCCATGCTCCACAGTAATGTTTAAGTTCACACTAATCTTAAAGCTACTTGGCTTCTCCATTCTTCTGTAATAGATTGTCTCATGACGATTACTATAAAGTTTCCTCGTTTGCAACTACTCATTAGCCATGTAAAAAATCGAAAATGTTCAGTATAGTCTGAAACATGTAAATAAGCAAAAATCACAAAATTGTCCCCAAGGAGGAGTTCAAAAACCAAAACTGTTCAGAATAGTCTGAAACGGATAAACGTGCAAAAATGATGAAATTTTCCCGTAGGGGGTCCAAAACCAAAAATGTTCAGAATCGTCTGAAACGGATAAATATGCAACAATCACAAAATTTTCCCACGGGGGAGGGGTCCCATATGTATGGACAAAGACGTATAATGTTTTCCAAAACCTGCTATAATTTGCTGACCAGGGCGGGGGGGGGGGGGTTACATACCATCATGTTTGTTGTTTGCTGCTAATGAGAAGCATGTTGATTACTATGACACTGACGTTTCGGCACTTGACGTGGGAAATGTTGATAATCGACGAGGGAAATGCCATTCCTTTGTATTGATTCCCACGCTGTGGGTCCTTGATTGATTGATCTAGAATTCTGGCCGTGCGTATATAAACAGCACAGATTAGAGCTACTCACACTCATTCGCAGGGAAAGTGAAGCATAAGTCATGCCTTACCACCTGGATAGAATAGGTCTGTACCATAAATTTGTATCGCTTGATGTTCAATACGCGTTGCTTTTGCAATATGTCTTCGAATGGCGAGACGAGAATGGTGCAGACCTAAAGCTGATATTTTTTAACATTGAAATGGCAGTGGGTGCAAAAGAAGATTGGACAGAAGAAAACAAGCTGCTTGGGTTTTTTTTTACTAGCATTTCACCCAAAACTAAACTTAAATCCCTTTAAAGGCTCGCTTTACTCTAGAATAACCATTGTGTATGAGTGTGTGTGTGTGTGTGTGTGTGTGTGTGTGTGTGTGTGTGTGTGTGTGTGTGTGTGTGTGTGTGTGTGTGTGTGTGTGTGTGCGTGCGTGTTTACAACAGTGTATGGGCTGGTCACGTCTTTGAAAGGGCCGACCATTCGAACACATGTATGAATGGGCTTGTCATTCGAACAAGAATGGCTCGCTCTTCCCACATAACCAACCAAAAAAAAAAAAATTAACATATATAACAAAGAATTTCACTTACCTCAGATTTTCACTTCCCATCTTCCAACAACACTGTCATTTCCTCTACACACACAATTTCCTTATAAAGGAGTGGGTACTGTGGTAGGACTGGCGCTGCCGGGGGATCTGACATAGTATGTCCTGGGGGTCTGGCGTCACGATGATTGACAGGCGTTATTAGGGTTAGGGTCAGGGTTGAAGGAAGGACGGGGAGGGCGGTCTGATTATTGATTGATGATTGACAGACGGTATTAGGGTTAGGGGTCGGGGCTTGATGACGTCACGTGATTGATAACGTCACTTGATTGATGACGTCACGGAGATTAACTAGCGTAGAAAACTCGTTCCCCCTACTCTCTGCCCACTCCCCCCACTCTGTCTGATTCCCCCTCTCTGCCCCCCTCTGTCTGCTTCCCCCTCTGTCTGCCTCCCCCTCTGTCTGCCCAAATCTCTATCTGCCGACCTCTGGTTGCCTCCTCCTTTTAATGAGCACATTTACCTTGAGAAAAAAGGAAGAGATCCACACCAATATTTGAACACGGTGAAAGCTCTCAAAGCAATCAACATCACTATATTTTGTATATTTTTATTTCACCTTTTTTCTTGCCTTATATATATATTATGTATATATCATTCCAACATCACTATATTTTATACACTCACACAAAATATAAAAATTCATCCTATGCAATCAACCTTTGTCATACGGCCATATATTTAGCAAAGGTAAAAACTGACGTCATTTGGAGTCCTCATCGACGGCATATTTGTTCTTCAAACACGCTTACGCATTCTACCAGGTTAACTAATCAGTACATTTGCATTCAAATTCATATTTGTTTGACGTCGCCATAAGGAAACCCTAGCAGTTATCTTGAAATCCACACCCCATCCCTTTCCAACTCCCCAACCAAGCGCTCCCACCTCCTTAACACACAGTAACGTATTCCACAAATTAAGCACAGCGTTAATGGAGGTTTTGAATTACACTTCAGCTACAGAAGAGATTTCAACTTTCAATTCCACCGCATTGCAAAAAAGTTGGAAACAGACGTTAGCATGTTGAATGACTTCATTCTCTAGTTTTAAAAGTATAACGTGTGCAGTATCGTAAAATTATATATATTATTTCATGACATTTCATTCGCTGTCCGTCTGTGACATGGCCTGGAGAAAGTAGCACCGTCATTACACGTGACTGCCTGATTCTGTGCGATCACCGCCGTGCCTGTGTGGTAGTTGTAGCAGTATTTTGGTAGTGTGTGGTGATGTAGAGGTAGTGTGTGGTGATGTAGAGGTTGTGTTTGATGGTGTTGAGGTAGTGTGTGATGATGTGGAGGTAATGTGTGGTAGCACTGTGTGATGGTGTGGTGGTATTCTGTGACAGTGTGCAGGTAGTGTGTGGTGATGTAGAGGTAGTGTGCGGTAGTGTAGAAGTAGTATGTGGTGAGGTAGTGTTTGGTGGGGTAGAGGTAGTGTGTGGTGATGTGGAGGTAGTGTGTGGTGGTAGGGTTAGGTGGTTTGAAGGAAGTGTGCTGTAGTGTGGTGGTTGTGAGTGGTGATGTGGAGGTAGTGTTTGGTGGTGTGGTGATACTGTTCGGTGGTGTGGAGGTAGTGTGTTGTGATGTGGATGTAGTGTGTGGTGGTGTGGAGGTAGTGTGTGGTGATGTGGAGGTAGTTGTTGTGGTAGTGTGTGGTTGTGTGATGGTAGTGGGCGGCGTTGTGGTAGTAGTGTGTGGTGATTCGGAGGTAGATATGTATTTAGTTGTGTATATATACAAGTTTGAGTAAGAGCCCGTTAGATTTTGTGTGACCCTATCTAATTTCAATGTCAGAATGACAGCCATCTTGAAATTTCAGTTCCGGTTCGAGATTGTACTCTTCGGTGGCCTGTAATGTGATGTATCCCTTGTCCATGCTGGTTTTGTAAGCAACTCAACAAAGTGCGTCCGGATGAGCATTACACGATCGGTCGTCTGCATAAATGTCCGGCTGCTGATTTCATGATTTTGAGCAGCCATTACACTTTCAAAATCTGCCATAAGTGTTTTTGAGTATCGGAATTACAAGAACCAACATAGCGTAGAAAAACTGGGATTATGTGTTTGCCACTTGGTTTCCTGTCTTCTTAATTCACGCACAAACACTTGAGGCGTTCTTTGTCCTATCATTATTTTCAAGACTGTCCATATTTTGCTCAGTTATATAGATTAAATTCCTTTGATTGCATCAGTTATTGACAAGTGATCAAATTATTATTATTGTTATTATTATTATTATTATTATTATTATTATTATTATTATTATTATTATTATTATTATTATTATTATTATTATTATTATTATTATTATTATTATTATTATTATTATTATTATTATTATTATTATTATATTATTCCCAATGTCTACATGTCAGTTTTTTTTCAAAGTCTATGCAACATTTTCCGACATCTTAAGACTTTGGTAAGACATCAGAGAAATTGGCGTTTTGGTTGCTGCCAACAACAACGCCTAAACGACATTGCTCATCCAATCCCTGTTCAATGTTGTGTGAAAGACGTTCGTTAGACTCTGATCTACATATGCGACCAGTTACAACCAGATTTCATGTTGTGGTTTTGTCGAGTCGACGCCGAAACCTCAAAGCGACGATGAACGGTTTTTAAGAGGAGCAGCATATCAAAATTAAGTCAAAATGGCGATTTAAACATAGGAATATGAAAGGCGCGTAAGTTTCTATAACCATATTTGAATAATAGGCAGGGCAAATGACACCGTTTATGTTCATGCACCAGGAGTGACCCAAGGAAGAGGTTCATTTTGACGGAAAGGCAGTCAAAGTCTCCAGGGCAAAACGCAAAATATGGTCATGTAACTTAAACACGATTGTCCTAGGTAAGTGTTTAGCTTAGCACACAGTAACACTTAACCCACACTGCAAGTTTTGATAATTTTTCGGCCAATAGAAAAAGGAAGTACAGGTACAAATAAAGGGTATTTAAGGAAAATATCTTCCTAACAGGTCAATGGTACTTACCCACGGGAGTGCCCTGTAGTACGGTTTTTTATTTCTGTTTCAGGATATTAGGCCTATAAGTGTGTGGCACACGACCAGATGCATGTTAGTATTTCAGCTTTTTATGCAAAAACACGCTGATAAAGCAAGGTCTAGAATTGTTCCTTTCATTTTTTGTCATTTATGATATCTTAAAAAGACGGGCTTCGGGAACCGTTGATTTCAAAAATAGTATAACATTACTATTTGATTACATTGCTAAATGTACCTCCCGTAGAAAAGAATGATAGCGTTTAAAATCCTCATAAAGACTGTTGTAACATTTTTATTCCCAAATATTATTAGTTCCTCATAACAAACCTTGAAAAATTTGAAAGATGCTTAATAATACCATAATTCCGCCCAACGTTCTTAGACTTTGCAGAGCGGACTGATAATTTTAAGTCATCTGGCCCTTAACAACGGATAGATATCTATGGGTGATATTAAAATAATTAAAAATTACCCAAGGTGGAACATCGTTAACAACGTGGTCTCACAGGCAAACGAACTCAAGAAAATGACAACCACTGATCATACGCTATTTTCTTACTTTTATTTTTACTAAAATGCGTAATGGCCAAATCAGTCCAAAGAGCATATCCCGGTAGTCATTGCAATTATATGTAACCTGCAACCCTATCTATCTAAACGAGTTCGTTCAGATTCCAGATGAGCACACTCGTTATTTAGTTAGTTCTACTAGTTTTCCATGTTATTTACTATTTTGCAAGTTTTAATGATTTATTTTGAAAGGTTGCAATAGTTTCAAGAACTTCCACAAATAAAAGTCAGAGGGTTGGCGTGTGTAGCATCATGCCAGTTGAAGAGGTCACAAGTTATGAACTGTTAAAGACGGCTATTTTGCATCGCTTTCAGCTAACTGCAGACTATTTTCGTGCCAGGTTTCAGGGAGATTAGGAGAGAGATGAGTCCGCCCTCATTATGTCAAACAATAGAAACGCTGTTTTTGGCGATTGGATCGATATACCCCTCATTGAAAGCAACTATGAACAGCACAGTGACTTATTTTTGTAGGGACGGTTCGTAAACCAATGCAGCATTTATTTGGTACTATTTTTTATAAAAGAGCATCCAAAACGATTGATAAAATTGTAAAACTGGCCGAGCAGTATCTCGAGGCCCATGGTGGAGCTATTACTCAAACGAGACAACAAACGCAACAGAGCCGAGTGATGGCGCAGACAACAGTCATCTTCATCAGCGCGCAGTCGTCGAAAATGTGCTACTCACAACAAAGGGCACTTCTTTTGCAGATGCTTTAAGACGTAGAATGAGCACGGAACCACTCAACGGTGAAGCAACACCTCGCATCACTTCTAATGCTTGAATCTAGTGCAGGGAAGTACATTGCAAAATCGGCTTGAATGTAACATTATCGATCATAAGTAGGAAATGCGAAAACTGTAGCAATGTCTGCCAGACGAAAGAGCAATCGTGAGAGAAAAGAAGCCGAGCTCCACTCCACTTTATAACATTAGCTGCCCCAGCTGCGAAGAGCAGTTCAAATACGATAAGATCAAACTTCAAGGCTCGGGATCGCGATAGTTACAGATATGCCATTAAACGTGGAATATTGATGCGTTACTACTTTTAGAAGGGAGGAGACGTAAAAGTCAAATTGCAACAGATCATGCCCCTCGAAGCAGCTGAACAATCTGTCGTTTGCCCATGCATAAGTCGTTGGAGGATATCTTACAGCAAAGAAGACTATAGATCGCATAACAGTTAACTTACACTGACCTGGATTCACTGAAGACGTTCTGTCAGCCGTGTGACGTGTGTCAACGCACATTGAGCAGAAGGCTCACTAAAGTGCCACTTTACAAATGCCTTTGATCGACATCCCTTTTGAGACAGTTGCTGTGGATGTGGTCGGACTGGTCACGCCTTTTGCAGACAGTGGTACTCGATTCATTCTGACGGTGGATTATACTACACGCTATCCAAAATTTTTTTGAAGAGGATTGCAACCGTCATTGTCGCAAAGCAGCTCCTAATAGTCTTTAGTAGAGTTGGATTTCGACGGGAAATTATTACCGCTCAAGACGCTCAGTTTACCTCCGAGCTGATGAAAGTGATCTGTTAGTATCAGCTTTTCGTCTCGCCGTAATGAATTTTGCTGCGCGTGCAGATAAATGGAGTGCCCAAGAAGACACTGACAAGACATTGTACATAGCGTCAAAACGACAAAGTGCCAGGCAAGCACAGGATTTATTCGTTTGGGTTGAACTGTTGTGTAAACTGTTGAAGGGCAAATAACCACTGGATATCCTCAAAAGAGTGTGATGGGATGAAGGCACGACTGGAAAGGCTGTTGGAAGCCCAATGTAGCTCTTGACACCACTGTGACAAGACAGCTTCACGGTCGATTAAAAGGTCTACTTGTTCCTTCCGACAGATGGCAACGAGTTTTACTGGTTTGGTAAGTCCGTGTGTTGACCAGGACGAATTACTAGATCGACATGGATTGCAGAAAGAAAATATACCACGTAACCTTCTGAGAATGCATCAAACACGGAGATAAAAAAAATGCCAAAACGAAGTCAGATGGTGAAGATTCGGAAGAAAAGGAGGGGTCGCAATGACGCTAATACCAGAAGGCATATACGGAGTGTCAATTTTTCACCCATAGCAGTTGATTTCTGGAAAGCACAGTGGCCACACAGCAGGTGTGAGTCTGATTTAGTAATGGACTGTATATAAATAAGACAACGTCTAAAGGAAAATATGCAAACGGAGTTGTTAGACAGCAAAAAGTTATGGTAATAACATTCAGAGTGGATAATTGTAAATAAAAATCGTTTAAACGAAAATATTTAAATACTTATAGGATAAATACATTTCTTTAGGAAAAATGTAAGCGTATTGTGAACAGCGTTTGTTCACGATAATTGTAAATGTTTTGTGGTAATTGGAATATAATAAACATTAAAAGTCTTCAAAGCCGAATTTTTATTGTCATTTTTGGATTATATGAATATTATCTGTATTTATATAGTACATTTCGGCATGCCTGCACAATGTTAAACTTAACTTTGAGTTGCACGTATATTTCACTCCATAACTACAAACCATTTGCATCTTCACATTTTATACCATAACAAATTATTAATCCAGTATTTTTCAGCCAATTTTCGGTAGATTCTAAAATTAATACTGCAATACCCTTCTGTATTACATATAATACTATCACTGTACAACAATATCATATGTCTTTGGTGAACTTTCGTACGGTTTGGCACATTTTGTTATCAGAAACCAACATTTTATAATATTTTCGTACATTTCCAATATATTTGCGTTGTACATATACAATGTATGCTAAAAAAGAAAATGAACTAGCTACAATACTTTTATAGGATGTTTTAGAGTATGTTAGATTATCATGTTATGGTTGTATCATTGTTTTTATTATTAACAATCATTATATTTATTATATTATTAGTATTATAATTATTATTATTTTATTTTAGGCTTAAACAAGATAAAAATATAAAGTTCACAGGAGGAACAAATATCTTGGCAATGCCAAACTTATACAGAAAAACAAATATTTTTACAGAAATTGGCGATGGACACTTCGCTAAAATTAAATCAATTGACTGACCAAAATTAGGGTCGCCATAAAAAAAATTAAAAAGTCAGGGTGGCATGTTATTGTGGATGCTCCTTTTCCTGTTGGTTGTAATTAAAAGCACGAATATTATTTCCCTGCATGACAGTATTTGATATCACCTCTCAAGCAATAATAATGAACATACTTGTCCTTATCATTTAAAAAATCCACCCTCAGACAATCGAAAGAAGACTAATTATTATTCTTTTCAATTTTTACAGAACAGAGTATCCATTTCAAGATCAATGCGAGTAAAGTCATTATGAACTGGTTACATTTTAAAGAATTTTCTTGACTTTTAGTTGGCATATCAAGTAAACAGTGAAGTTGACATATCAAATAAATAGTGAAGTAAACCGTATAGTTTGATGTAAATAAGCATAAGCAATCTGCTAAGAACAATGTTTAATGTTTCATACCCTGTTTCAACTTATTGTTATTTCACTCCGATAAACCAAAGCATTTTAAAGGACTGATTCTCTTTTAGTGCAGTTTTCGGACTCGGTTAATTCTAAGTACACATTGTACGTGTCAGAGTACGGCTCCAAGTATTCATCTTCCGGTTCTTCATCGACATGCTCCACATTATCCATTCTCCCATGTTCATCCCACTCTCGTCCTTTGGATACGAGGCTATTATATTCTTCCGCCTTATCCGCACTACCTTTAGGCGGTTGTTCGTATACGTTATCCACGATGACTAATTCTTCGTAGACTTCGCTATCATCCTCAATAACCTTACTAGCCGGTTCTTGCCCCCTGTTTGATAGCTCCTGTATTGTCTGAGGTGATGATTACCCGTGCAGGCGATTTCGCAGTAGCAGGAAGACCAACAAAACAGTGCTCCGAACAAAGCAGCCATAACTGTTGGCCAGTATTGCCGTGGTTGGGACTTGGTTGTAGTTTTCTGCTTAACGGCAAAATCTGAAAAAAATCAGGCATTTCCATCAATGATAACTATTGCTGCTTATTCAAGATTCAAAATTAATGCTGCAACTAGTGGAAAATATAACATTGACAAGTATTTCCTTCAGCTCTTGTTCCACTTTTCAAAGTTGAATACTTCTTACCGAGCATTATTTTGCACACCGAGGAGTAAGGTTTTTTACAGTCTACGTCCTCCCAAACTCCTTTCGGGGTCATACACATGCAGTCTTGACTGCTTATGAAGTTGTCAGGTTGACCTTCACCCCAGTTTGTAAACACCATGAGCTTATCAAGGGCTTACCATTCCCATTGCCCTTCTCTCCTTAAATCTTGTCCATCCGTGTAGACATTAGTACTGTGGGCTAAACAAGTTTTTCAAAAAGGAGATAATTTGGCATAACATGCTGCGAGTTGCTCACACCTTTGTGACTAAAAAGACTTAAATAGATTGGATCCATATTGTGTGAAAATATTTGGACAATTCTACGAGTCAAATTTGATCTAACATTTCTACAAACACTAAAACGGAATTTAAAAAAAAAACAATAATACAACTGACTTAGTTCATTGAATTAGTCTAGTATTTAAGCGCAAGATGTCCTATACTACCGAGTGTTGTTGAAAATTTGTACTTGTAGCGGTCCATCTAAAAATGCATATACACTTATATTAGCCTTACATTTAGAAATATTTGAAATGCCTTGATCCTCAGTAGAATCCTGAATATCCACCAAGCTTCCGCCCAAGAGGTTGCAATGGTCAAAGGCCTTTAACCATGTCAGCTTTTTCTCCACATACAAGTAGCAAGCCCGCTTTGAAACAACATCGCATTGGTCTAAAATTATATATGAAATCTGCAACCGGAGACATTTATATAATGTTGACAACTCACCAAATCAGACTAAATATTTAGTCCTTTTGAATCGTATGTTGCTGGTGAGGGGGCCAACTAACCAGAAATAACATTTTCTTCTTTTTCTACTGAACTTTCAATTCAAATAATTTTAAATGGTCTCAGTATTTAGATAGAGAGAATATTCTCTGTGTTCAAGTCATATTGACCACGTTCACTCACAGCAATTGATCATGAATCTTAAACATTATGTGATGAGATTTAATTATAACTTCATATTGGAAAACTGAGCAGTGCATGAGGAATTCAGTTTAAAACTTGCATTTGAGTTTAATTGACTTCAAAATATTAAAATACTTAAGAAACTACAACTAACTCTGGTGTTAAAAAAATAATATTACTATAAAATGTGTTTTACGGACTCTTACGTGAATATTTTAAACGAAAATGTTTTTAAAAGAGGACTTTGCTTACACTGGCAGCTCGGTCCCGCCCATCCGTGTCAACATCCTGACATGCATTCGCCGGTGTTCTTATCACAAGCCTCGCCTGCATCTGCGCAGAGGCAGTCCCAGCATTCCAGGACCCATTTTCCATCCTCACACCCTGATAATTTACATTCATATTGAAATGTAATCATCACCTCATAACACTGCTCATTTTTAATCAATGCGAAAAAATATCTGAAAAAGTATCAGAAAAATATGCAAAAAGCACTCTGAACATAAGTACTTTTATCACATATCTGATAATGGATTGAGGCGCTGCACCTTTCTCGTGAACCTCTGACCTTCAATTATTTCAATGACGTCAAAATAATGTACATCTTACGCAGTTGCATCAATTTCCTTATTTCCTAACACCAACCCCACATCCCCTCCACAGACGCACAGACCTACACACACATTCACCTGGCACCTTTGGTTACACGGCAGTTATTCCCCAAACGGAATAATAATCATATTAAGTCAGGTATAATTCGAAATAATTTAACAGCTTACATGATATTATGTTAATTATTATTTTTTTAAGCTACCCTATATTTGGCACATTTTATGGCATTCCTTAATTTAAGGAGCTATAAAGAGGCTACACATGTAAATAACTAAACTTTTCTCTGATAAATATCTATCTCTATAAGGGACAATTTGTAGCAAATAACAGACAAAGTATTGCAAAGATCATTCAGTGCATTTCGTTATTGTTTGAAGGTCTTTACCCGTATCATAAAAGCTATGTGGCAAAATTCCATTGAAAATGTTTAAGCATAATTTTTATAATTTGAACATGTGCAATTCAAAACAAACAGTTGTGTGCACCACGAAAAGAGCACTTCTGTACAACGGCACATCCTTGTTTCTAATGGCCGCTCCCTTGTGCCCAGTTCGTGTAATTGGTGGCATCATCACCAGTAGCCCACTTCCACACCCCTGTTTCCCTATCATATGTGCCATCCGTGTGCACAGTAGCTGCCATTGCTGTAAGCATCATCACGAATACATTGTTATGTCATATATTAATTACAGGTTTCTGGAACAAAACAAGGGTGGAAGAAAATTAAGATAACGGCTCGCGGATGCTCATTAGAAGACAAGAATAAAACAAAAGTCCCAGTTTACGAAAAGCGAAGAGATCAATTCCATATCGATTCCATTCAATATCGGACCAGTGCGCATGTTTATTTAGCTGGCATTGATGCACGGTTCACATTCCGAACCAGTACGCATGTTTACTGAACTTGCGTTGATGCGCGGTTCGCATTTAAAACCAGGACGTATGTTTTTTAACTTGAGTTGGTGCGCGGTTAGAATTTCAGACCAGTGCACATTTTCATTTAACTTTCTTTCGTGCGCGGTTCGCATTCGGACCAGTGTGCACGTTTGTTTGGCTTACTTTGATGCGCGGTTCACGTTTCGGACGACTGCGCATGTTTATTTGATTTGCGTTGATGCGCGAATCTTATTTTAGACCTGTTCGTATGTTTATTTGACTTGCGTTGATGCGCGGTTGATAATTCATACTAGAGCTAATGCTTTTCTAACTTCCGTTGATGAGCGGTTTGCATTTCGGACTAGTGTGCATGTTTATTCAATTTGTGTCGAAGCGCATTTTGCATTTTGGACAAAATACGCATGTTTATTTAGCTTTTGTTGGTGCGCATTTTGTATTTCGGATCACTGCGCATGTTTCTGTAGCTTTTGTCGATGCGTGGTTCTTATTTTGGATGATTCTGCATGTTTCTTTAGGCTGCGTTGATGCGCGGTTCGTAATTTTGGACCAGTGCGCATGTTTACTTAACTTGCGTCGAAATGGGGTTCTTATTTTGAACCGATGTGCGTATTTGTTTAACCTGCATGGATGCGCGGTTCGCAATTTCGGACCAGTACGCATGTCTATTTAACTTGCGTGGATGCGCTGTTCTTATTTCGAACCAGTGTGCATGATTATTAAAAAATTCCGAAAAAGTCAAAGCTTTTCCAATTCACTGAAAAAGCACAAGCCGTATGCATGTCCTCCTAGAGACCGCTCACACCAAAAATAACTGACATCTACAAAAACTGTAGGGGAAAATGCATTTTGATTTTTTTCTTCAAAACTTCCCTGATTGACTTAAAAAGCACAAGCCGTAATCACGCGCCTATCCACACCTCGCACCCGAAATAGATGATATCGGATCAAAACTGTAGAAAAGATGCAATTTCAGGTGTTTTCGTCAAAAATCTTCCCCCAAATCGAGTCATAAATCACAAGCGGCATGCCCGATCCGAATAGAAACTGTAAGAGAAAATGCATTTTGAAATATTTCTTCAAAAATTCCTCAAATAATAATAAAATTGTCCGATCGATTAAAAGAAGTAAAAGCCGTATGTCCGACCACTTAGAGATGCTTCATATCAAAAATACATGAAATCGGATCAAAAAACTGTAGGTGAAATGCATTTCGAATCTTTTTCTAAAATGCTCAAGAAATACAGAAATTGTCCAATCCACTAAGAAAGCACAAACTGTATGCACGAAGCCCTAGGGATGTCTCATACCATTGATATCGGATTAAAAATGTGCTAGAAGATATATTTGAATTAGTTTTGAAATTTTTTTTCAAAAATTTCCCAAAGATACAAAAATTGTTCTATCCACTGAAAATCACAAGCCATATCCAACACCTCTTAGGTGTGTCTCATATCAAAACTAAATGACATAGGATCAAAAATGTTGGAGGAGATGTATTTCGAATTGTTTTCTAAACGGACTAACGGACGCCCTCTGCAAATCGATACGTATACCCCAGCTTATGTGTAATGTAATTTGGGCTAAAACGGGCTTAAACCGTTTTCATGCGCGTCATTTTTAACCGCTTTTGAACTAATGAGCCATACTCGACCACACTTACGTCACAGTTACAACCATAAAAAATACAATGTTACACTCAGAATCAAATGAATTTCTTATGAGACACGTGAGCTAAAAATAATAAACAACTAAATATTATTTACACAAATTCAAATGGGGTATGAGTTGGAGGCTTCGGTTGGATGAACTTGATAAAATCTGCCATTAAGATAGAGTAATGTGTGAAGGCACTCATCCTTCATTAATTTCATTTCATGAACAAAACAAGGACGGAAGAACCTTAAGATAACGGCTTGCGTACGCACGTACGAAGACAGGAATAAAAGAAAAGCCTGAGGCTTATATAATTTTAACCGATTTTAACTAACTGGTCATATTTGGCCAAAATAATTCGACCAATTACTGTGGACCAAATCAGAAATCAAAATTAAGCTGATTCTTTCAACTGTAAATGTTCTACGACTTCCGGAGAAGCCCATATATAATTTTTATGAGCGTCAGATTGCCAGTGCTCCGGTAGTTCTAATTCCCGGTCTTTCAGTGCAGTTGCACCGCCGGCTCTAAAACTGTAAGAACTATATTTGTCCATATCGAAACCGATTTTTGAATCGCCTATTTTGTTACTGAAACAACCATATCCCTATCTTTTTATCAACAAAATACAGTGATTTTTTAATATACAAAAACTCGAAAACCAATATTTTTTTATCTCATTTTGAGGTTTTGATATTGAACTCGATACGGTTGCTAGTTTGAATTACGTCACTGAGGGTCAGGTTAACATTTGAATCAAAACATTTTGTAGTAGCATACTCAGAAGTCCGAAAAGGCTGCTGTCATGGCAGGTCAAAACGTTTACTTTTGGCTGCGAATGATTTCATATCACGCGAATGTTTAAAGTTATACTTAATATGTGCGTCGGTATTTCCATTTTGAAGTGAGATGGCAGAAAACAGTACTTTTATCAGAGGAGAAGAAACATGTGTGTTATGATCGCGGACAGGTAGACTTTGATACAGGAGATCTTGTCTAATTTGTCTATATGTAAAAAAGTTATAAAGCCCAAAAATGTTGATTCTGAAGGTAGCCATGCTGTTATCCGGAAATTTCCACAAAATTTTCCTTTTTTTGTCCTCGCCAACTTTGTAAATCACGCATGCATACCGTTCCCCTGTTCCAAAAGCTTTTGGATATCTTAGTGCAAGTCTGAAAAAATACACAACAACATTACTACATACACACAAATCAAGACCAGATGGCTCAAATCTAACTGATTTAAACACAGTGAATCAACCAAGTTTTGGTAGTATTAACATACAACGCAGTTACATTGAGGAAATCATCTTGAAGTTGCTTGCTGAACCATTCCCGGCTACTATCATAAAACTTAACATGCTGGTGGGCTAGCATCTGTTCCGATGTGCGACAACTTAGAGCTGTCTTGAGGAAACCGAAGAATCGGTTTTTCGATCCCAGATTGGCAGTCAGGTTTTTCACCAGTTTATGTCAGGAGGTATATCTTCTGTGATTGTAGTTTTGCTTGAAGGTAATGCATTGTTATTTTCTCCAATAACGGTTCTGCGTATTTAGCAATATCAAAAACAAAACAAAGCTTTCTTTTTAAAGATTTTGTACAATCATGCAATCATTCAATAACTGCAATATTTCAACTAGGTGAGCAGAAGATGATTTTCCGTTTTACAAAACAATAGTAACACCTAAAATACAACCCTGGGTGCAGGCTGCACGACCTTTTCTTCATTCACGGTAAAATTAATCCGTACTCATCACAATACAAAGCTTTCTCCGACAGTCACCAGAATTTGTACCGCCGGTTAGACAATCGTCCAAATAATGGTCTACCTCTTTCACGCCGTCAACAAGCATTGCAAACTTAAGCGTGTCGACGTAAGCCGTAAATATTCTAGCCTAAATACGTATACCAAAAGGTACTCCTTTGTCAAGATAATTCAAATTTCCGTAACTATAGCTAAGTAAATATCTATCTTCTGGCATGATTTTAATATTCTTATGATCATTGGAACTGTGGGTTAGTTATACGGTTGCACCAGTTGCAGACATTACACGGATATATTTTTGCTCAAAGCTTCCGATCTGGATGTTTTTGCACATTTTCCTGCTTTAGAACAAGGCAAAGTCTTGTTTCGGTTTCGGAAGCGATGCCTTGATCTTTGCTTAAAAAAACCCATGTTCTTGAACTAAATCATCTCCCAAATTACAGCCGAAACACTTCACTTGTTTAACTGACGTGACATTAAGCTCTGTATAATGTATAACTGGTAGTCGATCGATGCGAGAGGCTGCTTGTTTTAACCAGAACTTGATATCATGCGTATTAACTGCTGACCATTTAAATTTCAAAGCATTGTCCGTGATCAAATATCGATATTGGGCACAGAAAGCGTACATGGACGGAATGGGTGATATTAACACTCCTTCGTAAATGTTCGAGGCTTTTAGCCAAGTGATCGAATTTATGACTGTATATTTGGCTTTGTGTTCTTTAAACGTGACTTTATGGTCTTTGAAAGCAGGTAGATGCACGAATCATTATCGAGCAAAGATTACAACGAAGCGTTCAAATTCGCCGTTACCATAAATATTTTTTTTTGTTTTGTTGTATGGAAAACGTTGGATTCGTGCACAAGTTCCGGCAATGCGCGGAATAGATAGGTAAGCTCCTCCGAACAGTCAGGGCTGATAGTAGATCTTGATGGTTACTCCGAGTTATAGCTCCAATAAATCCTCCTTTCTGATTAATCAACTTCTTTTTTCTTCGAAGTGATATCTTCTTATCTGCTAGAGTACGTAGCGTATGACGTTCACGTTTAAATTCCTTAAACCGTTTTGAGCTTAAGGGTAAATGTCCTCGCAATATATTCAAACAAATTCCAAACAAGCTTGTTAATTCCTCCTTTGTAGCTTGCTGTAGCAAGGATTTACGTCGTTTAGGCCCACTGCGTGCGAGCAGGTGAAGAAACGGTTGGTTCGCTCGAATACGTTTAGACATCTTGACTGCGAATGGTTAAATGAGTTGTTCTTGTTCATACACTACTTTATCAATATATACATAATGTGTATCTTTTTGTAAAATGCCTGTACAAATACGTAGTTGATCATTTGTCTTTGGTTTTAAATCAATGAATAAATAACCATGGGGTTTGCTTGTAGCATCTTGATAGGCTTCTATGAGAAATTGTGATCTTCCAGGATACATTTGCCGTGCTAATGTACTAATTTGTTGACTCTCTCTAGAATTTTTAAACAGAATGATGTAATGTGTATTCAAACTGATATTGCGCATCTCTTTCCCATGATGGAATAAATTATGCACAATAAAGATAATGCTTAGATTCTGATGACTGCTGCCAACACTAAAGAGACGTGTCATACGTTCATCACTATGACATTTGGTCATTAATGATAAGTAAGTTTGGTTTTTTCGGATTAAAACGCTCTTCAATGTCATCTGGAATGCCTTGGTAAAATTCCACACCTTTCATTCCCTTGTACAAAGGCTGATCTGCTGCATAAAGCCATAAAATGGTTTTCGGAGAAGGTTGAATCGACTTTTGTTCTAGAATTTCCCTGACCAGAGACGTTTTGCCACTGCCAGTAGGTCCAGAGACCAAACATGTAAATGGATGTTTCATTTTTGAATGTCTGTTTCTTTTACCCAACTGCTAAACTTGTTTGGCCAACCTAACCACTTGACACATAATTCTTTCACACCTTGTCTTTTACGTGTTTTCAAGACTTTTTCAATTATATAAATAGATTCAATATCTTTGGTCACTTTCTGCAGTTCTTCTTCATAGAAATGTCCATCAATATCTTCGTCTAAAAAGTCTTTCACACGATACAAATGTATTCCTTGCTTCTTACAACGATGTGTGACAATGAAAACTTCTTGCGTCCATTTGATGTGATAATCTCGTTGAAACACATATTTAATGTGGGAAATACGCACATGATCGCCAATGTTGAATTTGTACTTCTTCTTCGGTTTCAATTTCAGTTTGTCTACATACATATACTTCCACACTTTCGATTCGTTGTCTTTACGAATCTCTGCAGGAGCATACCTACCAGGAAGAGAACCATGAGGTCTATAGTTGTAATTGTACACCAAGTCTGGAAGGATGTCTACATAACGGTAAGTTTGATTATGTACAAAATACCGATACATCATTCCCTTTAGAGTACGAATGACTCTTTCAGCAAAGTTGGCTTTGATTTCATTCTTTGTGGTATAAGCATGAATTCCCTCTTTCTTCAAAAATCTTTTTACCCATCTGTTTTTAAATTCCGTTCTTTTATCAGATCTTAGAGTTCGTGGTCTTCGTCGTGTGTCATGAAAAATCTTTTGAAAGGCTTGTATGACGCTGGTATGTGATTTATTAGGTATTAGGTATTGGCTGTACCCACACATATTTGGAAAACACATCAATGACAATGAGTAAAAAGCGTGTATCATCATTATAGGGAGCTATGTTTCCCACATCAGCCAAATCAATATCCCACGTGTCATCAATACCACATGTAATCACACGTTGTCTTTTAAACCTTGATCCTGTAACCATTTCTTCACTTGTGAATGTGTCTATGGTTGATCACGTTTTCTTAAGATGTGATAAAGTTTGTAAGGACCAGCAAATGCTCCAGGCTGTCCAGGTTTGAAGTAAATATTAGTCAAGTAGTCTTTTCACGTCGACATGATGAATGAAAAAACCACTTCTCAACAGAACACGTTTTATTTATAACTCAACGAACATCACTTAACTAATATGACTTAACTAACATGACATCAACATATCTTACAAATCAAGTATGGATACAATGGTATGAATAACTGGAGACCATTGGTCTTCAATGAACACTAACAAACTACTGAATTCATCTAATGTAATAGTATCTACACCGTATTTCTCACAACGTTGATTTGAATTCTCTAACACTTTATCTAAATGAATGTAATATTTAGCTTCATTCCAATATGTGTTAACACATGCAAAATGACAAGTATGTTCTGAACACTCTTCATGTTGACAAGCAGGACAGACTAAACATGCAAACTTTTTTACAGCTAATAACATTTCTTCACAATAGGCTTTTTGTGCAATATATTGTCTCAATGTAATGTCTGTCATTATAGTGCAGCATAGATTAACCACTCTCTCACTTCATCAAACAGTCTTGGATCAAATAGAGCAAAGTGATATGCTGCATCCACATCAAACTCCTCAGCTCCAGCAATGTTTGACTCTTTGATGAAATCCTTACGCAAGTTTGACATGTTCAGCATGGAATGAGCAAGTTCCCAATAGATATTGATATGTTCCAGTTGTTGTTCAACAGTTCCAAAACGTGCTAGTTCACTTATCATATAGTCCACAAACTTGTTCTTGAAACATGTTTCTACATCCATCTTTTACATGTCCACACGCCTGCACACCATGACGGTTGGCAAGCAAATGAAAAAGTTTCTAACCCTCACACAACATTTCTAACAACTTTCCCATAATATTCCGACCAGGATATTCAGATGACACATGTTTCACACCAGCTCCCCACCAATGATCATACGTTGCTTCAACTAAAGTTTTGTCTTTACATTCGTTTAACTTGTTGCGAAACAATACACACTGATTCAATTTAACTTGTAAAACATCTTGCATTTTGCTTTTCTTCACTGTATGCCATAAAGGACATGGCTTTATCACTTTAGCAATACGTTTTGCTTCATATCCATTTCTACATGAAGCAATGGCTGAAGCATTATCTTGACGGTGATGAAAAACTGCTTTCTCATATTGATACAAAGCTTCACTTGAGTTGAACACATGTCCATACTTTTCAAGTCGTGTTGGAAACATGTTTGAAAGAACGTCCTTGTGACCGCTAAATAGTACAAGATTCTCCATGTTGACTTTGTTTCTGTTGTTTTAGTCTGACATGTCGGTTTCTTCCTGTAATAAAATATGTTTTAATACATTTGCTGCCTCTTCTATCATATTCTTTCTTTGTTTACGTTGAAACCACTCACATAAAACTAAATTTGCTAGTAAGTTAATTGTTATGTCTTTGAGAAAAAATTCACTATGTTATCATAAACATGTTTAAAAAGGTTTTTATAACTTACCTGACACAGCTGTTTGGTTTCCTCTTTGCAGCAATCTCTCAAATAATCAACCATGGTGAAATATACTTCTACATCAGTGCGAGCAGAATAGAACGCAGAATCAAAGTCAAAGTCAGAATCTTCTGTTCCAATTTTATGACATTCTCCAAGAAATCTTGAATGCAGTTCAATCACATCAAGACTATGATGTAAAATATCCCAAAAAAGCGTCTAAATGATAAAATTGATAGTCTGGAGTGCCACAGCAAGCAAGTTTAGCAATCATCAAGTCAACATAAGCCTTTTTAAAACATGCGTCCATCTTGTTTCAGTGTGTCTTGTGGGCTTTTTACTTTGCTTCATAGACTTTAAGTACTCCACACTTGCTGCAGAAGTTGTTTGGTTCACACATCTTGCAGTTGTACTTGTGGCAGTGGCAATGATAATCCTCCACATATCCACAAGCACCACAATAGTCGCAGGTAAGTCCAAGTTGACTTTGCACGTTCATGTTCTCCAACTGAACTTCAGCCAGCCTTTTCTTGGATAGCTTTCACACCTTCATCCGACCATCCTTTTGCAGCTTGATGATAGTTTTCTCAACATGACATTCCTCACATGGTGATAGGGCTGAGTTGATGTTGTCCATCTCCTGAAGCAGTGTCTCCCATTCACCATCATTCATGTTGATGTGATGTGTGTATTCTTTCCCTTCAAACCGTGATGTGCGCACAAAACTTACATAGCGCATATCCATGTATGAAATGACTTCAAGCCACTTCGTTTGCGTTAAGTAGAGTTTGAAGCCAATGCCACGCAAATTTTTCAAGATCTGGCAAACAATCTTCCACAAAGATGGTGAATAAGCACACCATCTCTCTCCACGTGTGATGCGTAGAAATGGCCCATATTTTCCATACTCCACAGTAACGGCTAAGTTAGCACTAATTTTAAAGCTGCTTGTCTTGTTCTCCATGGCTGCACAATGTACTGATGCCTTTCAGTCCACTCCCTTTTATATCCAACTATCTGCTGAGTCAGCAAACATCTTGCAAAGTTTTGAATTCACTTCAACTCGTCCATGGTTGAATCGAACAAGCTCTGACACATTCGTCTTCAATGGAACATCATCATCATGATGTAAAATGATTCTTTCAGCTACATCTAACATAAGCTCAACTGCCCAAATTGTATTCGCGTTGATAAATGCTGAATCAATGTCATTAGTTGATGGCAGATGCAGTTCTTCACATGCACGTAGAAATGAGTGGATGAAACGATCTCTTGGAATGGTCTTTCCAACAGCTTCCCAATGCTGCTGCAAATTCTTCACTTGCAACATCCAATCCGATTCAAAAGCAGGAAGCTTTGAAAACATCCAGTCAGCAAAATTCACTTTGAAGACGTCATCCATGGTCTCTACACATCGGTGAAGAAGTAATGTTGACATTGTGAAGTTTTGTCGTCACACGTGTATTTATACCACTTTGATGGTGCGTAACTTGTTCAAACGCGATCAAAAAATGGATGACTCAGCAGAATTTATCACTGGTTGACATGTATGTTTCACTCACGCTTTTATGCCACTTGCATGTAATCAAAATATGGTGTGTAACTTTTTTTCAAAAATTGCTAAAATTGCTGAGTCAGCAGAATGTCTCACCTGCAGTTGTAGAGTTCGGGGGAGGGGGGTCGGTCGACCCCCCCCCCCCAAAAAAAAAGAAAAATGTTCAGAATCGTCTGAAACGGATAAATATGCAAAATTACAATTTCGAGGGGAGGGGGTCGCTCGACCCAAAAAATAAAAAATGTTCAGAATCGTCTGAAACGGATAAATATGTAAAAATTACAATTTCGAGGGGGGGGGTCGGTACATAGTATGTCCTAGGGGGGGGGGGTTCGGTACATAGTATGTACTATGGGGGTGGGGGGGTCGGTACATAGTATGTACTGGGGGGGGGGGTTCGGTACATAGTAGGTACTACGGGGGGATGACGTTATCTTTTCCATTTCGACGTCATTTTGCAATGGCGTCACTTTGTAATATATATATAAGTGTGCTCTCTTCACAACTTCCACAGAATACCATCATGGAGTGCTGTTTTGCTTTAGAGAATTCGTTAGTTATTCGCGACATTGCAAAGGTTGATTTACTTTACCACCCTCCAATGCATGAACCGGTGAGAGAGTTCTTCTTGCAGCTGTTTCCAGATCCGGCTCGTGCTGCCGCCATCGCTATGCCAGTTCTGCTCAAGCGAGATGTTATGATTGGGAAGCGGCTTAGTGATATTGAACAGGGTAGATACCACGAGGCGTACATCAGATCAGTCGTCCTGGGGGAAGCAACACCATCCCATCTAGAAGAGGAAGAATACCCGGCCTGGGCTGGATACTTCATGCGTCAACACATTAATCTATGTCGCGGGTGTGGCTGTCTGATAGGTGCAGACAAAGTCATTACTGCCGCTTGCGGCCATCAAACATGTATATCTTGTTCTGTCGCGCGTGCCTATCAGGCAGCCTTGCGGCATGAGTATCTTCTCAAGTGTTTAAGCTGCGGGACCAAGACGAATCACTTCATATTTAATGGTCAGCAGATGTCCCAGTGCGGCAGGCGATATCAAAATGTCATCACCTTTTGCTGAACGGCACCAACAGTGAGGAGTTTCGGCTCCTGGCCGCTCTTTTCAGAGCGGCCGCCACTTATTACAAAATAAGCAAAAACATTTCATCATGGTGTTGGTATATGTGTGTGTATGCATGAGAGTGTGGGAAATGAAAAAAAAAATATCGTCTGTCCCGGCTAGAGGGCAGACTTTTTACTGGTTACCATGACGTCATGACACAGCATGACAGTCACGTCACGTTACCATGACTACGTCTATGACTTCACTTCCGGTCCAGACAGCACTTCCGGTCCAGAGATGATGACGTCACTTCCGCTCCAGACAGCACTTCCGGTCCAGACATGATGACGTCACTTCCGCTCCAGACAGCACTTCCGGTCCAGACATGATGACGTCACTTCCGCTCCAGACAGCACTTCCGGTCCAGACATGATGACGTTACTTCCGGTCCAGACAGCACTTCCGGTCCAGACATGATGACGTCACTTCCATACATGATGACGTCACTTCCAGACAGTATGACGTCACAAAGTGCGGTGGAACTCTTGTTTTCACACTACTATATTTAATTAACAATACAATGATGCTTTCCCACGGAAGTATTCTGGAGCACGATTTTCTATTTCTGTTTCAAGATACTACTACTATCAAGGTCTTCAGTTGTTTTCTGTATGTCCTTTCGTGGTCGATGATGTGTTTTGCAGAGGTGCTTCTCGAAATGTTGATTTCAGAAGTTGCATCAAATTTGCATTTCAGTACTATGATTCACTATTGAATTCCATGTTCGACAGAGACGAAAAAGTTTAAAATCCTCAAAACAAATGTGGTAACTCTGATGGAGATATCTTTATTTCCAAGTGTTTTATTTCTCTTTCGTTGCCAATGCTAAGCTGAAAAATTAAGATTTTGGTCCTGAAAAAACGACATTGGTTTCTTTAGAAAGAGCATATTCCATATTGTTAAATGAAATAAACTTAAAAACTATTTATGTGTTTGCCACAAATTATTGCTGCACTAAAGCATTTAAAACAAAAGGCTAATTTATTGTCCGTGTTGTAAACCTTGAAAACCTTGAAAGATGCTTTAATATACTAATTCTGCTTAATGTTCTTTGAAAAGCGGAGTGATAATTGAAATCATCAGGACCCTTCACTACGGACAGCTACGGAAAATATTAAAATAATTCAACGAGTTGGAGTAGCGCTAGCAACGTGCCAACACAGGCTGGTGAATTCAGGACAACAAACAAACATTTATTATACATCATTCTCTTTTTCGGCATGATGAAAATTTGGAATGCCTAAATCAGTAGAAAGAGCATATCCCATATGTACGGTGGGCTTTGGTTATTATATGTGACCTTCATCTTTCTGAAGGAGTGCGTTCAGATTCCAGATTTACTTAGTTTGTTCTACTAGTATCGCTTCTCAGTTACTATTTCTAGAGATTTATTTTCAAGTGTTGTAACACTTTTCGAGAACTTCTGCAAATAAAATGTAGGACTTTTGGGCGTTATATGAAGGTAGCTATTTCACAATGTTTTCAGCTAACCGCAGACGGTTTTCGTGCCAAGTTTCATGTGATTAGGGAAAAGGAGAAGTTCGTCATTCATTACGCTGCACGACAGACACACAAGTTTGGTGGTTAGAGTGATATGTCCAGCATCGCAACTACAGGGAGCTCAGTTTCTTATTTTAGCGGACATTTTCGTGACCTAATGAAGCATCGAAGTGGCCTCATTCTTGGGAGAGAAAGAAAGAAAGAGAGCACCCAATATCATGGAACAGACTGTGACACTGACCGATCGGTATCTTGAAGTCCATGGTCGAGCCAGTGCTCAAAACAAACAAAGCAGAGCCGAACGGTGCTGCAGAGGAGTCAGTGACAACAGTCATCTTTGTCAGCGATGCGCCCGTCGAAAAGGTGCTACTATTGGGTAAAGCCAGGTCATTTCACTCGCTGTTGTTTCAAGGCGAAGAATGAGTATGGAACAACTCCACGATGTAGCGACAACTCGCATCACCTCTATCGCTTGAACACAACAAGGAAATACATCGCAAGATTGGTGCGGGTGTAACAATACAGATCGAAAAGCGGGGAATGTGAAAAGTGAAGCAACGACTGTAAAACTTCAACATTTCGTTTTCGAGAACAACAAAGATGGGAAGCTATATTTAGCGAACAGAGAAAGTGTACGTTTACAGACACGATATGTCGCAAAGGTAGGCACATAAAGCCAGCTTTAGGCCACGAGAAGAAGGCAGAGGTAGTTGACGAAATGACCTGCCGTACACTTCGCATATCGAGACAATGCCTCAGGCAAGCACCAGATGCACGCCGTTTGAATTGTTGTACGAGCGGAAGGTCAGAGGACCGCTAGATATCCTCAAACAGGTGTGGTTGGATAAAGGCAGTATGTAGCCTGGAAGATTTGTGTAGAGTGCCCCCTGAAAACTTGTTGGAAAACCAAGCGGAATATGTCAAGACAGCAAGAAATCGAAGCTTTACGGTTGATTAAAAGGCCTGCTTGCCAACAGACCACAGCAAGCTTTTACGGCAGTGGAAAAACTGTTTGAGATGCTTAGCAGGATGGGCTACGAGATCTGCTGAAAGAATATTATCGACCGCGAACATAACAAAGGAGACGTCGGAATGCAACCAGATGATGAAAATTAGGAAGTCGTGGGGGAGGGCAACGACGCTAATACCAGAAGGCATATAAGATAAGGTGTGCCGTTTTTGTCATGGGAAAGAAAGAATAGAAATAAGATAACGACTAGAGGAAAGTCGGTGTAAAGTGAGTTGATAAGCAACAGCGAAGTTATGTTAAGGGCAGAGAGTTGTGTAAGAGAGAATGATTGTCAATAAAAACCGTTTAAACGAGAATATATGAGCACATAAAAGATTAAAGCATTACTTAATAAAGTTGTGAATGGTGTTCTTCAAGGATATCTGTCAACGTTTCGTGTTAATTGCAATATAATAAACATTAAAAAGTCTTCAAAGCCGAATTTTTATTGTCATTTTTTCGATTATTTGAATATTATCGGATTTTGTATAGTACAATTCGGTAAACATGCACCAGATTAAACTTTATTTTGTGTTGGGCGTCAATTTTACTCCATAACCACAAGCAAACAGCACCTACGCGCCAGGATAACAGTCACCCATAACTATCACATTTCATACCGTGAAAAACTTATAATCCAGTATCTTTCAACCAATTTTCATTAAATTTCACAAAGAATATGACTATGTACATCATTTTATATTATACTTCTACTGTGCAGCAATAAAACACTGTAGTTGCAATAGCTGTGGAGAACCTTCAAGTGGCAATGCTACACATTTTTATCAGATATCAACATCTTCCAATATTTTGGCAAATTTCAAAATATTGCCGTTGCAAACATGCAATGCATGTTTTCGCGGTTCAAAAATAAAAATAAACAATTAGGTGAATAGCTTTGGAGAATTAACAACGTTAATTAATCTTGTTAGTTTACACTATTACCTTTATTATTAATAGTCATATTTATTTTATTATTATCATCCTTTTATTTCTATTGCTATTGTTATTACAGTGTTTTTCAATACTAGCAGTCATTATGAATTTGATCTTGAAATTTCCTGTCGCTGCTCCAATTCAACAACGTTTATCAAACTGCAAAATTAAACAAAATGCTAAAATGTGACTGACAAAGCAACCATACTTGGCAAACTGTCGCAAAAAATGCGACACAGACTCATATCAGATGATAATATTAAGTGCACACGAAGAACAAGTGTTTTGACAATGCCAAAGTTATACAACAAAAAATATTTCGACAAAACTGATGATCTTCAAGACGCATGCAATGCAATGAAATTGCTTCAATCGACTGAACCAAGCCAGGATGGGCAGAAAGAAATAACTAAAAATAGAAAATTCAGTATGCCCAAAACGGAAACATAAAAAGTTCAATACGTTCAAATGGAAACCGAGTGTTATCGTCTTCTTTGCACGAACATAGAATGATTTTACGTAATACTGATGAACTCTTCTTGCAAATATTGTTTTAGAATGCATTCGCTATTTATTGGCAAAAAAGCGTAGTTAATATGGACAGTGCATAAGATAGAGGGCTAATTAATGCAATATTTTGTAATGTCACGAATACGACGTTATACTACAGGTAATACCATAGCTAAACAGCGTTGAACCACGTTGAACTAACATTGCGACTTGAAGAAAAGTTGGATAGATACCGTAATATAACGTCAGACCAACGCTTATTGAAAAAGAAATAGCTTCTATCTGCCGAGTTTGGATAGATATATCACAACTAAATTACGAGTAGATCTAATATTTGATCAGTCCGACGTTGGTACGTTAAATCGCAATTTGAGTGACGTCATTCTATTTGACATTACATGATATTACATGTCAATCCAATATAATGATAAATCTAAGTCCTTAACATTTGATAAAACGCCATCAGACTATGGAAGAAACTACTAATTATTTTTTTCATTTTTGTAGAGGAAAATATCCATTTCAGGTGATCAACCAAAGTGCTTATAAAGGACTGCTTCTTATTTAGTGCAGTCTTCGGTTAATTCTAAACACACTCGTACATGTCAGAGTATTCGTCTTCCAGTTGTTGATCCACACGTTCCGCAGTCGTGTCTCTCCTACGTTTATTCCAGCGCCCTCCCTTTGCTGCCAAACTGCTATATCTTTCTTCAGGTAGGGTTTCCTCCACGTTATGTGCCGTGACTAATTTTTCATAGGTTTCTCTTTCATCCTCGATGTTCTCGCTAGCCGGTTCTTGCCCTCTATTCGGTAACTCCTGTATTGTCTGAGGCGATGGAGACCCGTTTTCGCGTTTTCTCCGTAGCAGGAAGACCAACAATAACGCTACGATGGGGAGTAAAACTACTGCTCCTACCAAAGCAGCCACTAGAATTAGCTGGTTTTGCCATAGTTTGGACTTGGTAATAGTTTTCTGATCAACGGCAAGATCTGAAAAATATTAGACATTTCCATTAGTGATCCTTGTTCATTACTTAAGGTTCAAAATAAACGCGGAACAATAATACTAAAAAGTATTCATTTCATCTATTAGTCTATTTTCATTTGATCTATTTTCAAAGTTGAATGCATCTTACCGAACATTATTTTGCACACCGAGGAGTACGGATATTTACAGTCTACGTCCTCCCAAACCCCTGTTGGGGTCATACACATGCAGTCTTGACTGCTCTTGAAGTTGTCAGGTTGACCTTCACCCCAGTTTGTAAACACCATGAGCTCGTCACGTGCCTGCCATTCCCATTGCCCTTCTCTTCGCAAATCTTGTCCATCCGTGTAGATATTAGTATTGCGGGCTAAACAAGTTTTTTTTTCAAAAACCATTACAATACACATACACATTTTAAATGGCATTGTGTGAGGATTTAAAAAAAGACTTAGATAATTCTAAGGAGGAAATATGATCTTAAATTACTGACGCTGAATTTCTTCAAACAGTGAAACGCATCTCTTCAGGAATAAGACTACAAGCCAAATTTATTGCATTAGTCTGGTTCTAGTTAAGAGCAAGGTGCTCTTTCCAACCACAACAGTCCTGTTGTTGAAAACAGTAATTTTACACTTGTAGCGCGCCATCTTAAAATTACATACAGACTTACATTAACCTTACATTTGGAAATATTTGAAATGACTTTATCCTCAGTAGAATCCTGAATGTCCACCAAGTTGCCACCCATGAGGTTGCAATGGTCAAAGGCTTTTAACCATGTCAGCTTTTTCTCCACAAACAAGTAACAAACCCGCTTTGAAACGACATCGCATTGGTCTAAAATTATACATAAAACCTGCCTGTATAATCTGGAAAGCTCCCTAATTCGGGCAAAATATTTCAGTCCATTTTAATTATCCATTGCTTTTTATGTAATAAGAACCTTGGTAAGTCAGACACGTCCCTATTCCTGACCCATAACACAATTTGTCAGATCCAGTTCTTTTACTGAATGAATAACCCTTGCGATTCTAGCAAGCAATGGCACCATCTGTTCGTGGCCCTTTGTGTGAAATTTCAATAAGCTAAGCAATAAGCCGCCGGTAGCGTGACTGGCCTTGTACAGCCCCAAGTGGTTATATGTTAAGTGTCTGGCTTTGTTCATTGAAATCGCCAGAGAAATTAACTGCATAATATTTTTAATACAAATTAATAAAAGAAAAATAGAAAGAAAGCATAATTATGAAAATCTTGATGAAGGATATGTTGGAAAATTATATTGTACTGGGCCCTTTTTGGTACCATTTTGAATAGCAGTCATCTGCCCACCCTCACTTTTAGGCGTGGAATGTTTGGGTCGTATATGTATATATATATTTGGTTTTTGTTTCTTATTTTTGCACATGTTACGGGTGAGGGAGGTGAGAGTTACTTAATGAGAAATAAAATTCCCTTCTGGTTTTTTCAGAGTCTACTGAACTTTCAATCCAAATGGTTTTAACGTGCCGCAGTTTTGAAACACAAGGATAATTTTATGTTTTCAAGTCAAGTTAACCAGTTTCGTTCATTGCAATTAGTCATTCAGTGCTATTAAATTAAGCATTCTGTAAGGGTACTTAATGATAACTTCTTAGAATGCTGGGAAACTGAGAATTGTTATGGATTCTTTTACGACTTGAGTTTAGTTCACTCCAAAATATTAAAAAAACTTGAGAAAATACAATTTTCCCTTTCTTACAAATAAACAATAATGCTTAAAAGCTTAAGTGAGTACGTAGATATATTAATCGAAAAGCTTTTTAAGCGAGGCCTTTGCTTACACTGACAGCTCGATCCCGCCCAGCCGTGTCGACACCCGGACACGCATTCGCCGGTGGTCTTGTCACAAGCTTCGTCTGCGTCTGCGCAATGACAGTCCCAACACTCCATTCCCCATTTGCCGTCCTCACACCCTGATAATTAACTTTTATATTGAAATACCATCCTCACTTCTGAACACTGCGTATTTTTCATCAATGTGAATATCGGAGATAGAAAGACCAGAACGTCTTCAAAACATAATTCAGAAAGTATCTCAAACATAACTACTTTCATTACACTTCTGGTAGCGGATTGAGGCACTGCACCTTTCTCTTTAACCCCTGATCTTCAAAATTCTTTCAATGACGGCAAAATAATGTAAACCTCACCCCAGTTTCTTCCCCCACACACATACACACCAGGCACTTCTTCTTGCATGTCAATCTTGCCCAACACATTAATAATCACATCAGATCAGTTATAATTAGAAATAATTAACTATTTCTTTTTAATAGCTTGGATAATGTTATATTAATTAGTATTTTTAAGGTGCCCTACATTTGTAAAATTTTATGGCAATCTCTGATTTAAGAGGCTAAAATCGTTCTACACATGCAAAATAAGTGTTGCAAAACATTGTTTAGTGCTTTTTCTTCACCCTTTGTAGGTTTTTACCCCTTATTATAAAAGCCACGCAGAAAAATTCCATTGACAATGTTCAAGCATATTTTTTATATCTTGAACATGCGCAATTAAACAAATATAAAGTTGTTTCTGTTATGGCGCACACAAGAGTCAGTGACAAATTGCTTTGTAATTATATACTTAAAGCGATTAAAACGTACATGTGCGGAAGTGTTTCACTTTATAGAGCTGCACTTGTTTTATTGAGAACGGCTGGGATAGCAATGATAATTGTTAATTCATGTTTTGCGAATCTTTTTCTGACAATCACTGCCTCGTATTGCGGGCCAGTTAATAAAAGCAACGATGCCGATTAAAAAAGGAAAACAACTTAGTTCTGTTCAATGCAGCAGATTTGCATTAGACATCAACACTAGAAAGAATCGTTCTACCCGCAAGAATTCATTTGTGACTAGCAAACGCTTGCTCAGTGTGAGTTGGAAAACTAAATCATTTACATTTTATTCTGTTGATAAACTTCACTCACAAATTGGTGCTTATTCTTGTTGAATTTATCAACAAAAATTCCGGAAGTGATGGTTAAACCAGGTTTACAGAAAAAAAAGAAAATTCGTGTGTATGTGCATATGGTATATTTTTGTCTGACTGATAATTAAACTTCAAAACCTCAAATTACAATCAAGGAATCACACCCTGAGTATCCAACAGTGTTACTCATTTTTTCGGACACCTTATAAATGTTTAAGTATTTAAGTTACATATCAAAAGTAGTATGAGATAAAACTCTTATGACATGCCGATATTCTCTCTCTCGCGCTCTCTCTCTCTCTCTCTCTCTCTCTCTCACTCACTCTCTCTCTCTCTCTCTCTCTCACTCACTCACTCTCACTCTCTCTCTCTCTCTCTCTCCTACCTGGCATTTTGATTTCGCAGACAAAGGGTGAGCGGTGGAAGCAAGATACTTCAAGCCAGCTGCCATCACTCTGTACCACTGCTCCTTATGGTCACTGCCTTTTTCCCAGTTCGTGTAATTGATGACGTCACCACCAGTAGCCCACCACCACACGCCTGTTTTCCTATCATATGTGCCATCTGTGTGCACACTAGATGCCATTGCTGTAAGCATAATCACGAATACATTGTTATGTATCTATTAATTACTGGTTTCTTGAACAAAACAAGGATGGAAGAAAATTAAGACAATGGCTCGCGGAGGCACATAGGAAGACAGGAATAAAAGAAAACACGTGGGCTTATACAATTTTAGTGTGAGTAATTTTAACCAATTTTAACTAATGGGCCATGTTCGGGCACTCTTAAATCACAAATCCAACCATCAAAAACACAGTGTACCTAACACTTAAATCAAACGGATCTGTTATAAGACACATAAACCAATGAAAATAATAATAAACAACAAAACATATATACACAAATTTAAATGGGATATCGGTTGGACGGTTTTTCACTTGTATTCAGTTCTGTTAAGTGATTACCCAAAAACGGTCAAAAGAGCCGCGTAGAACCAAACCTAAGCTTATAAGCTGTTGACAAAATATGATTTCTATGACCATGATAAAATCTGTCATTAAAATAGATTAACGTGTGAACGCACTCATCCCTCCCTCATTAATTTCAGGATTCTTGAACAAAATTACGATGGAAGAAAATTAAGGTAATGGTTACATGCATACGTAGACAGGAATAAAACGAAAACGTGTTTAATGTGTTATTTTAAACCGATTTTTAACTCATGAATCACATTCGGCCAATATAATTTGAAGAATTAATTTGGTCTTAATTTGAAATCGGTGTCAAGCTAATCCTTTCAACTGTAAAATGTTCACGACTTCAGTTGAGACCAGTATGTAATTTTTATAAACATATTTTTCGACACCTCAGTAGTTTTATTTCCCAGTCTTTTACATCGGATACCGGCGGATGGCGGACGACCGTCTATGTAAAAAAAATATAATTTTGATAAGCAAAATACACAGATTTGACTTTTGAAACATACAAAACCTTTCGAAAATCCAATATATTCTTTATCTCATTTTAAGGTTTTGATATTGAAGTCAACATAGTCACCATTTTGAATAACATCGCTGATGATCAAGATAACACTCGGATAATTTTTTTTAACATACTCAAACATTTGAAAAAGCCGCTGTCATGGCGGTCCAAAGCTTTACGCGCGAATGGTTTCGTATCACGAAGGATATAGGTGTTTTACAGCTAAAGGTTATAGATAATTTACGTGTCGGGGTTTATTTTGAAACGAGATGGTGGATAACAATAATTTTATACAAGGAGAAGAAGCATTCGCATTTTGATGGTGGAAGGTAAACCGTGACAGAGAAAATTTTTAATTTGTCTCTTTGTAAAAAAAAGTTATAAAGCCCAACAATATTAAATTTGAAGGTGGCCATGCTGGAGGTTTCTACAGAAAGTTTACTCACAAACTTAGTAAGTGACACGTACATTGTCATTGAAGCCTTGTTTTTGGATATTATGGTCCAGATCTTAAAATGCACATCAAAATTACCACATGCAGATAAATTAAGATCAGAGGGCGCGATTCTATACGCTATAATCTAACCTACCTTAAACAGTGAATCAACTAAATTTGTTTTAGCTTTAACGTATTAAGGAGTAACTTTTACATCATATGCACAAGGTACATATAAACATGCAATTTTTACTTTTGTACGTTCCCCACTGAATTCTGTTGGCAATCGCAATATTATCACAATGAATCAATACAGACGTATGCTGTCAACACAAGGAGGACACGAGGTCAATGATATAACCACATCCGTCAACTCAAAGGCAGTTATATCCACGAAAGCATATTGAAGTTGCTTGCTGGACCATTCTCCACTATCAACCATAAAAATCTGCAACTATTTTCTAGCGGTAAGGCCACCTAGAGCTGTCTTGAGGCAACCGAATAATCCATAATAATAAATATAAATGCATTTGATCTGGATTGAATTTAAACATTTAATTTGGCTGTACATAGCGCTGCTCTTAATGCATTCGACGCATTTGCAAGAGTAATATCATTATGGAATCGCGTAGTATATAATCGTATAAACAGTTCGTGTAGCTATAACTAGGATGACTTCCATAATCTCAAGTTCACTTTCATGTATGTATAATTATTTTAAACGAGGAAAAAATGAAGTTTCTTTTTCGTGCAACTGACATATCACTAAAACTGCAAATACAAGAAAAACGCAGTGACCAGACCGAGATAAAAACTCTATGTCTTGCGTAGAATACAAGTCTGTTATTTTCTGTACCCGACGTGAAAAATGTGGTTGTGACAAGGTAGAATTATTTATTCAGAAAAAAGCAACTGAGGCCATTGAACTGCACGAGATATTTTGACGGCAACCTCTTAAAAGGGTTTGTTTTTTATTTTTATGCTATTATTTTCTTATTATCTTACTAGAATATATTGTTTTATGAAAGCAGTAAGATCATGGTACAATATAATAAAACTTTTCGGAATCGAATTTTTCTTTTTAAGATGGCATAACTGGTCAAAATACGGAATAAAAATAACTATAGTTCTTTAGTTGAGGCATACATTGCCATTTTTCTTTAGGCACATATTCGTCTGATGTTAATCTTGTGCTAGACAAGCGCACTATTCAGTTAGCCATCACAATCGTTTCACAAAGGACACTCATGAACTTAAAAGGTACCTTTTGCTAAGTCGGTCACTACAGCATTTTCTTCCTCATCGTTAATGTGCACTAAGTGACTTCCGAAGCTTTCACAGATACCCTTGGCATCCGCCCAATCCTTTCTTTTGGTTACAGCCATGTAGCAGCTTTCCTTGAATGTGGCATTACAATAGACTCCTGTATTAGTGCAGAAAATAATGGAATTCAATCACTCAAATAATGAATTAAACAACACCCATAACAAGTATAGTTAGTCCAACCGCATTTTATAATTAAATAACATTCAAAATTTAGTTGGCAAAATTGAATTTTTTAATTGAATAATAATTGTGAATTGTATAATAACTTATCTCTAAAAATCTCAGTTACGACGTCTAAATCCCAATTACACGACATTTTAAGCTCGGTTAGACATTGTGTGGTAATATTGAGCAAAGAACCAATAAAACAAGTGGCATTTTAGAGCAGAGAGAGCCAGAGAGGGGCAGAGAGAGAAAGAGAGAGAGAAAAAAAGAAAGAAAGAGAGAGTGAAAGAGAGATAGGAAGAGACAGAGAGCAAGACAGAGAGAGAAAGAGAGAGAGAGAGAGAGAGAGAGAGAGAGAGAGAGAGAGCTCACCACAGTCCACTTCATCAGTTCCATTGAAGCAGTCTTTATCAAAGTCGCAGACGTAACTCATACTAATACAGTTGCCGTTACCACAGTCAAACAGTGTCGCGTCGCATGTGGAGTACTCTAAAGGCAATTAAATGTATATTATTTTATGGTAACAGTTAAAATTGAATTGAATCTTAGAGTTGCATCTGACCAAAATTGAAGTACATATACACTTGTTCCATCTAAACGCACAATTGCTTTGCGATCACAGAAGCTTAAAGCGCATTTATTGTTTAAGTTTGTAAATGTGTTTCATTTGTAGGTCAGAATCAGCTCCACACTCCAGTCACATGCAAGAGTCTATTACAGCTCGACTGTATTGCGATATGTATCTAGGTGGTTCGTTTGTTGGGAACGTGGGTGAGGAACAAATGCCAGTTCGGTTCTAAAACAGTTGAATCGTTCACTTCCGCTTTTATTCGTAGTGAGCCTCAGACATGGAGCTCTAATTTATCATAAATCTATGTATTTTATCTGTATCTTCGCTGATTTGTAACAATAGGATCTAAAATATTTGAACTCGATTTTAAAAAATTAAATCAAAATAGTCTTCCGGTATTGCTAAAATAATTGTGTAACTGTACCCTGTAGAGTAAGTATGAAATCGCAAAAAGTACAAAAACATTCGTAATAAACCGAGAAAACTTCGAAAAGTACAACGCTGTAAACATTACTCGTATTAGGACAAATCCACTGAGTATGTGCGCAGGGATGGGGGAGGTAATGCATGCACTAATGTTATAGCTAGTGCTGGCGTCAGACATGCTGTGCACAGGAGGATGAGCTAGTCTCATATTCCGACGCACACTCCCTGTGGATGGGTCATTGACACGTGCAAAATAGTACAAAATGACATTGTCTGCTAAAATATTGAAGTCCGATACCATTGTGATGATAGCAAGCGTTGCAATAAAACTGTATCTGAGCTGAGCAAAACGGGCTTGTTAAATAACTGTGAAGTGGAAAAACTATGACATTATTTTCATTCTTGTATAAGCAATAATCAGGTGAAACTTTGGAATGCTAGAAAATCTCTACAGAACTGGATTATTTTTACACTTTGTCGTTTGTATAAAAACCAAAGCCACTTCCAAACGCAACTTGTGCCAATTTACTTAAAGAAACAACGACCCGAAATGCATCCTTGTGGAAGTCTAAAACGTAGCCTATGCCGTGCACCCTTTTCGATGTGAAATTTTAGCCTGTAAGTCCTGCAGGCCAAATAGCTTGCAATCCATGCTGATAAAAATTGCCTCCGAGACCTTATCATAAATTTATTCCAATGAATACATACTCCACAGCCAGTTGTGTCAAAGGAAGCCGATAGATCAAGTAGGACAAGAGCAGATTTTTACGATTCACATGCAAAACAGCTCTCATCACTAATTAAGAACAAAGACGTCTTATGGGAACGAAATTTAGGATTTATTTTATGATTGCCAGAACGCGTGCGAAGGAAACAGTAATAATTTGACTGGCAAATACGCCCTGCAATTACACACACCTGTACTCACCGCTCTTTTATTATCAAAACGTCACATTAAGCACTACTGGATCTTGTAACCGGCATCGTCATAGCAACAAAATTATCCGACAGACGAGTGCAAAATATGTAATTTATAACAAAATATATTTGTATAAAAATCGTGAAATAAAAATAAAATCAGAATAGTTTTAGGACATATTCAAAAACCTTCCATTAGCCCGGCGCTCTTTATGCCCTCACATTTCAGTGCCAGAGGCTGACGGAGGGTTTTTCAGATCAACCTAGATCCACCCAAGATCTTAAATTCTATACTACTCAAAGAGGCGAACTGTCTCCTTTTTTGGTTCTGAAAGCAAATCTATACGGATAAGTTCGCACAAAATATTGCTAAATTTCAAAAATGCACATTTTGAACCAGTTTTAATCCGTTCCAATAGTACATTGTTAAAAAGTACAAAGCAAACTAATAAAAAGTGGAAAAGAACATATTTTCTTAACCAATCGCAGACACACTGTTAAATGTTACTTCCTGAAATCGGAGTGTGAAAATTAACAAGCAACACTCCTTTTTCTAAAATTAGATAATTACCAGTACAGGCATAGG
This sequence comes from Protula sp. h YS-2021, assembly GCA_949752745.1. Lineage (NCBI taxonomy): Eukaryota > Metazoa > Annelida > Polychaeta > Sabellida > Serpulidae > Protula > Protula sp. h YS-2021. The sequence continues at coordinate 61,124,874 of OX457029.1, read as the reverse complement.
GAAGAAGCACCTTACTGTAGTCAAAGAAATAAGCTAGACAGGCACTTACAGACATACATGTGTGTACACGACTTTCAAACAATCAACTGCTTAAGAATCCCATGCTCTTTCTTTTATTGAACACCTAGAGTACATGCATTTGTGATCTTTTCGCTTTAGAGCATGAAATATCTACGATCTGGTGAAATGCAAAACGTTTTCCTCTGATTTTACGCTTGTGGCACACGCCGATTAGGTTTTATAGTGATTACCCGTGGATGTTACCACAGATTTTCTTTTAAAAAGAAATCTTCGATCACATGGGAGGTAAAAGGACATTAGCGAACCCATTGTTCAATATAGCGCACCCATGATTTCATGAATAAAATTATATTCTCTCCCTTTAAAGGCAATTGAGATTCGAATTATTCCTCTCGATTTTTTCACAGACAGGTATGGTAACACATGTGATACCAAATACCACCCACCCACCCCTTTCAACTTGCAACGCTGGTATTCAAATAGACAAACCCCGTCACTTCTCTAGGCACAATATAACTAAACCATTATGTTAGGATCTGCAGAAATCATTTTTATTCGGGGGACATTAAACTTGATTATTTTTTAAAGATTTCAGGAAGTGACAAATGTGTATTGGAATAGAGTGACAATATAATAAATTACCCCAGTCATCGTGTTCGCCACTGAAGTAGAAGTAATCGTTGTCTCCGTCACATTCAGAGCTAGCCGGGATACAACGTTGGTTTGCGCATCGAAACCAGCCACGCTCGCAAGGCGGTCGTTCTGTTAAATATGAGAAGCAATAAAGAGCAGAAAAAGAATCTGATTGTGGTCTGTACTCCGAGTTTCTTTGTATAAAACAGTGCTGTAGAATTTTGATATGAAAAAATATCCTTGTTTTCCGTCAACTTTTTTACTTAAACCAGGAGTACCATTTTATTTTTCAAAAATTTGTCAAAAATTCTTGCTTTGTTTTAAAATCGCAAAAAATAATCTGATGGTTTTTTTTGAAATGTTTATATGATATAATACTTATTGCCAATTAAAAAGTTGCTACTGTGAACCATTTCAAAAGCCAAATTTTAGGGAAACATTTCTCCTCTAAAGGGACATATGCAAAATTTTTCTACCATCCTGATTAACATTTTTAACTTAGGTCGATTTCTTTTTCTCAATGATAAATTAAACGTAGATTTATGACATCGATTCAATGTTGCACAAAAAACGTTGATTAGAGGTCGGAGAAAAGTTGTGTTTTTCTTGCGAGCAATAGCAACTTTTAAACAATGTTGCTTATCTAACGTGTATTCCACGTTGTAACTAGGACAATAGTTGACGTTGATCTGTCGTCGCGACCTATCACAACCTAAGTACAACAAGCCTGAATGGTGTGATTTGGTGGGATCGGCGTCGCAACCTCAAATCGACGTTGATTTGGCCTTAGGATGTTTACTTGGTTGTTTTGATAGCACATCATTAGTACAGTGTTAATAAGTATAAACAAATCAACAAAAAAGCCAGCAACTAATGTAAAAGTGAAAAATGCCTATTAATTTAATCATGCGTGGACACACAGTTCCATTTCGCCCCAACACAATCCGAGTGTTCCAAAAATTATATAAACAGAGTACGGGCACGGACGGGGGCACGCTACTGCAGTCACAGTCAAGAAAGTGAATTAGTCAGGCAGTTATAGTCATACATGCATGTATACAAGTTTTCAACACTCATTTTGAAACGCAGAGTTCAAACTGCGTTAAAAGGGGGAGAGGGTAATTCTTATTCACAAAGTCACAACCAAGAAGAAGCCTATGCTCTTTCTCTCTTTTTTGAAAAACCAGAGGTACATACGTTTGCGAAGAGAATCTGAGAATCTAGTGAAATGTGCCACCCTTTCCCTTTTGTTTTACGCTTGTCACCCCGGTTAGGTTTTATTCTGAGTACCTATCCATGTTAACAAAGGTATTATTTTGACAAACAAACCTTCAATCACATAGAGTAGGGGGGCACTAAGGAACCGATTGGTCACCATGCCTGCCCATGACTTTGTGAATAAGAATTACCCTCTCCCCCTTTTAACGCAGTTTGAATTATGTCCCCCTCTCCGGGTTCTTTTTTTTATAGATAGATATTTGTAACACACATGATACCACGTAACACCCATCCACGCTCCGTCCAACTTTCAACGCTGGTATTCAATAAACGAACTGTGTCACTTAAAAACTCAACCATAATGTAAGGATCTGCAGAAACTATTTTCATTACGGAGACATTAACATTAATCATTTTTAAAGATTTCTCAAAGTGACAAATGTGCATTGGAGTAGAGCGCTAATATAATAAATTACCGCAGTCATCGTGTTCGTCGCTGTAGTCTCCGTAATCATTATCTCCATCACATTCATAGCTAGCCGGGATACAGCGTTGGTTTGCGCAATTAAACCCGCCATTCTTGCAAGAAGTCTCTCTGGGTTCTTTTTCTTTATAGACTGATATGCGCAACACACGTCATACCAGTACCACCCACCCACACTCCCTCCAATTTCCAACGCTGGTATTCAATAAACGAACTGCGTCTCTAAAAAAACTCCATACTGTAAGGACCTGCAGAAACCATTTTCATCAGGGAGACATTAAACTTAATCATTTTTAAAGATTCCTCAAAATGACAAATGTGTGTTGGAGTGGAGCGATAATATAATAAATTACCGCAGTCGTAGTGTTCGTCACTGAGGTCCCTGCAATCGTTGTCTCCGTCACATTCATAGCTAGCCGGAATACAGCGATGGTTTGCGCATCTAAACCCGCCATTCTCGCAAGGTAGTCTTTCTGTTAAATATTAGAAACAGTAAGAAACAGAAAATTTTCATTATGGAGACATTAACATTAATCATTTTTAAAGATTTCTCAAAGTGACAAATGTGCATTGGAGTAGAGCGCTAATATAATAAATTACCGCAGTCATCGTGTTCGTCGCTGTAGTCTCCGTAATCATTATCTCCATCACATTCATAGCTAGCCGGGATACAGCGTTGGTTTGCGCAATTAAACCCGCCATTCTTGCAAGAAGTCTCTCTGGGTTCTTTTTCTTTATAGACTGATATGCGCAACACACGTCATACCAGTACCACCCACCCACACTCCCTCCAATTTCCAACGCTGGTATTCAATAAACGAACTGCGTCACTTAAAAAACTCCATACTGTAAGGACCTGCAGAAACCATTTTCATCAGGGAGACATTAAACTTAATCATTTTTAAAGATTCCTCAAAATGACAAATGTGTGTTGGAGTGGAGCGATAATATAATAAATTACCGCAGTCGTAGTGTTCGTCACTGTGGTCCCTGCAATCGTTGTCTCCGTCACATTCATAGCTAGCCGGGATACAGCGTTGGTTTGCGCATCTAAACCCGCCATTCTCGCAAGGTAGTCTTTCTGTTAAATATTAGAAACAGTAAGAAACAGAAAATTAGCCTGTCTGTGGTCCGTACTCCCAGTTTCTTTGTATAAAACGCCGCGGTCTACGCCGCAGTGCTGTGGAATTTTGTTGTTGAAAATACTCTTGTGTTTTTCTTTAACGTTTTTATTTAAACCAGGAGTACCTTTTTATTTTTAAAAATATGGCAAAAATTCTTCCTTTGTTTTAAAATTAAAAAGCCTAGTATGACAGTTTTTTTAAAACGTTTATATGATATAATACTTATTACCAATTTAAAAGTTGCTACTGTGAAGCGTTTGAAAAGCAAAAATTTTAGGGAGGCATTTCTCCTCTCAATGGAAATATGAAAACCTTTTCTGCCATCCTGATTAATCTTTTTAACTTAACTCGATTTCTTTATTCTCAATAATAAATTAATCGTCGATTTATGACATCTATTCAATTCTACACAAAAACGTTGATTAGAGGTCGGAGAAAAGTTGTGTTTTTCTTGCGAGCAATAGCAACTTTTAAACAATGTTGCTTATCTAACGTGTATTCCACGTTGTAACTAGGACAATAGTTGACGTTGATCTGTCGTCGCGACCTATCACAACCTAAGTACAACAAGCCTGAATGGTGTGATTTGGTGGGATCGGCATCGCAACCTAAAATCGACATTGATTTAACCTTAGGATGTTCATTTGGTTGTTTTGATAGCACATCATTAGTACAGTGTTAATAAGTATAAACAAATCAAACAAAAACCAGCAACTAATGTAAAAGTGCAAAATGCCTATTAATTTAATCATGCGTGGACACACAGTTCCATTTCGCCCCAACACAATCCGAGTGTGAAATTAATAAGCGACACTCCTTTTCCAAAAATTATATAATAAGAGTACGGGCACGGCCGGGGGCACGTTACTGCAGTCACAGTCAAAGAAAGTGAATTATTCAGGCAGTTATAGTCATACATGTATGTATACAAGTTTTCAACACTCATTTTTAAACGCAGAGCACAACCAGGAAGAATCCTATGCTCTTTCTCTCTTTTTTGAAAATCCAGAAGTACATACGTGTGCGAAGGGAATGTGAATCGTTTTAGAGCATGAAATATCTGCGATCTAGTGAAATGTGCCACCCTTTTCCTTTTGTTTTACGCTTATCGCACACCCCGGTTAGGTTTTATACTGAGTACCTATCCTTGTTATCAAAGGTATTATTTTGACAAACAAACCTTCAATCACATAGAGTAGTTAGGAACTAAGGAACCGATTGGCTACCATGCCTGCCCATGTCTTTGTGAATAAGAATTACCCTCTCCCCATTTTCACACAGTTTGAACTCGAATTATCTCCCCCTTTCCGGGTTTTTTTTTATAGATAGATATTTGTAACACACGTGATACCACGTAACACCCATCCACACTCCGTCCAACTTCCAACGCTGGTATTCAATAAACGAATTGTGTCACATAAAAAGATTTTAAAGATTTCTCAAAGTGACAAATGTGCGTTGGAGTAGAGCGCTAATATAATAAATTATCGCAGGCATCGTGTTCGTCGCTGTAGTCTCCGCAATCATTAACTCCATCACATTCATAGCTAGCCGGGATACAGCGTTGGTTTGCGCATCTAAACCCGCCATTCTCGCAAGGAGTCTCTCTTTGTTCTTTTTCTTTATAGACTGATATGCGCAACACACTTCATATCAGTACCACCCACCCACACTCCCTCCAATTTCCAACGCTGGTATTCAATAAACGAACTGCGTCACTTAAAAAACTCCATACTGTAAGGACCTGCAGAAACCATTTTCATCAGGGAGATATTAAACTTAATCATTTTTAAAGATTCCTCAAAATGACAAATGTGTGTTGGAGTGGAGCGATAATATAATAAATTACCGCAGTCACTGCAGTGCTGTGGAATTATGGCCTGAAAAATTTATCATAAGCTATTTTTATTTAACTCAGCAGTACTTTTTTATCTTTGAAAATTTGACAAAATTCTTCCTTTGTTCTTTTTTTTTTTGCAAAAGAAAGTCTGTCGGCTTTTTAAAAACAATTTGTATGATATAATACTTATTATCAGTTTACATCTTGCTACCTTGAAGCATTTGAAGACCGAAGTTTTAGGGCTTCGTGTCTCCTCTAAATGGTCATATACGAAATTTTTCTGCCATTCTTGTTAGCCCCCTTTCTTTCAGTAGTTTTTTCTTGATCTCAGTAATAAATTAAGTGTTGATTTCCGACATCAATTCAACGTTACACGAAAACGTTAATAAAACAGCAAAAAAGTGTTGTTTTTGTTGCAGCTAATACCAACTTTTAAACATCGTTGTTTAGCAGTAAGTATTAAAAAAGTAAAAAACCTATTTTTTATTCATGCGTGGACAAAGTGTTTAATTTTGCCCACCGCTAAAATCGGAGCGTGAAGTTTAATAAGCATCACCCCTTTTCCCAAAATTATATAATGATAAGCACAAGCACAGAGGATGCACGCTACTGAAGGAAAAGAAAGCAAACCAAACAGGAATTTATATTCATAATGTGTGTTCGCAATTTTTCACCACCCATTGTTAGACGCAGAGTACAGCCAAGAAATGTTTTCTTGTTTTCCACCACATTTTTTCATTTACCTCAGCCGTGCTTTTTTATTTCTGAAAATCTGACAAAGATTCTTCCTTCGTTCTATTTTCGCAAACTATAGTGTAGCGATTTTTTAAAAGGTCTATATGACATAATGCCTCTTATTAATTGAAAAGCTGCTACTGTAAAACATTTGAAGAGCAATTTGGAGGGATACATTTTGCCTCTGAATGATTATATAGCAACCTTTTTCTGCCATCACGGGTAATCTTCTTTGCCTCTTTTGCTTTTTGACAGTAATAAATAAACTTAACTCACACTGTCATATTAGTTAAACAATTAAGGAATTCTTCGTTTCAAGCAATAACTCTTACGGTTGGAGATCGTTTTACTTACGGTCTCGACAAAAAAAGAAGAGGCCACTTCGGAATTTTTATATTTTTCGAAATTTCAGTGACCCAGTATTATTTCTTGTTTCCTCAAAAATCTAGTTTGCCAGTTTGCAAAATGTTAAAAAAAAGGTGGTGTCGAACGAATGAGCGAGGTTTTCTGGTTGTTGACTTACTGGTGTAAAAACTGCGGATCCCAAAAGGGATACTACTAGATTTGTACCATTAAGGTTCAATAAATGTAAAATATTAAAACCAAGCACTAACGCAGTAAAACTTGGTAATCTTTTTATTATGTTTTTGTTATAATTGTTCTCTTCCACTTATCCCAGACCGGTTTCTGTCTAAACTGACTTCTAAACTGACGTTCGGAAAGCTTGCAGTGATAGGTGGAATACGTGAGAGGGGGGTCTCTTCAATTTTGAACCTTAATTTGACTTTTTTAACCATCAGAGTAAAACCTTGCTATTATGGGGCTTTAATATACAAGATGTTTGTGTGCAATTCTGATAATATGCTAATTTTTACTTGAATTTTCTGAGCACAACCTCCGGATGAGAAACAAGGTTGTTTTTCCTGGGTTAAACAAGCTGCACAGTAGACTAATTTATACCATTTTACTGCTGTGCCTACGGAATATTTATTTGCATAGAACTAAATATCTTCTGGATTCCATTTACAAAGTGGTATATTTTCATTCACAAGGAAAAACCTAACCAGTCCAATTCTTACAGCACGTACTGGGAGAGATTAGATAAAATCCATTCTATAGAACAGCGCGACTATATCAGCAACAAACTAACATGAATAGCTGTCCTGGATCCAGAGATATTCAATCCCCCTCTTTCAACTGAGCTGTGGGTCAATGAAAAACAGGTATTGCCCATATGATCCTGTTTATGTTGAATAAATAGTTTTTTCTACTGTCATTTAATTTCATTTAATGTCATATCAGCTGGTAAATCCAACTAAAATTTGCAGTATTATATAACACTGTAGTTTTTTATTTTAATTATTTTTATGCATTTTTCAGTAATTGATAAAACTTTGCAATATGCTTAACCGTGTAATGAAACAGGTGAGTTGAAAATTTGTACAAACTGCTTTATAAGCTAGTGCAAGCAGAAGAAGAGGTCACTTGTTATTGTGCAAGAGAACGACTGGCGCAAATTATGGTTTAAGATTGAAGATAAGTCAGACCCCTCCGGAAATCCTTCAGAGGGGATACCTCTTAAGAGATTATTCTAATTTTATTTTAGAAATATAATTGTTAAATCTTTTGTATCAATTTTAAGCTTCTTACTTCGCAGTTAAAATACAGTATTACTCCTCAAAGAAAAGCAAGATATTTCATAAATACATTGACCCATCTGTAGTTGGAATCACCTCCATAACTTGAACTAGTTCCCTAGTAGCGGTTATGAAGAAACCCGAACATAGGAATATTCAATTTAATCCTGCTGATGTTCACATCGTCAGGATTCCACTGTGTGTGTGATACCGTAGTCTGTACCGGTAAAGAGTAGTTATAGTCCATACTTTTTAAAACTGTGTTGAAAGTAATTTGGATGTTAAGTACCACTCACATGGCATCATGGAATCCTGCTAGCTCAGTAAACACACGACGTTCTAGGGACGTTAGATAGACGTTATGATACGACGTTACATCAATGTCCCGATTTAGCTGCTTATGAAACTCGAGAGGCGGAACTGTTTTGACACAAGCAAGAGTCGTTTGACGCCGGCAAGTAAAATTCCGGAGAAAAATGGATAGGTTTGACAAACATAAATTTAGATAGTGTATTTTAGGAGCTCAATGTGACAGTGAACTCAAATTAAAACGCTGAATCTGTTTCGGGATATCCCGCAAGCTGCGCTTTTTTCAGTAAACATTGCGACGTTGCATAAGCGTTAGAGGTTTTAGTTAGATTATGGAAGTCGAAACTGCTTCTACCTTCTGAGGTTAGATAGACATTGATTATTCGAGGTCTTATCAACGATGTAGGGAGTTGTAATTGCACGTGGAAACTAATCTGTTTTCCAACGTTTTTGGCGACGTTAGATAGGCGTCAGGAAATATTAGTCTAGTGTCTGCTCTCACCTATGAGTCATCCGGTAAGGAGGGATATGTCTTCCGGTAAGGCGGGATATGCATGAAGTCTATTTTCATAATATTTCAAACGTTGGCGAGCAAAAACGTGCGCCACTCTAAATTCCTATATTTTACTCCTCATTTTCGTGTGTTTTGAAGCAACAAGTCACGTCTGCTGTCTCTGACGAGTGATATCATGATGAGATTGCTGCTTTGTGATAATGTCCTGCTTACCACCAACCAAGCACCAAGCATACGCACATGCCTTGGTGCATGACCAAAACATGATCAACCCTGCGTCGACCCTTGGACGCCCTGGAGCAGCCAACCAAACGCACAATTTGGATACCATCGGTTTGCAATAACTCAGGCATACCGTTGGTCTAAACGAACGAAGTCCATAGACTGTTCAGCAATGCACATACTGAAGGTTATGTCCTTTCATGAGCACAGTCTGAGCGCACTCAAGAAACGTCTGGGTACCTGCGTGTGATGGACTCGGTGACATATTTAAATTGCTGGAATGCTTGGTACTAGAAGCTAGAGACGTAGTTAAGCTGGCGACATATCTTACCACTTCTATGGTGTACCTGAGACAAGATGCCTTTACAGTATCGTTGGTCAAGTGTGAAGAATTTAACGAGATTCGCCAGACCCCCGTTTTGGGACAGAAGGAACTTTTCTCCTCAGAAGAGGTGGAAAGAGAGCATCCCGGTGTCCCGAGCGACTCATCCTTACTGTCGTCCTCAGAAACTCAGATACACACAGCCCACTCGCCAGTACACATCTAGGTCCAGCAGCAGCTTTTCTCCTAACAAGTCCTGGCTGTCAAGTACTGGAAAACGCCTCCACAGCCTTCGTAGCAGTGGAGATAAGAACCAATTAAGGTATCCCTCAGAGGCGAATGAATTGTCTCTAACAGGTGATATTTTTATCAAATTAGAAAATGTAGAGGTTCCAAGCCCTGAAAAGAACTGCCGTTTGTAGGAGACAGGCTAGGGGAATTCTGGCCAGCTTGGCAAAAGATGTGTGCTCAAGATAGTGCGCAAGGAAGGGGTACAGGAAACAAACAGAAAGGTTTTCTTTTCAGCAGGGTTCTACTTGTACCGAAGAAATCATTGGATGGCGAGATGACTATCCCAGAAAGCGGACCGGGAGTTGGTTTGTTGTGCCTTTCACTGATCATGAGGGAAGAGATTCTGTTTTTGAAACTGCTCTTAAAGTTAGGCTGAAACCGATATGTATCTTTCGGGTTGGGGGATTCATTTTGAAGACGATTTGTGGCAGGGTTCTTGGTCAGATCTAATGAAACGCCACTACATAAATTGGTCGAACTACAGGTAGTGTAGATAGCCCTAACCTAATGTACTCTCTAAGAGACACGTACGTGAAGCTTCATCTAGACAACTCTTCGGCAGTGGCATACCTTGGATACCAAGTCTCAGCAACTCATGCAGTTGACCCACCGCATTTTGTCCCTAGCTCGAGCAAAGAGTATATATATCTGTCAACGCAACATTTAACGGGTTGTCTAAACGTGTTAGCAGGCCTTCCGTTAAAGAGCGGTCAAGTAATACACATGAGGTAGTGTCTGTCAGCCCTTGTGTTTCATTAGGTGACGAACCAGTCTCAGCGTGGAGTACCAACACTGAATCTGTTTGCAAACGCATTAATTATCAAGCTATTAAGGTATGACTAACCCTTCCAAGATGCACAAATTTAGGTAATTGATGCCCTAATCTGCAACTGGCCAAAATGCGAGGTCTCCTCAACCAGTCTTATTGAGAGTTATCCAAAGAATTCTCTTAGTCAAACACAAACTTCTACTCTATGCTCCTTAGTTGGGCCTCCCACGGTCTCATTTATTGTGTTTTCACCCGATCCCCATCTTCTGGACCTACACCTGTGCTTTCTATCCATAACTTCTTCGAAAACAAGGGTTTTCAAACATAAGTGACAGAAAAAACAGCCATCGAGATTCCACTGTGAGGGTCTATAGTTTTCAGTGGAATGTTTACCAGCTGGTTAGATTAGATTAGATTAAAGGTGGGTTCGCTCCAAGGTTACCGAGCACAGTGGGATCTTTCTTTAGTCTTACGCTATTTACAGAGACGATATAATCTCTCAAAAATACAACGGTAAGGCTCATCTTCCTTAGCCTTTGTTAGCCCCTGAACCGTCGAATATTCAAGGAACACCGTGAGTGACAGAAAGTTTTCGTGTGTGCGACTACAATCCTTGGTACATTCGAGCAGAAAACTCTACCAGGCTTAGCGAACGGAGATATCGAGACCTGCTTGTTCTCTGTGTGCAAAGTGCGATCCTTGCGTTTGTATTTACAGATTTTGAAAGATTACAAGAAAGGAGGTAAAACAATCATTGATTATTTCATTTGTGCCAAAATTTAATAAAGCTCTTCCTAAGTAGATCATTTCAAATTACATTACAGGTATGACCCTAGGTTCTAACAGTAAAGCAGAATTTAGAGATCTTCCTAACGTCAAATTCCACCAAATAAGATAAGTTGCTAACTCAGGGCTCTGCGTATTGTGTCCTGGTCAGACATATTTTAAACGGGTTGTTGCTCATCGCCAAATTCTGAAAGAATATTCTAAATGCTAACTATGCCTTCTTTGGGCCCATTTGACGCTGATTAATCGGTAGTCTCTCACTAGCCTTTATCTGTTGTAACGAACCTATGAGTAGCTAGGAAAGAGGGGTTCCAGCCCAGGCCTACCTAGGAAATTTTTTTTTGGGTGGCAGGTGGCATTCCAGCTCAGTGACGTCAGACCACCCCCTAGGAATTTTTTTTGGTGGCAGGTGGCATTCCAGCTCAGTGACGTCAGACCCCCCTAGGCGGCAGTCGAGAAATTTTTTTGCTCCCCCCAGGATTCCACCACAGGAAGTGACGTCATTAGACAAAGGAATGTTAAATCACATCCTGGGGGGAGGGGGGTTCTCACATAGAGGACCCGGGGGTCCCCACATGGAGGACCCAGGGGGGTCCCCATGGTATGATAGACAGACGGTGGGGACGGGGTCTCGGGGGGTCCCATGGTATGATAGACAGATGGTGGAAATTCTCACGGTGGGGGGGGGGGGGGTCCCGGGAGGGGGGTCTCCACGATATGATATGAAAGTGATGCCCGAGGGTGGGTTCGATCCACCGACCTTCAGATCATGCTTCCGTTTACGGGTCCTCTGCTCTACCAACTGAGCCATTCAGGCCAGAAGGTTAATGATCGGGAAAATATTCCTCATATACATGAAACATGATTGACAGGTCATGTGACTAATGTTGATTGACATTCCTATAAGAGCACATTGTCTGTGCATGTGCATGTGACATGTGACTGTGACTTTTTTTAACATAATAGCTATGTTTCTATGTCTATTTTCACTATTATTATTGTGATAATATTTAATTAGTCATATTTCAATGGTTTCCCATTACAATAACCACACACACACAGCATAGGAATAAGGACATGTGCACAGAGTGTGGGGGTAACCGATCGATAAATTTCAGAGTGCACTCGTTCAGAGTGTGGGGGGAACCGATCGATAGAATTCAGAGTTCACTCGTACAGAGTGTGGGGGAAAACCGATCGATAAATTTCAGAGTGCACTCGTTCAGAGTGTGGGGGAAACCGATCGATAAAATTCAGAGTGCACTCGTACAGAGATTGGGGGAAAACCGATCGATAGATTTTAGAGGGCACTCGTTCAGAGTGTGGGGGAAACCGAGAGATAAAATTCAGAGTGCACTCGTACAGAGTGTGGGGGAAAACCGATCGATAAATTTCAGAGTGCACTCGTTCAGAGCGTGGGAACGATCAATAAATTTGAGAAGGAATGGGATTTTCTCTACGTTAAGCCCAATGTTATGTTTTATGTTATAAAAGTTCGAAAATGACACTTGTAAAGCACAGTTAACAAATGTAGTTTTTAGAAAACATATAATGTATTAAATAAGTTCAAGCATTTTACCATGCTACTTATTCAGATCTTTTAAAGTTATAGTAGTGCGAAAATGATGCTTCTAAACCAACATTAGCAAATTTAGTTTTTAATAACATATAATATATAAGATAAGTTTTAACATTTTAGCATGCTACTTATTCGAATGTTCTAAAGTTACAGAAGTGCGAAAATGGTGGTTCTAGATCAACTTTAACAAATTTAGTTTTTGACATCATATGATATATAAAATAAGTTTAAACATTTTAGCATGCTACTTATTCAAATGTTCTAAAGTTATAGTGGTGGCAGAATGGTGGTTCTAGACCACCTTTAACAAATTTAGTTTTTAACAGCATATAATATATAAAATAAGTTTAAATATTTCAGCATGCTACTTATTCGAATGTTCTAAAGTTATAGTAGTAGGAAAATGGTTGTTCTAGACCAAATTTAACAAATTTAGTTTTTGACAAGCCCCATTCGAAACACGTGTTTAATTTATTTTTTTAAACATATTACGTCATAGTATTGTTTAACATGTTCAGCATGTTCAGCAAGTTGTCGTTCAACCAGTTGTTCAACATGTTCAACAAGTTGTTGTTCAACATATTAAGACAACTCACTATAGAGCATAAAAGGCATCTGTCCTCAGACATAACGTACATTCTGTATCAAGATACTGAAGAGTGAACATGTCTGCAGTGAGTGAACAACAACTACCATCTATGACAATGCCTGTAGAAAAGTCTGAGACAATGCCTGCAGAAAATTTTATAGTAAAGCCTGAGACAATACCTACAGCAAAGTCTAAGGCAATGCCCATGGTAAAGTCTAAGGCGAAGTCATGTCAGCAGCGTCAAAAGCGACCACATCTTAGAAAGATAAAAAGAGATGAGTTACAAGCTATGACACCGCCGTGTAAAAAGCGAAAAATTAAGACAGAGCCTAAAATGAAGCGAGAACCAGAGTGTAAAGCTGCTACCACCATGAAGAAGATGAGTGTAGACGATTTACCGGTTATGATACCTATTAATGGAGAAATGCATATTAAATTGGCGAAATATCAACAGAAAGTGATGGTTAACATTCGTGAATATATTGCGGATCATCCATCTGGGAGTTTACATCCTACCAAGAAGAAAATTTTGTTGTCATTGAACGATTCGCACATGCTGAAGAAGCAAATGACGTCAGTGGATCTCATGCTTCAGAAAATGGATATGTATGAATGCAGTGACTGTCAGAAGATCATTGAGTAGACAGCGAGATGACTGTATACAGTTTTAACTGCATGACGAGCTTAGTGGATGCTATGATTTCATCACCCTCAGTGCAGAAGATTGGAGCGAAGGTTTTGAAGCTTGACAAGAACTTGAAACTTAGCTTTGACTGATATGGGCATGTACATTTGATATGTAGTTCAAATAAAATTAAGATGATCTATGTTCATGTGAAGTTAGTTGATATAAAATTTTAAGTTAAGTTCTTGTGAATCTGCACATGTATTAACATAATATGTATTTGAAATAGTTTTGTTTGTATCATAATTGTACATATTTGTAATATTCAATATAATATATATAATATAAAAACACATATGATGCTTTTCAACTTTTTATTTTTCTCATACAATACTTGAATATAATGCATAATAATACAATTCTTGAATATAATACATAATAATACCAAATTAACTATAATACCTAATATACAATATATGATATATGGTTTACGGGTCAATTAAAACCGCGTCAATAACCTTACGACTTTATATGTTGCAAAGCAAGACATATATTAATACACAGCGCTTAAGTTCATAAAATATTACAACATTTATATCATAAAGTTTAGTCAAATAAGTCTATTTTTCTTCATCTGTATCATAAAGTTTAGTCAAATAAGTCTATTTTTCTTCATCTGTAGCACTCTGCTCACTCTCCATACCCCTTTCTTCATCACTGCTGTCATACTCCTCTTCCTTATCTAGTAGCTCTTCAAAGAATGCATTGTTTTTCCTTAAAGCCGCCTTTTGTGCCTTTGAATACTTGTAATGTTTTTCATCCACAAAGTAATTAAAGTCCTTTCAAATCTTTTGATAATGTCGGCTTTGTTCTAGACGCTGGGTATATTTGAATAGTCTCATAAACAGTTGTTTTAGTCCATGTTTATAAATGGGTTGAAAGTCATAACTTGCTATTTCAAGCGCATCTTCAAGTCCTTGTTCTTCATATTCTGAAACCTTTTCTTGAAATTTGTCATCATAGTCATCGTAGACTTCTTGAACCATATTATACCAAACAGAGTCTATTTCTGACTCACTTTCAGATTCTGTTTCTGACTCACTTTCAGAACTCCTGTCATCAGTATCCTCACCACACTGCTCCATATGTTTGAGCAAAGCTTCTTTGCTGTTGTATAATGCACCACATTCTGTACAAGCCTGTGCATTCTTTTCAACTATGTTAACGCTTTGACTTTCCATAGAAGACTCATCTAAATTTTCCGTGAAAGGTAGTTTTATAGGGTTTTCCATATCCGATTCTTCATCCACTTCTGAAGTGTGAGCAACCTTTAAGTGTCTTTTAAGACTTTGTGGCCAATTGTAAGATTTCGAACAAATGTCACATTTATACATCCTTTCAGTTCAACCTACACTATTCAAATGATGAGAAAGTCTTTAAAAATTGCTTTATATACAACTTGTTGAACAACAACTTGCTGAACATGTTAAACATGTTGAACATGTTGAACATGTTGAACATTTTGAACATTTTCAACATATTAAACATGTTGAACATGTTTAACAACTTGTTGAACAATTTGTTGAACTTGTTCGAAATTTGTTAAACAATACTATGACGTAATATGTTTCAACAAATAAATGAAACACGTGTTTCGAATGGGGCTTGTCAAAAACTAAATTTGTTAAATTTGGTCTAGAACAACCATTTTCCTACTACTATAGCTTTAGAACATTCGAATAAGTGGCATGCTAAAATGTTTAAACTTATTTTATATATTATATCCTGATAAAAACAAAATTTGTTAAAGGTGGTCTAGAACCACCATTTTGCCACCACTATAACTTAAGAACATTTGAATAAGTAGCATGCTAAAATGTTTAAACTTATTTTATATATCATATGTTGTCAAAAACTAAATTTGTTAAAGTTGATCTAGAACCACAATTTTCGCACTACTATAATTTTAGAACATTCGAATAAGCAGCATGGTAAAATGCTTAAACTTATTTTATAGATTATATGTTTTCTAAAAACTACATTTGTTAACTGTGCTTTTCAAGTGTTATTTTCGAACTACTATAACATAAAACATAACATTGGGCTTAACGTAGGGAAAATCCCATTCCTTCTCAAATTTATTGATCGTTCCCACGCTCTGAACGAGTGCACTCTGAAATTTATCGATCGGTTTTCCCTACACTCTGCACGAGTGCACTCTGAATTTTATCGATCGGTTTCCCCCACACTCTGAACGAGTGCACTCTGAAATTTATCGATCGGTTTTCCCCCACACTCTGTACGAGTGCACTCTGAATTTTATCGATCGGTTTCCCCCAAACTCTGAACGAGTGCACTCTGAAATTTATCGATCGGTTTTCCCCCACACTCTGTACGAGGGCACTCTGAATTTTATCGATCGTTTTCCCCCACACTCTGAACGAGTGTACTCTGAAATTTATAGATCGGTTTCTCCCACACTCTGTCCACATGTACTTATTCCTATGCTGTGTGTGTGTGGTTATTGTAATGGGAAACCATTGAAATATGACTAATTAAATATTATCACAATAATAATAGTGAAAATAGACATAGAAACATAGCTATTATGTTAAAAAAGTAACAGTCACATGTCACATGCACATGTACACACAATGTGCTCCTATAGGAATGTCAATCATCATTAGTCACGTGACCTGTCAATCATGTTTCATGTATATGAGGAATATTTTCCCGATCATTAACCTTCTGGCCTGAATGGCTCAGTTGGTAGAGCAGAGGACCCGTAAGCGGAAGCATGATCTGAAGGTCGGTGGATCGTACCCGTCCTCGGGCATCATTTTCATATTATATCATGGGGACCCCCCTCCACCGTGAGAATTTCCACCGTCTGTCTATCATATCATGGGACCCCCCGGGACACCATCCCCACCGTCTGTCTATCATACAATTGGGACCCCCCTGGGTCCTCCATGTGGGGACCCCCGGGTCCTCTATGTGAGAACCCCCCTCCCCCCAGGACGTGATTCAACATTCCTATGTCTAATGACGTCACTTCCTGTGGTGGAATCCTTACTGCTGGTCTGTCCCGACTGCCACCTGTCACACCCCCCAAAAATAAAAATTCTCGACTGCCGCCTAGGGGTTGGGTCTGACGTCACTGAGCTGGACTGCCACCTGCCACCCAAAAAAATCCTAGTGGGGGGTTTGACGTCACTGAGCTGGAATGCCACCTGCCACCCAAAAAAAAATTCCTAGGGAGGGGGGGCTGGGCTGGAATCCCTCTTTCGTAACTACTCCTATGACTAAGCCTAAAGGCAAGTCCAAGCAGAAGGAAGGAAACCTTGTTCCACCGCTTTGGAAATGGCTGTGGCAAGGATTCAGGAAATCTCTAAAGACACACCTTTTCAAGAAATCGCATGGCGAAAATTTCGATGTACAGCGCTGGGATACTTCAGTGTGACCACGCGCTATATAAGAACTATATATGTATGCATGTAAAGGCACGAAGAGTCAGAGCCATGTCTTCCGTATTTGTGTGCGTCAATGCCAAGAGGAATGAATATATGTGCACGTGTGTTTACTCTGTCTCCCCTCTTCAGTCATAGGATTGGGAACCGTGTACTTTAGTTATGGCTCAGTGACCGAGCGGTTGGTCCATAGTGTGCGCACGGTCTGTCGTTGGTGCAAGTCATGTCTTGGTACGTCATCCTTATGGGTCTTTGTTGTGTATTAGAGAAGCACGTTAGAGTGCATTCATCTACGTACTTCATGTCATTGGTTAATTATACAAATACCAGTACGTTAGTACCATAAATGTGATTCTTTGCCTTTCATAAGTGACCAAGCAGTGCTTACAATCATAGAGAGCTTGGGCACAGATTTGGGTGCGTGAACCTAATTTTACGATCATGTTTGTGATGCAATTTTATCAACTCTCATGGAGGGAAATGGTGTTAGCAAGTGGTCACAGAGTATGAGACGCTAGTCATAGTCTTCGTCTTTCCATGTACAAGAGTTATTCATCTACTGAAATTGATTTTCTAACTTTAGACCAAATAAAATCATAAAATAATATCACTGGTGTTTTTCTGTCTTCCTATCACGAATCTTGATGCATTTTTGTGAGCAAAAGCTGAGTTCTGGAAACATTCTTCTCTCTTTGGCTCTAACCGCAGGTTACCCCTGCTCCTGTGCTAGGCTCATAGCTTTTGTGAAGGAAAACTTACGTGTTTTTGTAAAACTCTTTTACGAGTAAAATCTTGATTCGCGTTCTCCACTTTTATCATAGCTTCCAGACCACCACCTCTTTTATCTAAGTGTCGATGCACCAGGAAGCAAATCTCGAATGAGGTTTTGCAACAGGCTATGAACGATTCTGACTGGCAGATAACTTGGACGTCACTATTCGAGTCACTGTGAGAAGACCTTACTTCTAGATTGCGAAATCTTAGAGTTACACGAGAAACCCATATAAAAGAGGAGAATGCCAATTACGCCTTTACTCGCAAAAAGTATGTTTTACGAAATTAAAGCATCAGTATAATCAATATATGTTTTACTGAATAATGTTACCATATGGTAAACATGCATTAAACAGTCATTTTATCCATTTCATGAAGAAGTATGATATTATGAAAACACAAAATGTTTGATGCAAATATTTAGATATTCTGGAGGTCAGGTTATATTTCATAGCAGGGACAAAGTCTCTTGCCCTGGTATTCAAAAAAATTAACTGTGCAATTAGCTGTACACCGCACACTGGAATTCAGCTGATTTAGCTAAATTTCGCAAACATTTTTCTGAGCATCTCTGAAAATTGTTAAAAGACCTATTAGGTTAAGGCAAAATACGTTTTTGCCCGATGTCATCACGCTAGGGGCACGTGCAAAATTCCGCCTTCCTACGGAAATGTCCTCGGAATTTTTTTAGGAACCACCGAAACAAAAAAAATGCATTCTAAAAGCGAAGTAAAGTATGATCATTTTGAAATGACAATCCTGGTGAGAAGAGTTAACATTCACCTAAATTAAAAACAACGCGCAGATTTAAAACACTAACTGGAAAATCATGGTACTATCATCACATTCACACTCAAAATTTAGCACGAAACATCCTTTTTTCTTTTTATTGCGACGAGCTCTCAATATATGAATTACTTGCCTGAGATGGATAGTCCCTCGACCCAGTGCGCACTAGCAAACAGAAGAAAAATCACGCCGTTTAATATGTCCATTGTACATCTGTTCGGTAGCATAACAACTAAGAAAATGACATCGATCGCTGCAAGTGCTGTGCTCTACGAAAATGCGCTTCAACTGACAACTGCTTCGAATGATCATTTATGTGCTTTGCTGCATCATTTTAAGTAAATTTCAATTTCAGCAGTGTTTGCTTAGACGCAGTTCCCATGTCTTTTTTATTTGGAGACAAAGACATTGGGAAAGCAATGTTGTAGGCGAGGAAAAAAATTGCTTGTACCGGAGCGGGTCACTAAAATCGCAAATAAGCAAAGTGACCTTGCCAGATCAGAAATATTTCCATTTTAAAAAGATAGAAAGAAAGAAATCGAACGGCTCGTCGGACTTAAACAATTTAAATTTAAATTTAAAAGATTCACCTAGAAGGGAACAAAAAGTGAAAATGGACTTTCTGAGTACAAATGTTTCTTCGATACTCGCATTCCCATATAATCTATGCATTAAACGCTTTGAAATAGCATGTTCTGCTTCAGACGCTTTGAATTTGTAAATTGATAACATAAGTCACCTTTAGATTATATTTTGCGTAAAAAAGAAGAGAAAACTCTGCCCAACTCAGAGTCACTGAAATTTTTCAAAATTAAAAATGATACCGGTCAAATATACTGTTTTAAATCGTCGCTGACCTGGTGTTCACAGTCATAGGACGCGCAGGTCGGAAGGACGGACGGAGGGGCCAGTCAAAGGTCACGAATACATGTATCCTTGAAATTATAAGCCTTACTGTTGTGAAGGCAGGTTTCCCACATCTTAACTGTTTCCCTTTAAGTAAGAGTTGTTATTTCTTCACTATTTTACCGCATTATGTTAAAACAAAGCCTGTTATTTTTGGAACGAAATCAAATTTCAAGCCACCATAACACTGATAACAGACAGTGCATGTAAATATTTTGGAAGATCTTTCCACATAATGCAATTCGGTTTTAAAAAACGCTTCCTCCATTGTGCACATAGTGGAGTCACTACCCGGCATACATTTGAAAGGTTATATATACCAATACGGCTTTGTGGCGATATTACGCGGTCGGTCGCTTCACTGTCGTTGCTGGAAGTACTGTGGCGCCGCGGCTACGTCAGTCCAGAGTAGTTTATTGGCTTCTACCCTTTTGCTGCTCTTAACGAAATCATTATTTAATCGTTTATCGTTGTTTAAATGGCTTTGTTTCTACCATATCATTTTTGTTGATTTCCGCTTCGAAACGTACAAAGAGGACAAAGCCGTTATACATGTCGAATAATGACCATATTCGATACCCTGAAAAAGGAAAACAGTATCCTCTTCTCTCCTTCCCTTTGTTTATATTTCAAGCGTTATCGCATGACCCATAATACATCGTTCCTGGTTAAAACGAAATCACTATTTACGATTTTAAAATTTCATTTTCCATTTTATGTTCAATGACTGACTCAGACCTTTCTCTTTCTATTTATAACATATCAATGACACATATCAATGAAACTTGTCTTTAATGACCATATTCGATACCCTGAAAAAGGAAAACAGTATCGTCTTCTCTCCTTCCCTTTGTTTATATTTCAAGCGTTATCGCATGACCCATAATACATCGTTCCTGGTTAAAACGAAATCATTATTTACGATTTTAAACTTTCATTTTCCATTTTATCTTCAATGAATGACTCAGACCTTTCTCTTTCTATTTATAACATATCAATGACACATGGTTTAATTATGGTCTTTTTCCTGTCATTTACAAAGAGAGATAAAACTGTTTAGATCCTGGAAATAGCAAAAAACTTCTTTCATAGCCCTAGCCTCTTACATGGGCGGCTATAGCAGTCGCTGAAAGTACTTGCGTATTCACGATTTTTAGTTGAAAAAATCGTATCTCCTCTTAGATTTTTAGAGTTAATGTCTTGTGATTTTGGATGATTGACATAAGTACCTGGCTATTACTTTTTTGGCAATTTGCCAAATATTATGGGGAACTATCTCCCCCTAGGATTTTGGTGAAGATGTTCTAAAATTTTGGTGGAAGGTAGAATACGCAAGTGTCCACCAGGCTTTTACTGTTTTTGGCAATTCGTCAAAAATTAGTGAAAATATTGAAAAGCAGGAATGCCATCTGCCACCCCCAAAAAAAATTCCTAGGGGGTTTCTGACGTCACTGAGCTGGAATGCCACCTGCCACCAAAAAAAAATTCCTAGGGGCGGGAGCTGGGCCGGAACCCCTCTTTCCTAACTACTCCTATGACTAAGCCTAAAGGCAAGTCCAAGCAGAAGAAAACCTTGTTCCACCGCTTTGGAAATGGCTGTGGCAAGGGTTCAAGAAATCTCTAAAGACACACCTTTTCAAGAAATCGCATGGCGAACGTTTCGATGTACAGCGCTGGGATACTTCAGTGTGACCACACGCTATGTAAAAACTATATATGTATGCATGTATTCACTATTTTACCGCATTATGTTAAACCAAAGCCTGTTATTTTTGGCACTTAATCAAATGTCAAGCCACCATAATACTGATAACAGACAGTGCATGTAAATATTTTGGAAGATCTTCCCACATTATGCAATTCGGTTTAAAAAAACGCTTCCTCCATTGTGCACATAGTGGAGTCACTATCCGGCATACATTTGACAGGTTATATATACCAATACGGCTTTGTAACGATATTACGCGGTCGGTCGCTTCACTGTCTTTGCTGGAAGTAATGTGGTGTCGCGGCTACGTCATTCCGGAGTAGTTTATTGGCTTTTTCCCTTTTACTGCTCTTAACAGGGTCAAATACTTGACATAGTTTATTAAATAAACTTTTTCGTATTATTCAATTTTCAAGATAAAAGTTTACTCATTGCAAAATACAAAGGAAGAAACTTCGCATATAAAATGTTTACGTTCTTGTTTTTATTTTTCTAAAAAATGTTTGGTATTTTCAATTTGGTAAAATAAAAGCTGTTCGATGTCACAACGGTATCTTATGGCATTACATCATACAATTGACGTTTCAACGTTTGCTACCAGAGAAATATCTTATGAAAGTAGGAAGTACATTCTTGAAGCTACATTATAATAACAACCATCCGACAGCGCCTTGGCGGTGTCGCTTATACTTCGTCGTTTTAGACGTTTCAACTAGGCCAGGTCAATTTAACTTTGTTAATGCATCGTTTATCGTTGTTTAAATGGCTTTGTTTCTACCATATTGTTTTTGTTGATTTCCGCCTCGAAACGTACAAAGAGGACAAAGCCGTTATACATGTTTATAGCGTTAAAAAGACGTAAGAAAACTTGTCTTTAATGACCATATTCGATACCCTGAAAAAGAAAAACAGTATCGTCTTCTCTCCTTCCCTTTGTTTATATTTCAAGCGTTATCACATGACCCATAATACATCGTTTCTGGTTGAAACGAAATCATTATTTACGATTTTAAACTTTCATTTTCCATTTTATGTTCAAGAATGACTCAGACCTTTCTCTTTCTATTTATAACATATCAATGACACATGGTTTAACTATGGTCTTTTTCCTGTCATTTACAAAGAGAGATAAAACTGTTTAGATCCTGGAAATAGCAAAAAACTTCTTATTTTTGGAAGCCTGTTATTTTTCGAACTTAATCAAATGTCAAGCCACCATAATACTGATAACAGACAGTGCATGTAAATATTTTGGAAGATCTTCCCACATTATGCAATTCGGTTTGAAAAAACGCTTCCTCCATTGTGCACATAGTGGAGTCACTATCCGGCATACATTTGACAGGTTATATATACCAATACGGCTATGTAACGATATTACGCGGTCGGCCGCTTCACTGTCGTTGCTGGAAGTAATGTGGCGTCGCGGCTACGTCATTCCGGAGTAGTTTATTGGCTTTTTCCCTTTTGCTGCTCTTAACAGGGTCAAATACTTGACATAGGTTTATTAAATAAACTTTTTCGAATTATTCAATTTTCAAGATAAAAGTTTACTCATTGCAAAATACAGAGGAAGAAACTTCGCATATAAAATGTTTACGTTCTTGTTTTTCTTTTTCTAAAAAATGTTTGGTATTTTCAATTTGGTAAAATTAAAGCTGTTCGATGTCACAACGGTATCTTATGGCATAACATCATACAATTGACGTTTCAACGTTTGCTACCAGAAAAATATCTTATGAAAGTAGGAAGTACATTCTTGAAGCTACATTATAATAACAACCATCCGACGGCGCCTTGGCGGTGTCGCTTATACTTCGTCGTTTTAGACGTTTCAACAAGGCCAGGTCAATTTAACTTTGTTAATGCATCGTTTATCGTTGTTTAAATGGCTTTGTTTCTACCATGTTGTTTTTGTTGATCTCCGCCTCGAAACGTACAAAGAGGACAAAGCCGTTATACATGTTTATAGCGTTAAAAAGACGTAAGAAAACTTGTCTTTAATGACCATATTCGATACCCTGAAAAAGGAAAACAGTATCGTCTTCTCTCCTTCCCTTTGTTTATATTTCAAGCGTTATCACATGACCCATAATACATCGTTCCTGGTTAAAACGAAATCATTATTTACGATTTTAAACTTTCATTTTCCATTTTATGTTCAATGAATGACTCAGACCTTTCTCTTTCTATTTATAACATATCAATGACACATGGTTTAATTATGGTCTTTTTCCTGTCATTTACAAAGAGAGATAAAACTGTTTAGATCCTGGAAAAAGCGAAAAAAAATCTCGTTTATAGCCCTAGCCTCTTACAGAGGCGGCTATAGCAGTCGCTGAAAGTACTTGCGTATTCACGATTTTTAGTTGAAAAAATCGTATCTCTTCTTAGATTTTTAGCGTTAATGTCTTGTGATTTTGGATGATTGACATAAGTACCTGGCTATTACTTTTTTGGCAATTTGCCAAATATTATGGGGAACTATCTCCCCCTAGGATTTTGGTGGAAAAGTTCTAAAATTTTGGTGGAAGGTAGAATACGCAAGTGTCCACCAGGCTTTTACTGTTTTTGGCAATTCGTCAAAAATTAGTGAAAATATTGAAAAGCAGGAATGCCATCTGCCACCCCCAAAAAAAATTCCTGGGGGGTTTCTGACGTCACTGAGCTGGAATGCCACCTGCCACCTAAAAAAAAATTCCTAGGGGCGGGAGCTGGGCTGGAACCCCTCTTTCCTAACTACTCCTATGACTAAGCCTAAAGAATGTTATTTTTTGAACTTAATCAAATGTCAAGCCACCATAATACTGATAACAGACAGTGCATGTAAATATTTTGGAAGATCTTCCCACATTATGCAATTCGGTTTGAAAAAACGCTTCCTCCATTGTGCACATAGTGGAGTCACTATCCGGCATACATTTGACAGGTTATATATACCAATACGGCTTTGTAACGATATTACGCGGTCAGTCGCTTCACTGTCGTTGCTGGAAGTAATGTTGCGTCGCGGCTAAGTCATTCCGGATAAGTTTATTGGCTTCTTCCCTTTTGCTGCTTTTAACAGGGTCAAATACTTGATATAGTTTATTAAATAAACTTTTTCGAATTATTCAATTTTCAAGATAAAAGTTTACTCATTGCAAAATACAGAGGAAGAAACTTCGCATATAAAATGTTTACGTTCTTGTTTTTCTTTTTCTAAAAAATGTTTGGTATTTTCAATTTGGTAAAATAAAGCTGTTCGATGTCACAACGGTATCTTATGGCATTACATCATACAATTGACGTTTCAACGTTTGCTACCAGAAAAATATCTTATGCAAGTAGGAAGTACATTCTTGAAGCTACATTATAATAACAACCATCCGACGGCGCCTTGGCGGTGTCGCTTATACTTCGTCGTTTTAGACGTTTCAACTAGGCCAGGTCAATTTAACTTTGTTAATGCATCGTTTATCGTTGTTTAAATGGCTTTGTTTCTACCATATTGTTTTTGTTGATTTCCGCTTCGAAACGTACAAAGAGGACAAAGCCGTTATACATGTTTATAGCGTTAAAAAGACGTAAGAAAACTTGTCTTTAATGACCATATTCGATACCCTGAAAAAGGAAAACAGTATCCTCTTCTCTCCTTCCCTTTGTTTATATTTCAAGCGTTATCGCATGACCCATAATACATCGTTCCTGGTTAAAACGAAATCATTATTTACGATTTTAAACTTTCATTTTCCATTTTATGTTCAATGAATGACTCAGACCTTTCTCTTTCTATTTATAACATATCAATGACACATGGTTAAATTAGGGTCTTTTTCCTGTCATTTACAAAAAGAGATAAAACTGTTTAGATCCTGGAAATAGCAAAAAAAAAATTTTTTTTGCCCCAGCCTCTCACAGAGGCGGCTATAGCAGTCGCTGAAAGTACTTGCGTATGCACGATTTTTAGTTGAAAAAATCGTAACTCCTCTAAGATCGTAACTCCTCTTTAGTGTTAATGTCTTGTGATTTTGGATGATTGACATAAGTACCTGGCTATTACTTTTTTGGCAATTTGCCAAATATTATGGGGAACTATATCCCCCTACGATTTTGGTGGAAAGTTCCAAAATTTTGGTGGAAGGTAGAATACGCAAGTGTCCACCAGGCTTTTACTGTTTTTGGCAATTCGTCAAAAATTAGTGAAAATATTGAAAACAAAACTAAATTTCTTTTTCTTAAAATCTTGACTATATCAAGGAATATAATCTTACTGTCTTGAAATTTTAAGTGAGAGTAGCAAGCGTTACTACTCCCTAATAATTTTTTTTTGTGATTGGCCGAAAATTGGCGAAAATTTTGTGAAAAACCTAAATAATTTTCAGTAAAATCTTTACTAACTGCTGGAAAATAATCTTACTGCCTTGAAATTTGAGATGAAAAGTAATAGCCATTACTACTTATCTGGGTGATACTTTTTAGTCATTGGCCAAACAATTGGTAGTAGTTAAGAAATGCAGGTTTCACTGCCGGCGTTGCTATGCCGGTTTCACTGCAGTGCAGTGGAATCGGCATAGGAACGGCGTTGCTATGCCGGTTTTACTGCACTGCAGTGGAATGGTAATTTAGCTGGGCATGCAGCCCTGCTGGAGTGGCAGCCGTGGAGTGGCTGGAGTGGCAGCGCTGAAGTGGCTTGAGTTGCGATGCAAAAGGAGCGAAATGTGAAATTTCGTCGAAAACGGAGCGAAAGTTGACCAATGAGAATCTATAGTTAAAGTTGCATTTCTATTGGATAGAATATGTCATGTGATATAAAATTTCGCTCCTTTCGCTGTGCATATAAAAGCAGTCGGCTGAAAAAAATGTGGAAAACGGAGCGAAAGTTGACCAGAATGTGAAAGTTGCATTTCTATGGGATAGAATATGTGAGGTGATATAAAATTTCGCCCCTTTTGCGGTGCATAAGCAGTGCGCTGAAAAAAAATGTCGAAAACGGAGCGAAAGTTGACCAGAATGTGAAAGTTGCATTTCTATGGGATAGAATATGTGAGAAAATTTCGCCCCTTTTGCTGTACATGTAAAAGCATTGGGATAGCACGTGTTTTCAGCGCCCCCTTTCCCTTGCTGGAGTGGCTGGAGTTGCGATGCGATGCGCTTGTGACGAGATGGTGTAAACGAAACGTCATTTGTGCAGTTGACGCGATTGAGAGTGATTTGAAATAACGGCTTTTTTCCGGTTGAAGTGTGAAACGTTATTTTTTTGGGGGGACGACATAGTATCGGGGGATTGTGAAAGGGTCGCCGCCACCGCCTCTCCCTCTCCCCTCCCCCTCCCCCCTACATGAGTTCTGGAGTTCATGCATACACCAAATTGTTTTGCTTATTTGGAAATATTTGGCGGCCGCTCTCAGAAGAGCGGCCAGGAGATTAAACTCCACGCTGGTTTTTTTGTTTGCTTATTGTTTCTGTTTTAGTTGTAAGTGAGGACATCTCTGACCTGCCTGCCGCACTGTGACATTTGTTGAGATGCAAAGATATTGCAGTCAGATTTTTGATTGCACGTAAGGCAGCGCATTGTGTATTCGCTATTGATAGCCCCTAAAAAAGCTGCTATAACCGTGCAGTGCAGGCAGGCCACGTGTCCGCACTGTAAACAGATAGACTTGTCACACTGGACAAGGCACCGGCATCCCGGAGATGTAAAAAGATCTCGACGGATGAAGAAGTCCACCCAGGCTGGATATTCATCCTCTTCCTGTCTGGATGGAATGGCTTCACCGAGGATGTAGGTCCGGATGTAAGCCTTGATGTATTCATCGCGCTCAATGTTGGTCATCCGTTTTTCTGTTGTAATCATCCTACTGTAAGTGATTGATATGCAGACTACCCCTAAACTCTGAGGATCCGGCAGAACCTGCATGAAATAATGCCTGTAAGGTGGTTCACGTAGGCGTTGCGGCTGAAAGTAGCGTTGGTCGACAGAGTCGACACTCTTCTGATCTTGGAGGTGAAACGCAAACTCCATGGTGTCAAAAGGTTAAAGATGTATGGATGAGCAACACTTATATATACTGTGTAGCCGAAAACGAGGCCAGTTAGCGTCAGACCGACCCCAGCCCCCCACCCCCCACCCTCCCCCAAGAACAGAGTATGTGTCGACGACGACGACCCCCCACCCCACCCCCCCCCCAAGAACAGAGAATGTGTCGACGACATCCCCCAAACCTGCCCCCCTCCCCCCAAAAAAAAACTCATATATAAGTGAGGCTGTTGTCGGGGAAAAGTGCCAACGATATTTGTCAGAGACAAAATCATGAACTCGCCAGCTATTGACATGGATGACCTGAGTTGCTTCGATGCAGACGAATCGGTTTACATTACGTTACCGATGAAAGAAGATACTGCAAAGGCTGAAATGGACTACGCTTTGGAGGAAGCGTTAGAGTTTCCATCCACTGTTGCTCCAGTGAAGGCTAAGAAGACGATCAGAGTGTGGAGGAAGGACGGTCGGATATTGACGCTGACAACTGAATGCTATAAGTGCGGAGTGTTGTTAGAATACGAAAGGCAGCCACACAATTGCCCGGTGAAGCACAATGCACCACGACGGTACTGTTCTAAAACTTGCGGTGGCTTGCTCTCATACAAGTTTACGGCGACATTGCCTGGACCAGAGCCGTGCATAGACTGCTGGTGGTGCAGTGCGACGTTGAAAAACTTTGGATATTATAATTTTCATCCGTTCAAGTGCTCAAGAAGACCGTTTGCGATGAAGCAGTTTTACCGATACCAGTGCAGTTGCAGAAATCCGACTTGTTGGTGAAGAGTAACTAAAATTTTCGGTCCTTTTCAGGACCATCCTGACTTGGTGAAAATGACTGCTACATCAGCCTCTCTGTGTGTTGCTAGTTATTGTTTAACGTTTTATTTGTCATCTTTGAAATTTCATTTTTTTGCGAATGACATTACTTGCATTTAACGTTAAATTTTTTAACATATTTTATAGCATTAAATATTTGTGGCTTATCTTATAGTTAAGCGGAAGTAGTGTTAGATGTGAGAAGGCATTACCAAAATAAAACGTAGATTTTACTTCAAACAGCTCTCTGTATGCGTGCATATAAAAGGGGAGGAGGGAGGGGGAAAATCACATCAGTTTTTAGTAGTTGACGTGGTGACAAGAATGGCTACGAATTCAGACACATCAGTGTTCTGTCATGATTGTAATGGGACATTTTCATTTCTGGAATTGTTCGTGGCACATACATGTAAACCAGCTAGGTTGGTCAGCAGATAGAAGCTAAGAGACAAAATACGGTGCAAGATGGCATTATCAGACCTGATCCGTTCCTCTGCTGTGAATGTATTAAGATATTTGCATCTATGGATGCGTTTGACACACGTGTATGTGAACCGATGGAAGAACCATAGAGAGTACAAGTAGGGAGAGGTAGAAGAGTGAGTCTTGGTGAAAACGCACAGGAAAGACGGTTTGAGTCTGAAGATGGATCGGATTTACTACTTGAAATGCGACAACAAGAGAATCGGATAAAGAGACATTTACTAGAAACGTTAAACGATGGAATGAAATGGTATATTGTCGTGCATGCACACTTTAAGAAACTGACGGCGAATGCTGAAGCTGTGATGGTAGAGCAAGTGGCTAATGCTTTTATCAGCAGTCGAACATACATAGCCTACAATCCAGCGGATATTGAGCAGGACTTGCCAGAAGCCTACAAAGAATTGTTTACCAAGTTTGATAAACATGAGCGACAAGGTTCTGGCTGGGTGTTGGATAACATCCTGTATATTTAAGTGCATACATCTGCATCAGCACCTCTGGAAGCGAGCAGTTTTGATGAAACTGCCGAAGAAAGTGAAGAATACATTAGGTGTATTAAACATTCAGAATAAAGATAAGAAGTGTTTCTTATGGTCTGTATTGGCTCACCTTCACCCTTCAACAAATAGAAACCCAGAGCGTGTGCATCAATACAAAGTATTTGAGAAGGAATTAAAGGTAGAAGGTATGACATTTCCGACACCGATCACGGACATTCCAAAATCTGAAAAGGAGAATGATGTGTCTATCAACTTGTTTGCATATGAACATGATGTAGTTGTTCCGATACAACTGAGTCGAAACACCAGCGCGAGAGAAATCAACTTACTTTTGATTAGTAATGACAAGACAAGGCATTATTGTCTCATCAAGAATTTCAGCAGACTTATGGCTTATCGATCAAAGCATGAGCATATAGCATTTTATTGTTTCAACTGTCTTCACGGGTTTATGCGACAAGATCTGTTAGACAAGCATCGCGAAGTGTGTGGCAAGCATGGAGCGCAACGTTTATCATTCCCAAAGGAACCGTTTATCAAGTTTAAGAATGTAGCCAAACAACAGCGAGTACCTTTTGTGATTTATGCAGACTTTGAATGTTTTACGAAAAAGCATGAAGAAGGAGACAAGTATCAGCATCATCGTCCAAACATCTTCGCCTATGTAGTTGTGACCCAGTATGACACAAGTGCCCCAGTCGTGTATCGAGGAGACAATGCTGTGAAAGTCTTTTAGACTATATGGTGAATGAGCGTGATCGTATTGTGCATGTTTTACAACAGTCAGAGGATATGGTGATGACTCGTGAAGACAAAGAGGATTTCAAGAACGCTGTTGATTGCTACATTTGTCATGAGCCTCTAGGAGCAGATCATGTGAGAGATCATGACCATATCAATAGCAAATACCGCGGAGCTGCACATAGTGAATGCAATTTACAATTTCGACTTAGACAGGATCAGCAGGGAGATAAAGATTCTTTATCATTCTTGTATTTTTCCACAATTTGCGAGGCTATGACAGCCATTTGATCATGGAGGAAATTGGAAAGTTCAAAGATGAAACCATTACAGTCATTCCCAATACCGTTCAGAAATATATTGCATTCACCATGAGCAATCTGAAATTTACGGACAGTTATCAGTTCATGAGTACTTCTCTACAGAAGTTTGTATCCAACCTGGCGGCAGAAGGGAAAGATAACTTTTATAACATGACATCTCACATTCACGATAGCGACCAGCAAGAGTTACTGTTGAAAAAGGGAGTGTACCCCTACGATTACGTGGATGAGCCATCGAAGTTTGCTGAAACACAACTGCCGTCCAAGACAAGTTTTACAGTCAGCTTAGTGAAGAAGGCATTAGCGATGAGGATTATGTGCATGCACAGAAGGTGTGAGAGACATTACACTGTACTACATTTGGTGAATACCATGATTTATACCTGAAATCAGGTGTGTTACTGCTGGCTGACGTGTTTGAAAAATTTTCGTCAAGTATGTCTCAACACGTATGAATTGGATCCTGCCCACTACTATACAGCGCCAGAACTGTCGTGGGATGCCATGTTAAAAGCGACAAAGGTGAAGTTGGAATTGATTAATGACATTGACATGTACCAAATGGTTGAACAAGGTCTACGTGGAGGAATATCTGCCATTTTCTTCGTCAAGTTGGCTGGGAATTATCAGGATTTAAAGGAGCTCGAATCCAATATGGTGATGGTATTGGTTCAATACTGGGATCATTGGCTCGCAAAGCTATTCCACTACCTAAGGCTGGGGCTAAGATCGTTGCGCCACATCTTAAAAAGGCTGCAAAGAATGTCGCGAAAGATGTTACGGGCCGAGTAGCAGAACGTGTGTTTGGTGAACAAAAGCGCGTGCAACCGACGAAACGTGCCAGAAGACGAAAAACAGCCAGACAGATAACATCAAAACATATTAAAAAGATATTTTTTAATCATGTCTCTCATTCATAATCATTCGTGTGAATGTAGTCTTTCTCCATTGGAATGGTTTCACATGCCCCTGACGCAAACTGCTGTAGAGAAAGGTTATAATGTTGACTATCAACCACTCACAAGCATTAGAAAAGACGCTCCAATAGAATTCTACATTCCTGCGAGTACAGACGAATATCTAGATTTAAAGAACAGCAAACTTCTTATTGTATGTCGCATTGTAAAGGCCGATGGAACAGCTTGTGGCGCAGATGATAATGTCTCCTGTATCAATGATGTGTTTAATGGGTTATGGTCTAATATTGAATTGTTTCTGAATGATCGATTGGTTTCTCATAGCAACAATACTCATGGTTATACCAGCATTATCTCTCATCTCATCCATGATTAGGAAGAAAGTCTCCATTCTGAGCGCCTTATGCGTCTCATGTACAAGGATACTGCAGGGCCAATGAATAGTTATGAGGTGAAAAGACCTAATCATGAACAATATGTATCAGGGTTTCATGTCAATGCTGACGGTGGTGACTTAGCTGAGCCAGGAAATAATGGTTTACATAATCGTTATTTGCATACACGTCTTAGCCGTGATTTTATGCTCACAGATGGTTTAAGGATAGATTTGTTTGAGCAGGATCGTTATCTTCCTAATGGCATCAGTTTGAAATTGTGTTTCCATAGACAAAAAGATGAATATGATGGCTGCAGATAATACCTATAAGGTAGAAGTGAAAGAGGCATTTTTAACCATTCGCAAAGTGAGGGTTAGTCCAGGTATTCAGTTAGGACATACATATACATTGATGAAAAGTCCTGCCAAGTTAATCATCATTAGAAAAGAATGCGAAGTGTTGGCTATTCCAGCAGGATTTCAGTCTTTTGTGAAAGATAACATCTTTTTGGGCCAATTACCAAATCGCATTGTCATTGGTCTGGTTCATAATGAAGCCTTTGGTAGATCAGTATTGAGGAATCCATATGATTTCAAACATTTTGATCTGGACTATACGCAACTGTACACGGATGGTGAACCAGTTCTATCCAAACCTCTCAAGCTTGACATTACACAGAACAAATACCTGGACGCTTTTGAAACGCTTTACAAATCGTTTGATAGATTGAATGGTGAGAAAAGTTCCATTATAGAACGGGAAGATTGGCCTAGAGGTTATGCTTTATTTTCGTTTGACTTAACACCTGATTATGATGGCGATGATCATTTTCCCCTGATCAAACATGGGAATTTGCGGCTAGAAATGAATTTTGCTTGGGCTTTGCAACATACAGTCACTGTCATCGTCTATGCTGAATTTGACAACATTATTGAAATAAGTGCAAATCGCAGCATTCAATTCGATTACCAGTCATGAACACGAAGCAGACTGATGCTATATTGAGTCATGATGTCATGACCAAAGACTTGTTTCAAGGCGTGTTTGCCATGGACCAGTTACCATCTTTACAACGCGGTACCTATGTCATCAACACAGGCGATCAAGATGAACCAGGGGAACATTGGGTGGCAGTGTATTATGACAAAGACCCTGTAGAATATTTTGACTCTTATGGACTTTTACCTCTAGATGATCGTTTAGAAATGTTTTTAATAAATGACTATATGTATAATTCCATATCATTACAAACGCCAATATCATCATCATATGGTTTTTATTGTGTATGTTATATATTGCACAGAGCTCGAGGTAAGAGTATATTTGATATTGTTGTTATATTTAAAAGAAAGGATAGTGATTTTATTGTAAAGGATTTTGTATATAGACATTATGAACCATTGTTTTATAAATGTTGGTGTTGTAGTTAAGTTGTAGTTAAGCTGTGGTTAAGTTGTTGAATAATTGTTCAAGTTGTAGTTAAGTCGTTGTTAAGTTGTTGAATAATTGTTCAAGTTTGTTAAATAAAACAACACAAGTTTCAAACAGTCTTGTTTATTGTGCTATATCTATTTACAAACACCATTTACAAACTCTATTTACAAACTCTATTTACACTATTTACAAACTCTATTTACAAACTTCTATTTTCAAATTCTTAATTAACAAACACTATTTACAAACTTCTATTTGCAAACTTCTATTTACAAACACTTTTTACAAAGACATTCATTTTTCAATACATTCATCAATGAATGCCATTCATTAGAATCTAAATTGATATAGGTATCATAGACATTATAACCGTATTTGTAAATGCTATGAAAGCTTACATAACGCACATCACCAAACTTTATCACTTTAACAGTTACATGTTCAGACAGTTTCAATTCATATCCTTCTTCTAAGTCCATCAGCCGCATAGGCTGTGTCAGCTCAATGGATTTGATACCCCGCATAAGTTGTATTCCTTGCTCTTTGAATTCAAGCACAAGGGTCTTCCCAATCCAATGCTTGCAACAGCGCGTTCCATTCCACTGTGCTGAGGGTGATGATGTCGTAGTGTTTTGTAAGCTCGTCATGTTGGCGAAATTATACAAACACGTCTAGACAGTTCTTGATCACACGCACTTCTATATCATTTGAAAGTAGAAGCAGAAAGCCGGGTATTCTCAACTTGTCTAGGTGATCCTTCAACACGGATTGTTCGTCAAGCGATAGTATGATAAACTTTCCAAAATGTCGTAGCACAATATCATCACATAAGTTTCTCATATATGAGAATCCGTATGTAATGGGTTCATAATCCAACATCTTTATGCTCGGATGATGTCGAACAGTGGATGTTGTATAGCTTCTAGGAATCGTAAGACTGTGCGCCAGTTCTTGATATTAAAGTGGATTAAATCTATATGTGAAGTATCTGGCACACACAAGTCTAAGAAGACGATCAGAGTGTGGAGGAAGGACGGTCGGATATTGACGCTGACAACTGAATGCTATAAGTGCGGAGTGTTGTTAGAATACGAAAGGCAGCCACACAATTGCCCGGTGAAGCACAATGCACCACGACGGTACTGTTCTAAAACTTGCGGTGGCTTGCTCTCATACAAGTTTACGGCGACATTGCCTGGACCAGAGCCGTGCATAGACTGCTGGTGGTGCAGTGCGACGTTGAAAAACTTTGGATATTATAATTTTCATCCGTTCAAGTGCTCAAGAAGACCGTTTGCGATGAAGCAGTTTTACCGATACCAGTGCAGTTGCGGAAATCCGACTTGTTGGTGAAGAGTAACTAAAACTTTCGGTCCTTTTTCAGGACCATCCTGACTTGGTGGAAATAACTGCTACATCAGCCTCTCTGTGTGTTGGTAGTTATTGTTTAACGTTTTATTTGTCATCTTTGAAATTTCATTTTTTTTGCGAATGACATTACTTGCATTTAACGTTAAATTTTTTAACATATTTTATAGCATTAAATATTTGTGGCTTATCTTATAGTTAAGCGGAAGTAGTGTTAGATGTGAGAAGGCATTACCAAAATAAAACGTAGATTTTACTTCAAACAGCTCTCTGTATGCGTGCATATAAAAGGGGAGGAGGAAGGGGAACATCACATCAGTTTTTAGTAGTTGACGTGGTGACAAGAATGGCTACGAATTCAGACACATCAGTGTTCTGTCATGATTGTAATGGGACATTTTCATTTCTGGAATTGTTCGTGGCACATACATGTAAACCAGCTAGGTTGGTCAGCAGACAGAAGCTAAGAGACAAAATACGGTGCAAGATGGCATTATCAGACCTGATCCGTTTTCAGCTGTGAATGTATTAAGATATTTGCATCTATGGATGCGTTTGACACACGTGTGTGTGAACCGATGGAAGAACCATAGAGAGTACAAGTAGGGAGAGGTAGAAGAGTGAGTCTTGGTGAAAACGCACAGGAAAGACGGTTTGAGTCTGAAGATGGATCGGATTTACTACTTGAAATGCGACAACAAGAGAATCGGATTAAGAGACATTTACTAGAAACGTTAAACGATGGAATGAAATGGTATATTGTCGTGCATGCACACTTCAAGAAACTGACGGCGAATGCTGAAGCTGTGATGGTAGAGCAAGTGGCTAATGCTTTTATCAGCAGTCGAACATACATAGCCTACAATCCAGCGGATATTGAGCAGGACTTGCCAGAAGCCTACAAAGAATTGTTTACCAAGTTTGATAAACATGAGCGACAAGGTTCTGGCTGGGTGTTGGATAACATCCTGTATATTTAAGTGCATACATCTGCATCAGCACCTCTGGAAGCGAGCAGTTTTGATGAAACTGCCGAAGAAAGTGAAGAATACATTAGGTGTATTAAACATTCAGAATAAAGATAAGAAGTGTTTCTTATGGTCTGTATTGGCTCACCTTCACCCTTCAACAAATAGAAACCCAGAGCGTGTGCATCAATACAAAGTATTTGAGAAGGAATTAAAGGTAGAAGGTATGACATTTCCGACACCGATCACGGACATTCCAAAATCTGAAAAGGAGAATGATGTGTCTATCAACTTGTTTGCATATGAACATGATGTAGTTGTTCCGATACAACTGAGTCGAAACACCAGCGCGAGAGAAATCAACTTACTTTTGATTAGTAATGACAAGACAAGGCATTATTGTCTCATCAAGAATTTCAGCAGACTTATGGCTTATCGATCAAAGCATGAGCATATAGCATTTTATTGTTTCAACTGTCTTCACGGGTTTATGCGACAAGATCTGTTAGACAAGCATCGCGAAGTGTGTGGCAAGCATGGAGCGCAACGTTTATCATTCCCAAAGGAACCGTTTATCAAGTTTAAGAATGTAGCCAAACAACAGCGAGTACCTTTTGTGATTTATGCAGACTTTGAATGTTTTACGAAAAAGCATGAAGAAGGAGACAAGTATCAGCATCATCGTCCAAACATCTTCGCCTATGTAGTTGTGACCCAGTATGACACAAGTGCCCCAGTCGTGTATCGAGGAGACAATGCTGTGAAAGTCTTTTAGACTATATGGTGATTGAGCGTGATCGTATTGTGCATGTTTTACAACAGTCAGAGGATATGGTGATGACTCGTGAAGACAAAGAGGATTTCAAGAACGCTGTTGATTGCTACATTTGTCATGAGCCTCTAGGAGCAGATCATGTGAGAGATCATGACCATATCAATAGCAAATACCGCGGAGCTGCACATAGTGAATGCAATTTACAATTTCGACTTAGACAGAATCAGCAGGGAGATAAAGATTCTTTATCATTCTTGTATTTTTCCACAATTTGCGAGGCTATGACAGCCATTTGATCATGGAGGAAATTGGAAAGTTCAAAGATGAAACCATTACAGTCATTCCCAATACCGTTCAGAAATATATTGCATTCACCATGAGCAATCTGAAATTTACGGACAGTTATCAGTTCATGAGTACTTTAAAGGAGCTCGAATCCAATATGGTGATGGTATTGGTTCAATACTGGGATCATTGGCTCGCAAAGCTATTCCACTACCTAAGGCTGGGGCTAAGATCGTTGCGCCACATCTTAAAAAGGCTGCAAAGAATGTCGCGAAAGATGTTACGGGCCGAGTAGCAGAACGTGTGTTTGGTGAACAAAAGCGCGTGCAACCGACGAAACGTGCCAGAAGACGAAAAACAGCCAGACTGAAAACATCAAAACATATTAAAAAGATATTTTTTAATCATGTCTCTCATTCATAATCATTCGTGTGAATGTAGTCTTTCTCCATTGGAATGGTTTCACATGCCCCCGACGCAAACTGCTGTAGAGAAAGGTTATAATGTTGACTATCAACCACTCACAAGCATTAGAAAAGGCGCTCCAATAGAATTCTACATTCCTGCGAGTACAGAGGAATATCTAGATTTAAAGAACAGCAAACTTCTTATTGTATGTCGCATTGTAAAGGCCGATGGAACAGCTTGTGGCGCAGATGATAATGTCTCCTGTATCAATGATGTGTTTAATGGGTTATGGTCTAATATTGAATTGTTTCTGAATGATCGATTGGTTTCTCATAGCAACAATACTCATGGTTATACCAGCATTATCTCTCATCTCATCCATGATTAGGAAGAAAGTCTCCATTCTGAGCGCTCTATGCGTCTCATGTACAAGGAAACTGCAGGGCCAATGAATAGTTATGAGGTGAAAAGAACTAATCATGAACAATATGTATCAGGGTTTCATGTCAATGCTGACGGAGGTGACTTAGCTGAGCCAGGAAATAATGGTTTACATAATCGTATTTGCATACACGTCTTAGCCGTGATTT
The DNA here is from genome assembly GCA_949752745.1 of Protula sp. h YS-2021. NCBI lineage: Eukaryota > Metazoa > Annelida > Polychaeta > Sabellida > Serpulidae > Protula > Protula sp. h YS-2021. The sequence continues at coordinate 61,087,519 of OX457029.1, read as the reverse complement.
TATGCTCACAGATGGTTTAAGGATAGATTTGTTTGAGCAGGATCGTTATCTTCCTAATGGCATCAGTTTGAAATTGTGTTTCCATAGACAAAAAGATGAATATGATGGCTGCAGATAATACCTATAAGGTAGAAGTGAAAGAGGCATTTTTAACCATTCGCAAAGTGAGGGTTAGTCCAGGTATTCAGTTAGGACATACATATACATTGATGAAAAGTCCTGCCAAGTTAATCATCATTAGAAAAGAATGCAAAGTGTTGGCTATTCCAGCAGGATTTTAGTCTTTTGTGAAAGATAACATCTTTTTGGGCCAATTACCAAATCGCATTGTCATTGGTCTGGTTCATAATGAAGCCTTTGGTAGATCAGTATTGAGGAATCCATATGATTTCAAACATTTTGATCTGGACTATACGCAACTGTACACGGATGGTGAACCAGTTCTATCCAAACCTCTCAAGCTTGACATTACACAGAACAAATACCTGGACGCTTTTGAAACGCTTTACAAATCGTTTGATAGATTGAATGGTGAGAAAAGTTCCATTATAGAACGGGAAGATTGGCCTAGAGGTTATGCTTTATTTTCGTTTGACTTAACACCTGATTATGATGGCGATGATCATTTTCCCCTGATCAAACATGGGAATTTGCGGCTAGAAATGAATTTTGCTAGGGCTTTGCAACATACAGTCAATGTCATCGTCTATGCTGAATTTGACAACATTATTGAAATAAGTGCAAATCGCCGCATCCAATTCGATTACCAGTCATGAACACGAAGCAGACTGATGCTATATTGAGTCATGATGTTATGACCAAAGACTTGTTTCAAGGCGTGTTTGCCATGGACCAGTTACCATCTTTACAACGCGGTACCTATGTCATCAACACAGGCGATCAAGATGAACCAGGGGAACATTGGGTGGCAGTGTATTATGACAAAGACCCTGTAGAATATTTTGACTCTTATGGACTTTTACCTCTAGATGATCGTTTAGAAATGTTTTTAAGAAATGACTATATGTATAATTCCATATCATTACAAACGCCAATATCATCATCATATGGTTTTTATTGTGTATGTTATATATTGCACAGAGCTCGAGGTAAGAGTATATTTGATATTGTTATTATATTTAAAAGAAAGGATAGTGATTTTATTGTAAAGGATTTTGTATATAGACATTATGAACCATTGTTTTATAAATGTTGGTGTTGTAGTTAAGTTGTAGTTAAGCTGTGGTTAAGTTGTTGAATAATTGTTCAAGTTGTAGTTAAGTCGTTGTTAAGTTGTTGAATAATTGTTCAAGTTTGTTAAATAAAACAACATAAGTTTCAAACAGTCTTGTTTATTGTGCTATATCTATTTACAAACACTATTTACAAACTCTATTTACAAACTCTATTTACACTATTTACAAACTCTATTTACAAACTTCTATTTTCAAATTCTTAATTAATAAACACTATTTACAAACTTCTATTTGCAAACTTCTATTTACAAACACTTTTTACAAAGACATTCATTTTTCAATACATTCATCAATGAATGCCATTCATTAGAATCTAAATTGATATAGGTATCATAGACATTATAACCGTATTTGTAAATGCTATGAAAGCTTACATAACGCACATCACCAAACTTTATCACTTTAACAGTTACATGTTCAGACAGTTTCAATTCATATCCTTCTTCTAAGTCCATCAGCCGCATAGGCTGTGTCAGCTCAATGGATTTGATACCCCGCATAAGTTGTATTCCTTGCTCTTTGAATTCAAGCACAAGGGTCTTCCCAATCCAATGCTTGCAACAGCGCGTTCCATTCCACTGTGCTGAGGGTGATGATGTCGTAGTGTTTTGTAAGCTCGTCATGTTGGCGAAATTATACAAACACGTCTAGACAGTTCTTGATCACACGCACTTCTATATCATTTGAAAGTAGAAGCAGAAAGCCGGGTATTCTCAACTTGTCTAGGTGATCCTTCAACACGGATTGTTCGTCAAGCGATAGTATGATAAACTTTCCAAAATGTCGTAGCACAATATCATCACATAAGTTTCTCATATATGAGAATCCGTATGTAATGGGTTCATAATCCAACAAATAGTCTTCCATCTTTATGCTCGGATGATGTCGAACAGTGGATGTTGTATAGCTTCTAGGAATCGTAAGACTGTGCGCCAGTTCTTGATATTAAAGTCGATTAAATCTATATGTGAAGTATCTGGCACAACTCCCTTATAATCCTCTGGATAATCCTGTAAAAGATTTCTCCAAAGTGTCACACGTATGTTAGAATCATATTCAGTCACCAACACTTCAACTTTATTTCCAAGTCTGCGTTTAAACCCATGTTCAAGCGGTATGTTTTTAAAGTCTTTCCATACTTCAGGTTTAAACCGATAGTCAGAACTTATCCGAGAACCTATCATCACTTCATTCCTATCATTTACAGCAAGGTAAGCACCACCGTTCAATATGAGTGCATTCATGATTTTACCTTGTTCGTCTTGTCTGCGAAGCCTTTTATCCACTTTTTTCACTTGCTTCATCAGCAGTTTCCATTCAGGTATTGTCAGCAAGATACCTTTTTTCGTAGGACGGTTTTTTCCAGTCCCCTCATCTCTGAGGTATTTGCGAATGTTCACCACGCCTTCATTGCTTTGTTTCATAATCCTGATATACTTTCCATTGCCTAGAGAAAGCATTCCATCCCACGACTGTGGTGTTGGTGTCGTCTCCACTTTTAATTTCTTGATGGTATTGTCAGGATTTTTCACGTTCATGTCTTTTACTGTATCAGAAAGAGTATCCATATCCGTTGCAGATCTTTTCCGATTCATGTTCACGCTTCAGTGTTCACACCTCAACTAACTCTACACTTGAAGTGTCTCCCCCTTATATACTGTAATGTCCATGCGCCAAAGTAGAAAAGCCATCACTCATCACATATCGCTTGTCATCAAAGGGGGAGAGAGCCACTTTCTTCAACTTCTCCGAGAAAATCTGGTGGTCATGACTTCGAATGATGTGCCCTATAACCATCGTTTGAGTATGGTTGAACAAACTGTCTCTATACTGCTTATGTTTCATACGTCTTTGACACGCGCGAGTGATGCCTTTGGCCGCACGTTTTTCTTTCCCACCATACATCATACTATACATTTTCGGTCGAAGTCCCACAAACTCTTCTATGGGAATGCCCGCCGTCTCATCCTTCATTTTCCCAAGCACTTTCTTGTTCACGTTGGAATGTAGGAAATGATCTGGGGGATAGTCACTTGTGTCAAACAAGTCAGCATCTTCCTGCATATCTTTCTAGATATCATTCGTTTCTATGTCATAACATAGACTATCGGTGTCGCTGAACAAGAGCTTGGGGTCGGGATATTTGGTCATGATGTAGTTGTAATGAAAGTGGAACATGAGCACTTTGCTGAGGTCGAGAATGGTGAAACCAACTTGAATGGGTTTATCCGGAAGCAGATCCACTTTGCGTAAATGTACCGCGGTCAAATCTTCGTTGAAAATTCTAAATTTGTGGAATGAAGGTTTGGCTACAAGTTTCTTGAACCGCTTTTCTTTGTGAACGAGTTCCACATTCATTTTGCCAAACACAGAGTTGTTCATCAATTTAAAAAAGTCTTTCTTAAACGGGTTCTTGGCCAACTTTCTCTTTTCCATGTTCAAGGAGATGCATTTTGATAACCATTTGCTCTCTGTAAACATGATAGCACGGTGCACCGTAGTGACTTTCAATCCCAGTGAGACATATTGCTGTAAATTTCTATAATGAAGCACATATTTCTTCTTGTCACACAAGTTGGGAATGAGCTTTTCACTAGGTTTACCTTTCATGTTCAGATCTTTCAGTAGCTTCTGACTATGTTTTGAAAATTCTCCCACCTTAACACATTTCCGTTCTGGAGCCACTGGATAGTGATTATGACGATCATGGATTGAATATGGGTATTCTAAATCTACTTCTAAAATGTATCCAATCTCGTCATTTTCATCCACATCCATGAAGTCAATGGATTCTGGCTCGCTCACCCACATAAATCCACTTTCCAGCATGCTTTGCGACATAGCCCAGCCATACAAGTTGTTTGCGTCGAGGTATGTCAAGTAGTTGGTTTGTTTCAAGGGATCGTAATCTACTACGCAGGGGTTATTTGCTTTCGCATATTTGTGTGTGATGACAGATATTCCTCCATGTAGACCTTGTTCAACCATTTGATACATGTCAATGTCGTTAATCAATTGCAATTTCACCTTTGTCGCTTTCAATATGGCATCCCACGACAGTCCTGGCGCTGTATAGTAGTGAGCAGGATCCAATTCATATGTGTTGAGACATGCTTGACGAAGGTTTTCAAACACGTCAGCCACCAGTAACACATCCGATTTCAGAGATAATTCATGGTATTCGCCAAATGAAGTACAGTTGAATGTCTCCCACACCTTCTGCGCATGCGCATAATCCTCATCGCTAATGTCTTCTTCACTAAGCAGACTGTAAAACTTATCCTTGGACGGCAGTTGTGTTTCAACAAACTTGGATGGTTCATCTACATAATCATAGGGGTACACTCCCTTTCTCAACAGTAAATCTTGTTGGTCGCTATCATGAATGTGCGACGTCATGTTATAAAGTTATCTTTCCCTTCTGCCGCCAGGTTGGATACCAACTTCTGTAGAGAAGTACTCATGAACTGATAACTGTCCGTAAATTTCAGATTGCTCATGGTGAATGCAATATATTTCTCAACGGTGTTGAGAATGACTGTAATGGTTTCATTTTTGAACTTTCCAATTTCTTCCATGATCAAATGACTGTCATAGTCTCTTAAATTGTGGAAAAATACAGGAATGATAAAAGAATCTTTAACATCCTGCTTATCCTTTCGAAATCGGAATAGCAAATTGCATTCACTATGTGCAGCTCCGCGGTATTTGCCGTTGATATGGTCATGATCTCATGATCTGCTCCCAGAGGCTCATGACAAATGTAGCAATCTATAGCGTTCTTGAAATGCTCTTCATCTTCACGAGTCATCGCCATTGTCTTTGACTGTTGTAAACCATGCACAATACGATCACGCTCATTCACCATATGGTCTAAAAAGACTTTCACAGCATTATCTTCTCGATACATGACTGTTGCACGTGTATCATACTGGCTCACAACCACATAGGCAAAACTGTTTGGACGATGATGCTGATACCTGCCTCCTTCATGCTTTTTCGTGAAACATTCAAAGTCTGCATAAATGACAAACGGCGCTCGCTGTTGTTTGGCTACATTCTTGAACTTGATGAAGAGTTCCTTTGGGAATGATAAACGTTGCGCCCCATGCTTGCCACACACTTCACGATGCTTGTCTAAAAGATCTTGTCGTATAAACCAGTGAAGACAGTTGAAACAATAAAATGCTGCATTCTGATGTTTTGATCGATAAGCCATCAGTCTGCTGAAATTCTTGATGAGGCAGTAATGCCTTTTCTTGTCATTGCTAATAACAAATAAGTTGATTGCGCTCACACTTGTGTTTCGGCTCAGTTGTATTGGAACAACTACATCATGTTCATATCCAAACACATTGATAGATACATCATTCTCCTTTTCAAATTTTGGAATGCCAGTAATCGGTGTGGGACATGTCATGCCTTCAACCTTCAATTCGTTCTCAAATGGTGTGTAATGATTCACGCGATATGGGTTTTGATGGTGAGGATGAAGGTGAGCCAATACAGACTATAAGAAGCACTTGTTGTCATCATTCTGAATGTTTAGTACAGCCTTTGCATTCTTCACTTTCTTCGGTAGTGGGATAAAACTAGTTGCTTCCAGAGGCGCTGACGTAGCTGTATGTACTTCAATATACAGTATGTTATCCAACACCCAGCCAGAAAATTGTCGCTCATGTTCATCAAACCTGGTAAACAATTCTTTATAGGCTTCTGGCAAGTCCTGCTCAATATCCGCTGGATTGTATGCTGTATGTGTCTGACTGCTGATGAAGGCATTATCCACTTGTTCTACCATAACGCCTTCAGCATTCGCCGTCAGTTTCTTGAAGCATGCATGTACGACAATATACCATTTCATGCAATGGTTTAACGTTTCTAGCAAATGTCTCTTAATCCGATTCTCTTGTTGTCGCATTTCAAGTAGCAAATCTGATCCATCTTCAGGCTCAAACCGTCTTTCCTGTGCGTTTCCACCAAGACTCACTCTTCTGCCTCTGCCTACTTGACCTGTCTTTTCTTTCTCTGAAACATGTTCTTCATGAGACACATTTACACATGCATGTATCTCAAACGCATTCAAAGATGGAAATATCTTTGCACATCCACAGGAGAGGACTGGATCAGGTCTGTCAACACCGTCTTGCAATGTCTTTCGTCTCTTGGCTTCAATATGCTCGCCTAAAGGGGGGGGTCCCCACTCTATCACCGTAGGGTCAGCCCGGACTGCCACCTGGGGGGAGGGGGGTCTGTCCCGACTGCCGCCCTGGGGGGGGGGGGGGTCCTCACTTTCTTGCGCTATGTTACCATGGCTATGCTTCGTTTCCATAACTACAACACTTCGTTGCCATCACAACAGTTCGTTGCCATGACGACGCCTATGACGTCACTCCCGGTCCAGACAGTATGACGTCACTTCCTGGCTCAGAACCATCGTTTTTCTACTACTCCCCTTTTTTGAAAAAGAAAACAGGTGCTGAAAGACAATTACTCCCTTTTTTGAAATTGGCACCCTTGAAAGCTTCTTTCTCCGCGTATTTATTTATTTTTTGACGGGCATGGCAATACATATGACACCGGGTGCTCCCCTGAAAGCTCCCATCCCCATTCCACACTTCTTGCGAAAAAAGAAAACGTTACATTCGTGAACTCAAGCTGTATGTTATTTAATTCAAGAGAAAACAGTATACCAGTGGAAAGTGATTTATTGTGATCTAGAGATATGTTTTCTGTGCCAATTTGCTTTGATGCAATCAATGCTAACTCCATGCTGACTCCATGCATTGTTCAGCATTCACATCTTTACCCAGAAAGTTAGCAATTACTAATCTAACAAAGGTTACAGGTTCCACCCCTACCTCTTCACCCCTCCCCCTCCCCCTCCACCTCACACCCAAAAATTCCTTCAAACAAATGCAAAATTCACGATTTGCAGGAAACCCAGAGGGGATTATTCAATTGCAGATAAAATGGCTCTTGCAAAAGTTTTCCAACTTGATATTAAAAGAAGTAGAAATTCTATTGTCAAAGTTAAGTCCGTCACATACGTACATTATTTATTACTGGTAAGATATGAGAAAATAAGAACGCTGTAGTTTAGGAGGCAGTGGTCAACAATTTCACAAGCTTAATTTTAAGTCAGTTCAAAATATGAAGAAGCAAATGCTTATTCATATAATAAAATTATGCCAATGAGCACTGCACCAGCAAAATAGAAAATAAGTCATACCACAAACTAAGATCCATTATTGTTTCTTCTGTGACAATTAGCTGATTCTAAATTATTCAAAAAGTTCTGCTTTCGGAGTGACTTATCAGGAATACTTCAAATTGTGTTCAAGGAAGACGTCTGTGGGAGGAAGGGGGAAGACCGAAGGGGGCGGAGGGTTATGAGGGGTGCTGCCTGGTGAGGGGGGTGGGGGGAAACTGTGCTCACGGCAGACGTCTGTAGGAGGAATTATAAGCACCTTTTGGTCGAAGGTGGAGAAGACACGGTAGGGAATGGGGGCGTCAGGAGAACTGTGTTCACGGCAGACACCTATGATAGGAATCACAGGCAGCTTTTGGTCGAAGGCGGGGAGAGGAAGGGGTAGGAGGGGCTGGTTGTGGGAGAGACGGAGTGTCAGGGGAATTGTGTTCACGGCAGAGTATGTGTGAAGAATTACAGGTGTGTAATTTTGATTTATTATAGAAGTCGAAACCAGGTCTACCTGCCGACATCGGATAGACGTCTGTTACCGACCTTTATTAACGCTGTGTAAAAGGGTGCAAATGAAAGTTGAAACAACGCCCATATACCATCGTTGCATAAGTGTTTACAGATTGACTGCATAAACGTCAAGATAATATTAATCTAAGCTCACCATCTAGAAACCCAGCAAACATTAAGACGTCAGAATGACGTCGGGTCGGCGTCGTGACCCGACGTTTCCGACGTCCGACTGACCGGCCGGTTTTGGTTGTCAATGAAATGGAACCCACGTCGGGTTTTCAACGTCAGAATGACGTCGGGTTCCGACCTGAAACTGACGTCGGGTTTACCACCTTGAAACGACCAGTCTTAGACACGTCTTACAAAAATAGTCTACAGTCATATAATTAATAGATAATTAATCATTCAACTGCTGTTGTGAAATACATACGAAAGCATTTTCCGTGTAAATTTTTACAATATAGGAAGAAAAATACCCACGCGACATCAAAATTCTAAAATTTTCATGTAAAAATTACGTTTTTCCTTCCTCTTTTTCAAAATGACTTCCATTTCCGGTGAACGATAATAAATGTTCATCGCTTTTTGGTCGTTTTTGCAACGTCGGAATGACGTCAGAAAACCGACGTTTCCTCGACGTTGGTATAAAGTCGGGTTTGGGGGAAATAGGTCGTGATAATTCTACCCATTTTACAACCTTATTTTATTCAGAATATGGTTGTAAAGTGGTTGCGACAAAAATCCAACATTTTTCTCAACCAAAAAAGACGTCGGTTGTTTGCTGGGAAGTGATTATCATGAAGCGTCATACCGTCCCACTCCTCCTTCCCTCCTCCCGGTCAAAGTATCCCCGCACTTGGGCATCTGGTAACACAGAATCTATATGTTTATCAATATTTTTTAAGAAGTAGGGCGTTTTCGTCCTTTTACGGTGGACCTGGTATGGCTTTTATTTCTTGAGGAGGTTGTCTGGTTGCAATCCCGAAGTCTGCACAACGTCAATTTTTTCAGCGTCTATGCAGTGTAGATTTTCCGACATCTGGTCAACGTTAATCCATGTTGCTTGCGACCAAAAGCAACGTCTAAACAACCTTGCTTATCCAACCTGCATTTGTAGTGAAACACGTTGGTTAAACGTTGATCCAGATTAGCGACCAGTCACAATCACATTAAAGCCGTATTTAATAGTGTAGTTTGGTCGGGTCGATATCAGAACCTCAAAGCGACGTTGAACAATATATAAGGCGATGAGCACATAAAAAATAATCAAATGACAACTTAACATAAGACCCTGAAAGGCGCAATAGGTATGAATAATGACACCGACATCATTCATGTTCTAACAGCCGGGGTGACCCAAGGACGAGGTTTATTTTGATGGAGAGGTGGCAATTGAATCCATTGGATTGGATTTCTGCATGTCTTTACAACGTCTATACAGCGTCGTACTCCTTAGCTTTATCCAGCATCGTTGTAACAAAGCTCTTTTTACTATTTTTATGTTAATTTAACCTTATGCCGGAATCGAACGTCTAATAAAATATTCCTTTAATGTGTTATTACGAAATTAGACAGACGTCATAAACAACCATCTGTGCCTCTAATCTTATTTGATCCTTTGACCAAATTTATCCCCAAATGACATTTGGTCATATCGCTTTTTGGGGTTGCTATAATTAAGCCTGTTATTGAGGATAGTTTAATACTTTAGTCGTAATTAGGGTCGTTATCCAATTAGGGTAATTTCAATACCAATAGGGTAAATTCCTTTTATTTTATTCTTTTGTGTTTTTATGATTCTTTGTGGTATTGTTGGCGCCTGTTCTCATTGAGAACACTTGAATAACAATAACATCAGTTGAGTTTAATTTATGCTATGTTGTCATTTGATGTATTTTATGGTATAATGAGATGACGCTTAGTCTCGATATATAAAGAGCACGATTTCTCCTGAAAAATGAGAGTAGGTCGAGAGGAGATCAGATCGAAATAGCAACAAATAAAACAACAAGAAACGCGAAGTACTGCCTTTTATTTAAGGCTACTATCGGCCACCGTACAGTTGAGCAAAAAAAAAGGCCATATTATAAATGGTGCCGTGACCGAGGATAACAAAAATAAATAAATAAATAATAATAATAAAAAAAACACCATCACGAAAATTGCCGGTAGCTGTTCAGTCAGCCAAGTAGCCAAGTGGAGGGCCAGCCAAGTAGCCAGGAGCCAGGGCAAAAATATGGGTTTTGAGACAAAGGAAAAAATACATTTTCTTAAAGTAGACCGAAAATATGGGTTCCAAAACATGATAAAAATAGAGGTCAAGGTAGGGCAAAAATACGGGTTCTAAAACACAAAAAGGTAAACTATAGTAGGGCAAAATTACGAATTCCTAGTCACAAAATAATTAAAATTAGGGAAAAGAATACAAAAAATAACGAAAATGACAGAAGAAAATCACGTACTAGAGTGCAGCCACATCGGCAAGCTAAACTGTTGCATCCTAGAGGAGATGCGCAAACCCAAACAAAGCAATTAGCGGATAGTTTAAGTTACGAACTTCCAAGAAAAAGAAAACGGTTAAAACTCTGATTCTTTAGGTGATCAGACAGAGGACTTAATGGATGTTGACGAAACTCCAAGAAACTCAAAAAGGAAATTTGAGGACGATTCAGAAACAGTGACAAAGCGCCTTAGAATAGCGATTTTAAGGGCTGTTACGGAAACTTGGTGAAAAGACATATTGTGATACTCACACCTTGTTCGTTAACAGTAAGTTGGCCACTTACGTTAACTTAAGCGGGGGAGGGATAATAAGACATATCACAAGTCTTAAATTGAGCATAACTAGTATCTCAATCACCAAAGGATTTTCATGAAATGATTATAGGACGAATGACACTTGGCTTATTATCTGTTACAGGAGTTGGATTCTTCCTCCTTCTGTTGTTCATACACGTACACGGACAGAAATTTCTAAATCAGAATTAGATTTTTGTAAACAGGGCCCCCTATGCCAAATTAGCGCTCCTCTCTTTAATATTGGATTGTATCCTTCCTGTCTGTTATCTTTATTTTTACGAGATAATTATCTTATTGAACAAAACTGTCAGACACGCATAAGATCTGTTGCACCGTCTCCGATAGTAAAATACCTTTCATTTGGGAAATGGCTTATTTCATCAATTGAACCAATAGAGGTAATAATAGTTTGCGGTCAAGTAGAAAAAGAAAGTCAAACCATTGGGGTAGGGGTAAATATTATTGAGATGCAGGAAGGTTGCTCTGCTAAGTCCAAATTCTTTAATTTGCCAATTTATGAAACAGGGGAAACTAAGATCGAAGCTAAGTTGCAAATAGAAAGAGAAGTTAGGTTAAATAAATTGACACCAAATATTTGGAATCGAACCGGAAATTTGTTCAATAATATGAAAAGTTTGGACTCTCTTTTAAACGAGAGTCATTTAAAATTGGGAAAGATTTCGGATGTTCCTTTAATGTATCTTGAATCTATGATGCACTCTTTGAAAAACCCATCCGCAACGACAGTGTTACCGAAAGACAAAAATTATACGAAATGGTTTAAGCTTGCTATTTATGTATGTGTAGGTGTTGTTGTGACAACCCTGCTGCTGTTTTTTTATACAAGTGTGTGCTCGCGAGAACCTTTAACCGTAATAGAAATTTAAATGTAAATGCTGGTTACGAAGTTGCATCCCGCAATGAGCCTTCTTTGATGGAACCTCTGCGTTCTACCAAGAAGAGCTGCGAGAGTTCGGTACAGACCGTTATGACTGGACCAAAAGACAGATCAAGGAATGAACCGATAGTTCGGTTCTTTCGGCCTAGTGACATTTAAGTCAACAGCTGTTATCAGCACGATTTCTCCTGAAAAATGAGAGTAGGTCGAGAGGAGATCAGATCGAAATAGCAACAAATAAAACAACAAGAAACGCGAAGTACTGCCTTTTATTTAAGGCCACTATCGGCCACCGTACAGTTGAGCAAAAAAAGGCCATATTATATCGTTCCCATGACCTCTATGCAGCGGCAGGGGAAAGATTCCAACAAACAACCCATTCTTGGCGTTTCCTTACGTCTGACCGCAAGTCTATTTGACGTTTATGAAACGTCACCTGTTCACTGGGAGTGCACACTTACTTTATGAACGGCCCCTTGATTCTTGATCTATTAAAAACCAATTCTGGATAAAATAATGCTATTTAAAAAAACGTAAAATAGGATTATGTCAGTTAAGTAAGATTGCCCAAGGACACTGCCCATCTGAACACGCAGTAACTCTTCAACAATCTTCCGGGCAACTCAAAACGATAAAAAGGAAACACAGGTACAAATAAAAGACATTTAGGGAAAATATTTACCTAACAATACAATGATGCTTTTCCACGGAAGTATTCTGGAGCACGACTTTCTGTTTCTGTTTCAGGATACTACTACCACGAAGGTCTTCATTTGTTTTCTGTCTTTTCTTTTGTGGTCGATGATGTCTTTTACAGAGATGCTTCTCGAAACGTCGATTTCAAAAGTAGCATTAAATTTATATTTCAGTCATATGAATCACTATTGAATTCCATGCTAAATGTTTGACAGAGACGAAAGTGTTTAAAATCCTCCAAACAAATGTGGCAACTCTGACGGAGATATCTTTATTTCCAAATGTTTTATTTCTCTTTCGTTGCCGATGCTAAGTTAAAAGAATAAAAAATTTGGTCCAGAAAAAAGACATGGTTTTTCCCAACATATTGTTAAATGAAATAAACTTAAAAACTACTGAGGTGTTTGTCACAAATCATTCGTGCGCTAAATCATTTAAAACATTGGGTTAATTTAATGTCCGTGTTGTAAACCTTGAAAACCTTGAAAGATGCTTAATATACTAATTCTGCTTAATGTTCTTTTAAAAGCGTAGTGATAATTGAAATCATCAGGACCTTTCACTACGGACAGCTACGGAAAATAATAAAATAATTCAACCAGTTGGAGTAGCGTTAGCAACGTGCCAACACAGGCAGATGAATTCAGGACAACGAACAAACATTTACCCTACACAAATCTCTTTTTCGGAAGGATGAAAATTTGGAATGGCGAAATCACGGTGGTCTTTGGTAATTTTGTGTGACTTTCATCCTGATCTTTCTAAATAAGTTCGTTCAGGTTCCAAGTGACCAGGGTAGTGATATACTTAGTTTGTTCGGTGTTTTCTATTTCTACACGTTTTAAGGATTTCTTGTAGCACTTTTCGAGAACTTCCGCAAATAAAAGCCAGGACTTTCGAGTGTTGTGAAGATGGCTATTTCACAACGCTTGCAACCACAGACGGTTTTCGTACCAAGTTTCATGAGATTAGGCAGAAGGAGAAGTTCTTCCATCATAACGCTGCACGACAGAAGCACAATTTTGGTGGTTAGATTGATATGTCCAGCATCGCAAAGAACTACAGAGAGCTCAGTTTCTTATTTTTGCGGACATTTTCGTGCCCTAATTCAGCATCGATGTGGCGTCATTCTTGACAGAGAGAGAGAGAGAGAGAGAGAGAGAGAGAGAGAGAGAGAGAGAGAGAGAGAGAGAGAGAGAGAGCACCTAATACGATTGAACAGACTATGACAGTGAGCGATTGGTATCTTGAAGTCTATGTGGAGCCAGTGCTCAAAACAAACAAAACAGAGCCGAACGTTGCCTCAGAGGAGTCAGTGACAACAGCCATCTTTCGCAGTCGTAGAAAATGTGCTACTATTGGGGAAAGCCAGGTCATTTCATTATCTGTTGTTTCAAGGCCAAGAATGAGTATGGAACAACTCCACGGTGTGGCGACATTTGGCGACATCTCGCATCACCTCTATCGCTTGAACGAAATTGAAATACATCACAGGATTGGTGCGGGTGTAACAATACAGATCGGAAAGCGGGGAATGTGAAAACTGAAGCAACGGATGTAAAACTTCAACATTTCGTTTTCCAGAACAACAAAGATGGGAAGCTATATTTAGCGAACAGAAAAAGTGTACCGTTTACAAGCACGATATGTCGCAAAGGTAAACGAGCACATAAAGCCAGCTTTCGGCCACGAGAAGAAGGCAGAGGTAGTTGACGAAATGACCACGAGTAGGACTGGTAGTGATATTATTCTGCCGTACAGTGCGCATATCGGGACAGTGTGTCAGGCAAGCACCAGATACATGCCGTTTGAATAGTTGTACGAGCGGAAGGTCAGAGGACCGCTAGATATCCTCAAACAGGTGTGGTTGGATAAAGGCAGTATGTAGCCGACATGCGAAATCGCCTGGAAGATTTGTTTAGAGTGCCGCCTGGAAAACAAAGAGGGATATGTCAAGACAGCAAGAAATCGAAGCTTTACGGTTGATTAAGAGGCCTGCTTGCTGCTTCCAACAGATCACAGCAAGATTTTACGGCAGTGGAAAAACGTTTTGAGATGCTGAGCAGGATGGGCAACGAGATCTGTTGAAAGAATTATCGAACGCGAACATAACAAAGGAGACGCCAGAATGGAACCAGAACATGAAAATTAGAAAGTCGAGGAGGAGGAGGGCAACGACGCTAATACCAGATGTATATAAGATAAAGAGTGCCGATTTTATCATGGGAAAGAAAGAATAGAAATAAGATAATGACTACAGGAAAGTTGGTGTAAAGCGAGTTGATAAGCAATAACAAAATTATGTTAAGGACAGAGAGTTGTGTAAGAGAGAATGACTGTCAATAAGAATCGTTTAAACGAGAATATATGAGCACATAAAAGATTAATAATTACTTAATAAAGTTGTGAATGGTGTTCTTTCAGGATAACTGTCAACGCTTTGTGTTATTGCAATAAATTAAACATTAAAAAGTCTTCAAAGCCGAATTTTTATTGTCATTTTTCGATTATTTGAATATTATCGGATTTTATTTAGTACAATTCGGTAAACTTGCACCAGATTAAACTTTATTTTGAGTTGGGCGTCAATTTTACTCCACAACCGCAAGCAAACAGCTCCTACGCGCAAAGATAACAGTCACACATAAGTGTCACATTTCATACCGTGAAAAACTTATAATCCAATATCTTTCTACCAATTGTCATTAAATTTCAGAAAGAACACGACTATGTACACCATTTTATGTACAGCAATAAAACACTGTAGTTGCAATAGCTCTGGAGAACCTTCAATTAGCAATACTACACATTTTTATCAGATATCAACATCTTCCAATATTTTCGCAAATTTTGAAATACTGCCGTTGTACATATACAATACATGTTCACAAAAATAAGCAGTTAGCTGGAATAGTTTTGGAGAATTAACAACGTTAATTAAGCATGTTAGTTTGCACTATTACCTTTATTATTAATAGTCATTACATTTATTTTATTATTATCATCCTTTTATTTCTATTGCTATTATTATTACAGTGTTTTTCAAAACTAGCAGTCATTATGAATTCGATTTTGAATTTTTCTGTAGCTGCTCCAATTCAACAACGTTTATCAAAATGCAAAATTGAACAAAATGCTAAAATGTGACTGACAAAGCAACCATATGTGGCAAACTGTCGCAAAAAATGCGACACAGACTCATATCAGATTATAATATTAAGTCCACACAAGGAACAAGTGTTTTGACAATGCCAAAGTTATACAACAAATAATATTTCGACAAAACTGATGATCTTCAAGACGCATGCAATGCAATGAAATTGCTTCAATCGACTGAACCAAGCCAGGATGGGCAGAAAGAAATAACTAAAAATAGAAAATTCAGTATGCCCAAAACGGAAACATAAAAAGTTCAAAACGTTCAAATGGAAACCGATTGTTATTGTCTTCTTTGCACGAACATAGAGTGATTTTACGTAATTAACGATGAACTTTCATTTCTCTTCTTGCAAATATGGTTTTTAAATGCATGCGCTATTTATCGGCACAAAAGCGTAGTTAATATGGATAGTGCATAAGATACAGGCCTAATTAATGCAATATTTGGTCATGTCACGAATACGACGTTATACTACAGGTAATACCATAGGTAAACAGCGTTGAATAGATACCGTAATATGACGTCACACCAACGCTTATTGAAAAAGAAATAGCTTCTATCTGCCGAGTTTGGATAGATGTATCACAACTTAATTACGAGTAGATCTAATATTTGATCGGTCCGACGTTGGTACGTTAAATTGCAATTTGAGTGACGTCATTCTATTTGACATTACATGATATTACATGTCAATCCAATATAATGATAAATCCAAGTCCTTAACATTTGATAAACCGCCATCAGACTATGGAAGAAACTACTAATTATTATTTTCATTTTTGTAGAGGAAAATATCAATTTCAGGTGATCAACTAAAGTGCTTTCCAAAGACTGTTTCGTATTTAGTGCAGTCTTGGGTTAATTCTAAATACACTCGTACATGTCAGAGCATTCGTCGTCCAGTTGTTGATCCACACGTTCCGCAGTGGTGTCTCTCCCACATTTATTCCAGCGCCCTTCCTTTGCTGCGAACCTGTGATATCTTTCTGCAGGTAGGGTTTCCTCCACGTTATGTGCCGTGACTAATTTTTCATAGGTTTCTCTTTCATCCTCGATGTTCTCGCTAGCCGGTTCTTGCCCTCTATTCGATAACTCCTGTATTGTCTGAGGCGATGGAGACTCGTTTTCGCGTTTTCTCCGTAGCAGGAAGACCAGCAATAACGCTACGATGGGGAGTAAAACTACTGCTCCTACCCAAGCAGACACTAGAATTAGCTGGTTTTGGCATGGTTTGGACTTGGTAATAGTTTTCTGATCAACGGCAAGATCTGAAAAATATTAGATATTTCCATTAGTGATCATTGTTAATTACTTAAGGTTAAAAATAAACGCGGAACAATAATACTAAAAAGTATCCATTTCATCTATTAGTCTATTTTTATTTCATCTATTGGTATATTTTCAAAGTTGAATGCATCTTACCGAACATTATTTTGCACACCGAGGAGTACGGATATTTACAGTCTACGTCCTCCCAAACCCCTGTCGGGGTCATACACATGCAGTCTTGACTGCTCTTGAAGTTGTCAGATTGATCTTCACCCCAGTTTGTAAACACCATGAGCTCGTCACGTGTCTGCCATTCCCATTGCCCTTCTCTTCTCAAATCTTGTCCATCCGTGTAGATATTTGTATTGCGGGCTAAGCAAGTTTTTTTTTCAAAACCCATTACATTACAAAAAAAGACTTAGATAATTCTAAGGAGGAAATATGATCTTAAATTACTGACGGTGAATTTCTTCAAACAGTGAAACTGAATCTCTTCAGGAATAAGACTACCAGCTAAATTGATTGCATTAGTCCGGTTCTAGTTAAGAGCAAGGTGCTCTTTCCCACCACAACAGTCCTGTTGTTGAAAACAGCAATTTTACACTTGTAGCGCGGAATCTTAAAAATACATACAGACTTACATTACCCTTACACTTAGAAATATTTGAAATGACTTTATCCTCAGTAGAATCCTGAATGTCCACCAAGTTGCCACCCATGTGGTTGCAATGGTCAAAGGCTTTTAACCATGTCAGCTTTTTCTCCACAAACCAGTAACAAACCCGCTTTGAAACGACATCGCATTGGTCTAAAATTATATATAGAAACCTTCCTGTATAATGTGGACAACTCTCTAATTCAGACAAAATATTTCAGTCCATTTTAATTATCCATTGTTTTTTTGTAATAAGAACGTCGGTAAGTCGGACACGTCCCTATCCCGGACCCACAACACAATTTGTCAGATCCAGTTCTTTTACTGAATGAATAACCCTGTGCAATTCTATCAAGCAATGGTCTAATCTGTTCGTGCCTGTTTGTGTGTCTCCTTGACGTGTCGATAAGCTAAAAAGTAAGCCGCAGCTCACACGACTGCTTATGTTTGCTAACTATCTGATTCCGTAACACTTTTCTTGTCTAGCCCCAAGTGGCTTATATGTTTAAGTGTTTGGTATGCCTCAGTGGAAATGCCAAGGAAGTTAACTCGATAACATTGTTTATACAAATTAAAAAAAAGAAAAGAAAAGGGGAAGCATGATTGTTGGGGGATATTTTTGAAAATGATGTTGCCCTTTTGGGCCCTTTTTGTATAGCAGTTATCTGTCCACCCTTAATTTTATCACTTCACGAATGTTTGGGTCGTATTTTTTTTTGGTTTTGTTTCTTGTTTTTGCCGGGTTGTTGGGGGAGGGGGCTGAGGGTGGTGAGGGTCACCCAACGAGAAATAAAATTCCCTTCTGTTTTTTAAAGAATCTATTGACCTTTCAATTCAAATGATTTTAACAGGCCGCAATTTTCAGGTACAGGGATAATTCTATGTTTACGAGTCAAGTTAACCAGTTTTATTCATTGCAGTTGGTCATTTAGTTCTATTAAAATTATGCATTCTGTGATGGTGTTTAATGATTACTTCATAGAATGCTGGGGAACTGATAAATGCGCTATGGATTTAGTTTAAAGCTTGAATTTAATTCACTTCAAAATGTAAAAAACACTTGAGGAAATACAATTATCCCTGGCTTCAAATAAACAACAATGCTGTATAATCTCAAAATATTAATCAACAGATTTTTAAACAAGGCCATTGCTTACACTGACAGCTCGGTCCCGCCCAGCCGTGTCGACACCCGGACACGCATTCGCCGGTGGTCTTATCACAAGCCTCGCCTGCGTCTGCGCAGTGGCAGTCCAAGCATTCCAGGCCCCATTTGCCGTACTCACACCCTGATAATTTACATGTATATTGAAATATAACCCTCACTTCCGAACACTGCGTCGTTTTCATCAGTGTGAATATCAGAGATAGAAAGTACAGGGCATCTTCAAAAGCATAATTCAGAAAGCATCCCAAACATAAGTACTTTTACTATACATCTTCAACCCCTGACCTTCAAAATTCTTTCAATGACGTAAATATAATGTACATATCACCCCAGTTTCATGAAATCGGTTATTTCCTTACACCCCCCTCACACACACATAGACACCAAGAATTTCTTGTTACACACCAGTCTTCCCTCATGACAGCAATAATCACATCAAGTCTGCTATAATTAGGAATAACTGACTATTTCTAATTTAACAGCTTTGAAAATGTTATAACAATTAGTCCTTTTTAAAAATTACCCTACATTTGTTGAATTATATAGCAGTACCTGATTTAAGAGGCTAAAATCCGTTTTACACATGTAAATATCTAAGCTTCATTCTGATATATTTCTATCTCTACATTGGGGCTATTTATAGCAAATAACAGACAAAGTGTTGCGCAAAATGCTCAATGCTTTTTGTTACTCTTTGTAGGTTTTTACCCGTATCATAAGTGCTATGCGGGAAAATTCCATTGCGGGAAAATTCCATTGAAAATGTTGAAGCATATGTTTTTATACCTTGAACATACGCTATAAAAAATATAAAGCTGTAGCTGTTTCATTTATGATGCACACAAAGGTCCTTGAGAAATGCTTTACTTTATCGAGGTGCACTTTTTATATTCAGAACGGCTAGGACAGCAATGTTTATTGCAAATTCATTTTTTGCTCCTGGTATCACTTACTTCAAAATCTGGCTGGAATAACGCTCTCTCAGTGTGAATTGCAAAACTAAATCATTTAAAATTTTATTCTGTTGATAAACTTAACTCACAAAATGGCGCTTACTCTTGTTGAATTTATCGATAAAAATTCTGGAAGTAATGGTTAAACCAGGCTTACAGAAAAGAAAAGAAAATTTGTGTGTATGTGTATATGGTATATTTTTGTCTGACTGAAAATTAAACTTCAAAACCTCAAATTACAAATAAAGAATCAAATTCTGAGTATCCAACAGTCTTGTTCATTTTTTCAGACATCTGATAAGTATTAGCAAAAATTTTTGTATGGAAAACAAAAGTAGTGTGAGATTAAACTCTTATTATTGCTCTCTTTCTCTCTCTCTCTCTCTCTCTCTCTCTCTCTCTCTCTCTCTCTCTCTCTCTCTCTCTCTCTCTCTCTCTCTCTCTCTCTCTCACTCTCTCTCTCTCTCTCTATTTCTCTCTCTCTCTCTACCTATCTATCTATCTCTTACATGGCATTTTGATTTGGCAGACAAAGGGTGAGCGGTGGGAGTAAGGTACTTTAAGCCAGCTGCCGTTAGTCTGTACCACGGCACATCCTTGCTCCTTATGGTCGATGCCTTTTTCCCAGTTCGTGTAATTGATGACGTCGTCACCAGTAGCCCACCACCACACGCCTGTTTTCCTGTCATATGTGCCATCTGTGTGCACACTAGATGCCATTGCTGTAAGCGTAATCATGAATACATTGTTATGTATCCATTAATTACTGGTTTCTTGAACAAAACAAGGAAGGAAGAAAATTAAGACAATGGCTCGCGGAGGCACATAGGGAGACAGGAATAAAAGAAAACACGTGGGCTTATACAATTTTAGTGTGAGTAATTTTAACCAATTGTTAACTAATGGGCCATGTTCGGGCACTCCTAAATCACAAATCCAACCTTCGAAAATACAATGTACCTAACACTTCAATCAAACGGATCTGTTATAAGGCACATAAACCAATGAAAATAATAATAAACAACAAAACATATATACACAATTTTAAATGGGATATCGGTTGGGCGGTTTTTCACTTGTATTCAGTTCTGTTAAGTGATTTCCCAAAAAAAAAACGGTCAAAAGAGCCGCATAGAACCAAAAAATTAAGCTTATAAACTGTTGACAAGATATGATTTCTATGACCATGATAAAATCTGTCATTAAAATAGACTAACGTGTGAACGCACTCATCCCTCCCTCATTAATTTCAGGATTCTTGAACAAAATAACGTTGGAAGAAAATTAAGCTAATCGTTACATGCATACGTAGACAGGAATAAAACGAAAACGTGCTTAATGGGTTATTTTAAACCGATTTTTAACTTTTTATCTAATGAATCACATTCGGCCAAAATAATTCGAAGAATTAATTTGGTCTTAATTTGAAATCGGAGTCAAGCTAATCCTTTCAACTGTAAATGTTCCAAGACTTCAGGTGAGACCAGTATTTAATTTTTGTAAACATACTTTTTCGACACATCAGTAGTTTTATTTCCCAGTCTTTCATATCGGATACAAATGCTGTGGTAGCACAAACCGATGCTAAAGCTGAGAAAAACTATATTCATCCATATCGAAACCGATATGGCGAATCACCTATTTTCTTGCCGAAACAGATGGCGGACGACCGTCTATGTAAACAAATAAAAATTTTTATAAACAAAATGCACAGATTTCAGTTTTGAAACATACAAAACCGTTCGAAAACCCAATATATCCTTTATCTGATTTTAAGGTTTTGATATTGAAGTCAACATAGTCACAATTTTGAATAACATCGCTAATGATCAAGATAACACTCGGATAAAATTTTTTTAGCATACTCAGACATTTGAAAAAGCCGCTGTCATGGCGGCTCAAAGCTTTACGCGCGAATGGTTTCGTATCACGAAGGATATAGGTAATTTATAGCTAAAGGTTATAGGTAATTTACGTGTCGGAGTTAATTTTGAAACCAGAAGGCGGATAACAGTAATTTTATACAAGGAGAAGAAGTATTCGCATTTTGATGGTGGAAGGTAAACCGTGACAGAGGAAATTTTTAATTTGTCTCTTCGTAAAAAAAGTTATAAAGCCCAACAATATTAAATTTGAAGGTGGCCATGCTGGAGATTTCTACAGAAAGTTTACTCACAACATTAGTAAGTGACACGTAAAATGGCATTGAAGCCTTGTTTTTTGGATATTATGGTCCAGATCTTAAAATGCACAACGAAATTACCACATGCAGATAAATTAAGATCAGAAGGCTCGATTCTATACGCTATAATCTAACCTACCCGAAACAGTGAATCAACTAAGTTTGTTTTAGCATTAAGGTATTAAGTAGTAACTTTTACATCATATGCACAAGGTACATATAAACATGCAATTTTTACTTTTGTACGTTCCCCACTGAATTCTGTCGGCAATCGCAATATTATCACAATGAATCAATACAGACATTATCACAATGCTGTCAACACAAGGAAAACACGAGGTCAATGATATAACCACATCCGTCAACTCAAAGGCAGTTATATCCACGAAAGTATATTGAAGTTGCTTGCTGGACCATTCTTCACTATCAACCATTAAATCTGCAACTATTTTCTAGAGGTAAAGCCACCTAGAGCTGTCTTGAGGCAACAGAATAATCCATAATAATAAATATAAATGCATTTGATCTGGATTGAATTTAAACTTTTAATTCGGCTGTGCATAGCGCTGCTCTAAATGCATTCGACGCATTTGCAAGAGTAATATCATTATGGAATCGCGTAGTATATAATCGTATATACTGTTCGTGTAGTTATAACTAGGATGACTTTCATAATCTCCAGTTCACTTTCATGTATGTATAATCATTTTAAACCAGGAAAAAATGAACTTTCTTTTTCGTGCAATGGACATATCACTAAAACTGCAAACACAAGGAATAAGCAGGGACCAGACCGAGATAAAAACTCTATGTCTTGCGTAGAATAAAAGTCTGTTATTTTCTGTACCTGACGTGAAAAATGTGGTTGTGACAAGGTAGAATTATTTATTCAGAAAAAGCAACTGAGGCCATTGAACTGCACGAGATATTTTGACGGCAACCTCTCAAAAGTGTTTGTTTGTTTTTTATTTTTATGCTATTATTTTCTTATTATCTTACTAGAATATATTGTTTTATGAAAGCAGTAAGATCATGGTACAATATAATAAAACTTTTCGGAATCGAATTTGTCTTTTTAAGATGGCATAACTGGTCAAAATACGGAATTAAAATAACTATAGTTGTTTAGTTGAGGCATACATTGCCATTTTCTTTAGGCACATATTCGTCTGATGTTAATCTTGTGGTAGACAAGCGCACTATTCAGTTAGCCATCACAATCTTTTCACAAAGGACACTCATGAACTTAAAAGGTACCTTTTGCTAAGTGTGTCACTACAGCATTTTCTTCCTTATCGTTAATGTGTACTAAGTGACTTCCGAAGCTTTCACAGATACCCTCGGCATCCGCCCAATCCTTTCTTTTGGCGACAGCCATGTAGCAGGTTTCCTTGAATGTGGCATTACAATAGACTCCTGTATTAGTGCAGAAAATAATGGAATTCAATCATTCAAATAATGAATTAAACAACACCTATAACAAGTATAGTTAGTCCAACCGCATTTTATAATTAAATAACATTCGAAATTTATTTTGTAAAATAGAATTTTGTTATTGAATAATAATTTTGAATTGTATAATAATTTATCTCTAAAATTCTCAGTTACGACGTCTAAATCCCAATTACACGATATTTTAAGCTCTGTTAGACATTGTGTGGTAATTTTGAGCAAAGATCCAATAAAGCAAGTGGAATTTTAGAGCAGAGAGAGGCAGAGAGAGACAGTGAAAAAGAGAGAGAAAGAGAGAAAAAAAGAGAAAGAAAGAGAGAGTGAAAGAGAGATAGGAAGAGACAGAGAGAGAAAGAGAGACAGAGACAGAGAGAAAGAGTGAGAGAGAGAGAGCTCACCACAGTCCACTTCATCCCTTCCATCGAGGCAGTTTTTATCAAAGTTACAGACATAATTCATACTAATACATTTGCCATTACCACAGTCAAACCGTGTCGCGTCGCATGTGGGGTATTCTAAAGGAAATTAAACGTATATTATCTTATGGTATCAGTTAAAATTGTTTGAATCTGAGAGTTGAATCTGACCAAAATTGAAGTACATATACACTTGTTCCATCTAAACGCACAATTGTTTTGCAATCACAGAAGCTAAAAGCGCGTTTATTGTTTAAGTTTGTAAATGCGTTTCATTTGTAGGTCAGAATCAGCTCCACACTCCAGTCACATGCAAGAGTCTATTACAGCTCGACTGTATTGCGATATGTATCTAGGTGGTTCGTTTGTTTCGAACGTGGGTAAGGAATAAGTGCGAGTTCGGTTCTAAAACAGTTGAATTGTTCACTTCCGCTTTTATTCGTAGTAAGCCTCAGACATGGAGCTCTAATTTATCATAAATCTATGTATTTTATCTGTATTTTCGCTGATTCGTAACAATAGGATCCAAAATATTTGAACTCAATTTAAAAAAAAATAAATCAAAATAGTCTTCTGATATTGCTAAAATAATTGTGTAATTGTAACCCTGTAGAGTAAGTATGCAATCGCAAAAAGTACAAAAACATTCGTAATAAAGCGAGAAAACTTCGTACAAAAACGGTACAAAATGACATTGTCTGCTAAAATATTGAAGTCCAATACCACTGTGATGGTAGCAAGCGTTGCAATAAAACTGTATCTGAACTGAGCAAAACGGGCTTGTTAAACTGTGAAGTGGAAACACTATGATATTATTTTCATTCTTGTATAAGCAATAATCAGATGAAACTTTGGAATGCTAGAAAATCTCTACAGAACTGGATTAGTTTTACACTTAGTCGTTTTAATCCATCCTATTAAAAATTGCCTCCGAGACCTTATCATTAATTTATTCTACTGAACACATACTCTACAGCCAGTTGTGTCAAAGGAAGCCGATAGATCAAGTAGGACAAGAGCAGGTTTTTACGATTCACATGTAAAACAGCTCTCATCACTAATTAAGAACAAAGACGTTTTATGGTAATGAAATTTATTTTATGATTGCCAGAACGCGTGCGAAGGAAACAGTAGTAATTTGACTGGCAAATACGCCCTGTAATTACACACACCTGTACTCACCGCTCTTTTATTATCAAAACGGTACATTAAGCACTACTGGATCTGGCATCGTCATAGCAACAAAATTATCCGCCAGAGAAGTGCAAAATATGTAATTTATAACAAAATATATTTGTATAAAAATTGTGAAATAAAAAACCTTCCATTAGCCCGGCGCTCTTTATGCACTCACATTTCAGTGCCAGAGGCTGTCGGAGGGTTTTTCAGATCAACCTAGATCCACGCAAGATTTGATACTGGTCTTAAATTCTACACTACTCAAAGAGGCGGACTGTCTCCTTTTTTTGATTCTGAAAGCAAATCTGTAAGGATAAGTTCGCACAAGATATTGCTAAATTTCAAAAAAAAAGAACATTTTGAACAACCAGTTTGAATCCGTTCCAAAAGTACATTGTTAAAAAGTACAAAACAAACTAATAAAAAGAGGAAAAGAACGTATTTTCTTAACCAATCGCAGATAGACACTGTTAAATGTTACTTCCTAAAATCGGAGTGTGAAAATTAACAAGCAACACTCTTTTTTTCTAAAATTATATAATTACCAGTACAGGCATAGGGAAGAAACACCTTACTGTAGTCAAAGAAGTAAGCTAGACAGGCACTTACAGACATACATGTGTGTACACGACTTTCAAACAATCAACTGCTTAAGAACCCCATGCTATTTGTTTTATTTAACACCGAGAGTACATGCATTTGTGATCTTTTCGCTTTAGAGCATGAAATATCTACAATCTGGTGAAACGCAAAAACGTTTTCCTCTGATTTTACTCTTGTGGCACACCCCGATCAGGTTTTATAGTTATTACCCATGGATGTTACCAAAGATTTTCTTTCACAAAGAAATCTTCGATCACATGGGAGGTAAGAGGACACAAGCGAACTTATTGTTCAATATAGCGCACCCATTTCATGAATAACATTATATTCTCTCCCTTTAAAGGCAATTGAGATTTGAATTATTAATCTCGATTTTTTCACAGACAGGTATGGTAACACATGTGATACCAAATACCACCCACCCACCCCTTTCAACTTGCAACGCTGGTATTCAAATAGACAACCCCGTCACTTTTCTAGGCACAATATGACTGAACCATTATGTTTGGATCTGCAGAAACCATTTTTATTCGGGAGACATTAAATTTGACTATTTTTTAAAGATTTCTGGAAGGGACAAATGTGTATTGGAATAGAGTGACAATATAATAAATTACCGCAGTCATCGTGTTCGTCACTGAAGTCGAAGCAATCGTTGTCTCCGTCACATTCATAGCTAGCCGGGATACAGCGTTGGTTTGCGCATCGAAACCTGCCAGGTCTACAAAGCGGTCGTTCTGTTAAATATGAGAAACAATAAAGAGCAGAAAAAGAATCTGTCTGTGGTCTGTGCTCCGAGTTTCTTTGTATAAAGCAGTCTATGGAGCAGTGCTGTAGAATTTTGATCTGAAAAAATGCTCTTGTTTTCCATCAGCTTTGAGTAATTTTTTATGTTTAAAAATATGGCAAAAATTCTTCCTTTTTTAAAAATCGCAATGCCTGGTTTGACGGTTTTTTAGAAAACGTTTATATGATATAATACTTATTACCAATTTAAAAGTTGCTACTGTTAAGCGTTTGAAAAGCAAAAATTTTAGGGAGGCATTTCTCCTCTCAGCGGAAATGTGAAAACCTTTTCTGCCATCCTGGTTAATCTTTTTAACTTGACTCGATTACTTTATTCTCAATAAAAAAATTAATCGTCGATTTATGACACCTATTCAATATTACACAAAAAACGTTGATTAGAGGTCGGAGAAAAGTTGTGTTTTTCTTGCGAGCAATAGCAACTTTTAAACAATGTTACTTATCTAACGTGTATTCCACGTTGTAACTAGGACAATAGTTGACGTTGATCTGTCGTCGCGACCTATCACAACCTACGTATAACAAGCCTGAATGGTGTGATTTAGTGGGATCGGCGTCGCAACCTGATATCGACGTTGATTTGGCCTTAGAATGTTTAATTGGTTGTTTTCATAGCACATCATTAGTACAGTGTTAATAAGTATAAAGAAATCAAACAGAAAACCAGAAACTAATGTAAAAGTGAAAAATGCCTATTAATTTAATCATGCGTGGACACACAGTTCCATTTCGCCCGAACACAATCCGAGTGTGAAATTAATAAGCAACACTCCTTTTCCAAAAATTATATAATAAGAGTACGGGCACGGCCCGATGCACGTTACTGCAGTCACAGTCAAAGAACTGAATTAGTCAGGCAGTTATAGTCATACATGTGTGTATACAAGTTTTCAACACTCATTTTTAAACGCACAGTACAACCAGGAAGAACCCTATGCTCTTTCTCTCTTTTTTGAAAAAAAAACAGAAGTACATAGGTTTGTGAAGAGAATCGGAATCGTCTTGGAGCATGAAATATCTGCGATCTAGTGAAATATGCCACCCTTTTCCTTTTGTTTTACGCTTGTCGCACACCCCGGTTAGGTTTTATACTGAGTACCTATCCATGTTATCAAAGGTTTTATTTTGACGAACAAACATTCAATAACATAGTGAAGGACCTAAGTATCACAACCTAAGTACAACAAGCCTGAATGGTGTGATTTAGTGGGATCGGCGTCGCAACCTGATATCGACGTTGATTTGGCCTTAGGATGTTTAATTTGTTGTTTTCATAGCACGTCATTAGTACAGTGTAAATAAGTATAAAGAAATTAAACAAAAAACCAGAAACTAATGTAAAAGTGAAAAATGCCTATTAATTTAATCATGCGTTGACACACATTTCCATTTCGCCCGAACACAATCCGAGTGTGAAATTAATAAGCAACACTCCTTTTCCAAAAATTATATAATAAGAGTACGGGCACGGCCCAATGTACGTTACTGCAGTCACAGTCAAAGAACGTGAATTAGTCAGGCAGTTATAGTCATACATGTGTGTATACAAGTTTTCAACACTCATTTTTAAAACGCACAGTACAACCAGGAAGAACCCTATGCTCTTTCTCTCTTTTCTGAAAAAAAAAACAGAAGTACATAGGTTTGTGAAGAGAATCGGAATCGTCTTGGAGCATGAAATATCTGCGATCTAGTGAAATGTGCCACCCTTTTCCTTCTATTTTACGCTTGTCGCACACCCTGGTTAGGTTTTATACTGAGTACCTATCCATGTTATCAAAGGTTTTATTTTGACGAACAAACCTTCAATCACATAGTGAAGGAGGGCACTAAGGAAAAACAGATTGGTCACTATGTCTGCCCATGACCTTGTGAATAGGAATTACCCTCCCTCCCTTTTAACGCAGTTTGAACGCGAATTATCTCCCCCTCTCCGGGTTCTTTTTTTATAGATAGATATTTGTAACACACGCGATACCAAGTAACCCCCATTCACACTCCGTCCAACTTCCAACGCCGGTATTCAATAAACGAACTGTGTCACTTAAAAACTTAACCCTAATGTAAGGATCTGCAGAAACCATTTTCATTACGCAGACATTAACATTAATCATTTTTAAAGATTTCTCAAAGTGACAAATATGCGTTGAAGTAGAGCGATAATATAATAAATTACCGCAGTCATCGTGTTCGTCGCTGTAGTCTCCGCAATCATTATCTCCATCATATTCATAGCTAGCCGGGATACGTAGATGTACGTTGGTTTGCACATCTAAACCCGCCATTCTCGCAAGTAGTCTCTCTGGGTTCTTTTTCTTTATAGAATGATATGCGCAGCACACGTCTTACCAAGTACCACCCACCCACACTCCCTCCAATTTCCAACGCTGGTATTCAATAAACGAACTGCGTCATTTAAAAACCTCCATACTGTAAGGACCTGCAGAAACCATTTTCATCAGGGAGACATTAAACTTAATCATTTTTAAAGATTCCTCAAAATGACAAATGTGTGTTGGAGTAGAGCGATAATATAATAAATTACCGCAGTCATTGTGTTCGTCACTGAGGTCCCTGCAATCGTTGTCTCCGTCACATTCATAGCTATCCGGGATACAGCGTTGATTTGCGCATCGAAACATTCCATCCTCGCAAGGCGGTCGTTCTGTTAAATACGAGAAACAGTAATGAGCAGAAAATGAAAACTCTCTGAGGTATGTTACTCGTTTCGTTATATAAAACGCCGCGAGCGGTCTACACTGCAGTGCTGTGGAATTATGGCTTGTAAATTTCTCATAAGCTATTTTATTTAACTCAGCAGTGCTTTTTAATCTTTGAAAATTTGACAAAATTCTTCCTTTTTTCTTCTTTTTTTGCAAAAATAGTCTGACGGCTTTTTTAAACAATTTGTATGATATAATGCTTATTATCAGTTTACAACCTGCTACCTTGAAGCATTTGAAGACCAAAGTTTTAGGGCTTCGTGTTTCCTCTAAATGGTCACATACAAAATTTTCTGCCATTCTTGTTAGCCCCTTTTCTTTCAGTAGTTTTTTCTTTATCTCAGTAATAAATTAAGTGTTGATTTCCGACATCAATTCAACGTTACACGAAAACGTTAATAAACCAGCAAAAAAGTGTTGTTTTTGTTGCAGCTAATACCAACTTTTAAACATCGTTGCTTAGCAGTAGCTAATAAAAAAGTAAAAAAACTATATTTTATTCATACGTGGACATAGTGTTTAATTTTGCCCACCGCTAAAATCGGAGCGTGAAATTTAATAAGCAACACCCCTTTTCCCAAAATTATATAATGATGAGCACAGGCACAGACAGAATGCACGCTACTGAAGGCAAAGAAAGCAAACCAAACAGGAATTTATATTCATAATGTGTGTTCTGAGGGTTACCGAGCACAGTGGGATCTTTCTGTACTCTTACGCTATGTACAGAGACAATATAATCTCTCAAAAACACAATGGTAAGGCTCATCTTCCCCAGCCTTTGTTAGGTCCTGAACCGTCAAATATTCAAGGAAAACGGTGAGTGGCAGAAAGTTTTCGTGTGTGCGACTACATTCCTTGGTACCTTCGAGCAGAAAACTCTACCAGCCTTAGCGAACGGAGATATCGAGACCTGCTTGTTCTCTGTGTACCAAGTGCGAGCCTTGCGTATGTATTTACAGATTTCGAAAGATTACAAGAAAGGAAGAAAATCAATCATTGATTATTTCATTTGTGGCGAAATTTACTAAAGCTCTTCCTAAGTAGATCATTTCAAAATACATTACAGGTGTGACCCTAGATGCTAACAGTAAAGCAGATTTTAAGATTTTAGAGATCTTCATAACGTCAAATTCCACCAAATAGGATAATTTGCTAACTCAGGGCTCTACGTATTGTGCACTGGTCAGACATATTAAAAACGGGTTGTTGCTCATCGCCAAATTCTGAAAGAATATTCTAAATGCGAACTATCGGGCTTGCCTTCTTTGGGCCCATTTGACGCTGCCTAATCGGTAGTCTCTCACTAGCCTTTATCTGTTGTAACGAACCTATGACCAAGCCTAAAGGCAAGTCCAAGCAGAAGGAAACCTTGTTCAACCGCTTTGGAAATGGCTCTGGCAAGGGTTCAAGAAATCTCTAAAGACACACCTTTTCAAGAAATCGCATGGCGAGCATTTCGATGTACAGCGCTGGGATACTTCATTGTGACCACGCACTATATAAGAACTATATATGCATGTCTGTAAAGGCAAAAAGAGCTAGAACCATGTCGTACGTATTTGTGTGCCTCACTGCCAAGAAGAATGAATATATGTGCACGTGTGTTTACTCTCTCTGCCCTCTTCAGTCACAGGATTGGGCACCGTGTACTTTAGTTATGGCTCAGTGACCGGTTGGTCCCTAATGTGCGCACGGTCTGTCGTTGGTTCAAGTCAAGTCTTGGTACGTAATCCTTATGAGTCTGGTACTCCATCTTCATTTAGTGAGAAAAAGGGATAATGTGCACACACGTACGCACACCTTCCTCGATGCGCTGTCTTGGCTACTCGAGTCAGTCTCGCAAAGATTGGGTACCACGACCTACCTAGCTCACTTGAAAAATCTTTGTATTACCACGACGTTAGTACCATAAATGTGATTCTTTGCCTTTTATGAGTGACCAAGCAGTGCTTGGGCACAGATTTGGTTGCGTGAACCTAATTTTACGATCATGTATGTGATAAATGAAAAAAAATAAAGGTCAGTATATAATTTTATCAACTCTCATGTAGGGAAATGGTGTTAGCAAGTGGTCATAGAGTATGCGACGCTGGTCTTCGTCTTCGTCTTTCCATGTACAAGAGCTATTCATCTACTGAAATTGATTTTCTAATTTTTAGACCTGTTAAAACCATAAAATGATATCAATGGTGTTTTTCTGTCTTCCTCACGGCATTTTCATGAACAAAAGCTGAGTTCTAGAAAACATTTTTCTCGGTTTGGCTCTAACCGCAGATTACCCCTGCTCCTGTACTCATAGCTTTTGCGAAGGAAAACTTACGTTTTATTTTGGTAAAACACGTTTATGAGTAAAATCTTGATTCGCGTTCTCCACTTTTATCATAGCTTCCAGACCACCACCTCTTTTATCTAAGTGTGGATGGTACCAGGAAGCAAAACTCGAATGACGTTTTGCAATAGGCTATGAACGATTCTGACTGACAGATAACTTGGACGTCACTATTCGAGCCACTGTGAGATCTTGCTTCCAGATTGCGTAATGCTTAGAGTTACACGAGAAACCCATATAAAAGTAGAGAATGTGAATCACGCCGTTACTCACTAAAGATTAAACGAAATTAAACCATCAATCTAATCAGCATCCATTTTACTGAATAATGTTACCATATGGTGAACATGCATTAAACAGTCATTTTATCCATTTCATGAAGAAGTATGATATTATGAAAACACAAAATTTTTGATGCAAATATTTAGATATTCTAGAGGTCAGGTAATATTTCATAGCGGGGACAAAATCTCCTGCCCTGGTATTAAAAAAATTTAACTGTGCAATTAACTGTACACCGCACACAGGAATTCAGCTGATTTAGCTAAATTACGCAAACATTTTTCTGAGCGTCTCTGAAAATTGTTAAAATACCTTTTAGGTCAAGGTAAAATACGTTTTTGCCCGACGTCATCACGATCTGGGTGCGAACAAAATTCCGCCTTCCTACGGAAATGTCCTCGGAGTTTTTTTAGGAACCACCGAAACAAAAAAAATGCACTCTGAAAGCGAAGTAAAGTATGATCATTTTGAAATGACTATCCTGGCGAGAAGAGTTAACATTCACCTAAATTAAAAACAAAGCGCAGATTTAAAACACTAACTGGAAAGTCATGTGAAAAATCCCCTATGGTACTATCATCACATTCACACTCAACATTTGGCACGAAACATCCTTTTTTCTTTTTATTGCGACGAGCTGTCAATATATGAATTACTTGCCTGAGATGGATAGTCCCTCGACCCAGTGCGCACTAGCGAACAGAAGAAAAATCACGCCGCTTAATATGTCCATTGTGCATCTGTTCGTCGGCATAACAACTAAAAAAATAACTGTGCTGTGCTCTACGAAATTGCACTTCAACTGACAACTGCTTCGAGTGATTTCAGCAATCATTTGTAAGGAAGTAAATTTAAAATTCAACATACAGTGTTTGTTAAGACATTAAACGCTTAAAATTACACACAGAATATCGCAATTAACATTTTGTTTTTTTATTTAGGGACAATGGCATTGGGAGAGCAATGTTTTAGGCGAGGAAAAAAATTGATTGTACTTCATCCCGGAGCCGGTCACTAAAATCGCAAATAAGTAAAGTGACCTTGTCAGATCAGAAATATCTCTATTGTAAAAAGAAAGAAAGAAAATCAGAAAGAAACCGAATGGCTTGTCGGACTTAAACAATTTAAATTTAAATTTAAAAGATTCACCCAGAAGGGAATAAAAACTGAAAATGGACTTTCTGAGAATAAATGTTTCTTTGGTGCTCGCATTCCCATATAATCTATGCATTAAACGCGTTGTATTAGCATGTTCTGCTTCAAACGCTTTGAATTTGTAAATTGATAACATGAGTCACCTTTAGATTATATTTTGCGTAACAAAGAAGAGAAAACTCTGGCCAACTCAGGGTCACTGAAATTTTTCAAAATTAAATATGATACCGGTCAAATATACTGTTTTTTATTTGAAAAAATCGTCGCTGACCTGGTGTTTACAGTCATAGGACGCGCAGGTCGGAAGGACGGACGGAGAGGCCAGTCAAAGGTCACGAATACATGTATCCTTGAAACTGAAATTATAAGCCTTACTGTTGTGAAGGCAGGCCTCCCACATGTTAAGTGTTTCCCTTAAAGCACTGATTGTGAAATAACTATTTTAAACCAAACCAAAGCTTGTTATTTTTGGAACGAAATCAGATGTCAAGCCATCATAGCACTGATAACAGACAGTACATGTGCGCATTTCTAAAGATCTTCCCACATGATGTAATTCGGTTAATTGTGTACATAGTGGAGTCACTACCCGGCATACATTTGACCGATTGTATACAAAAAGTACGGCGTTGTAGTGATATTACACGGTCGCTTCACGTCATGGACAAAGAGAGATAAAACTGTTTGGATCCTGGAAAGAGCAAAAAAGTTCTTACAGAGGCGGCTGAAAGTATGTGCGTATGCACGCTTTTTAGTTGAAAAAATCGTATCTCCTCTTAGATTTTAAGCGTTAATGTCTTGTACTTGGCTATTCCTTTTTTGGCAATTTGTCAAATATTAGTGGAACTATCTCCTCCTAGGAATTTGTTGGAAAGGTTCTAAAATTTCTAAAAATAGAACTGAGAATACGCAAGTGTGACCAGGCTTTTGCTGTTTTTGGCGATTCGTAAAAAAATTAGTGAAAATATTGAAAAAAAAAAATTCTTTTTCGTAAAATCTTGACTATATCAAGGAATATAATCTTACTTTCTTGATATTTTAAGTGAGAGTAGCAGGCGTTACTACTCCCTAATAATTACTTTTTGTGATTGGCCGAAAATTGGCGAAAATTTTGTGAAAAACCTAAATAATTTTCAGTAAAATCTTTACTAACTGCTGGAAAATAGTCTTACTGCCTTGAAATTTTAGATGCAAAGGAGTAGGCATTACTACTTATCTGGGTGATACTTTTTAGTCATTGGCCAAACAATTGGTGCAAATTTAAGCAAAAAAACGTTTCAGTAAAGTTTTAAATAACTTAAAGTCTTAAATTACTGTCTTACTGTCTTACTGGTCTCACCGTCTTGAAATTCCAAGTAACACAAGCAGCCATTATCATCTATCAGGCTGTTGCAGTTTATTATGATTAACAAAAATATTATAAACTTTGGTGCACAACCAAAACAATTCAATAAACTAACTCAAGAAAAATAGTCTTACTGTCTTGAAATTTCAACTAAAGGTAGAAGGTATTACCACCTACCTGGCATTTGCAATTTACGGTGATCAGCAAAAAATTAGCAAAATGTTTGGCGAACAACAAAACAACCTTTAGTAAAATACCAGGAAAATAGTCTTATCGTCCTGAAAATTTAAGGGAAAGTAGTATTCCTTCCTACCTACCAGGTTGTTGAAGTCTTTTGTGATGGACTACAAAAAATAAGTAAAATCTTAACGAACGCAAGGAAAATAGCCCCATTGCCTTGTCATTTTGAGCAACAGTAGCATACATTACTACCTATCTGGCCATTACTTTTTTCGCATTCCCCCCCCC
Source organism: Protula sp. h YS-2021 (assembly GCA_949752745.1). Lineage (NCBI taxonomy): Eukaryota > Metazoa > Annelida > Polychaeta > Sabellida > Serpulidae > Protula > Protula sp. h YS-2021. The sequence goes on along the minus strand of OX457029.1, from coordinate 61,053,006 downwards.
CCCAAAACTGGCGGAAATATGTGCCAAAACCAATCTTTTCTGTAACACACATCTCCTTTTCATGGAAACCTTCTGAACTTTTGGTAAAAGATACAGTTCATTTGATTACACCTATCTGTTATTTGTTTGGGCGAATCATGACAAAAAATTGGCGGAAAGATATTGTCGGAAAACGTAACTTGTTTTTTTAAAATTTCAAGGGAAATTGTCTTGCTATCTGCAACTTTAACATGAAGGTAGTAGGTGTTACTACCATGCTAGTAATTTATAGTTGATTGACCAAACATTGGCTGAAATTTTGGAGAAAACCCACCAATTTTCAGCAAAACTTTAACGCCAGGACATTAGCCTTGCTGTATTGAAATGTTAAGTAAAGGTAGCAAGCACTATTAGCTAGCTAACTGTTACACTTTTTTGTGAAAAGTGACAAAATTGGCAAAATATTTTGAAAAAAAATTGTCTTTAAATTTTAGCGAAATATCGCAGAAACTTTACACTCTATCCAGCTGATACAATTTTGGTAATGGGCCAAAAATTGGCTAAGATCTTTTGAGAAAAACTAGAAAAAATTTCAGTAGACTCTAAACGATTTCAAGGAAAATAGTGTTACTCCCTTGAAATTTTATGGAACTGTAGCAGAAAATATTTGCCTAATCAGGTGTTACCTGTTTGTTATTTTCTACAAAACTAGCGAAAATTGTTGGAGAAAAGCAAGAATAATTCACTTTAGCATTAACTAACTTCTGTAAGATTGTCTTACTGTATTGAAAGTTAAAGCAACGTAGCACGAATTATTGTGTACTTGGCTATTACTTTTTATGGAGATTTTGGCGCGACAAACCAAAGCATTTAATGCAAACTCTTGACGAACTCCAGAAAAATAGTCTTAATTTCTTGAAATTTCAACGAAGTTTGGCAGACCTTAGTGTCTATCTGGCTGATACAAATTTTGGCAATGGGCAAAAAAAAAACTGGCGAAAATTTTGGCGAGAAAACTAGAAAAAAATTTAGTAGAATCTTAATTAACTGCAGGAAAATAACGTTACTCTCTTGAAATTTTCAGTAACTGTAGCAGACAATATCGCCTTACAAGCTCTTACGTTTGCTGGTGATTTTTTTTAAATTGACGGAAATTTTGCAGAAAAACAAGAACAATTTAGTGAACTCTTAACCCACTTCTGGAAAATTGTCTTACTCTTTTGAAGAATTTATTGAAAAACTAAAAAAAATCTGTAGAATCATACCTAACACCGAGAGAATAGTTTTATTCTCTTAAAATTTTAAGTAACTTTAGAAGGCAATGTTTCCTAACTACCTATTATTTTTAGGTTGTTTTCTTTAATATAATGGTGAAAATTTTGAACGAAAAACCAAAAACCATTTGTTAAAATCTTGACGAACCCTAGGAAATCTCATTGTCTCAATTTTAAATACAACAGTGGCACACATAACTACCTCAGTGTCTATTATTTTGTTTCAGTTCGGCATAACTGGCCGAATTATTTCCCAAAAATCAATTTATGGGAAATATATCTGATAGGTTTTCATGGAAACATTGCATAATTTTAGTGGAAGTTTCGGTGCATAGTTGTGCACCTATCTGTAATACGTTTTGGCGATTGGGCAAAAACTGGCGGATACAGTGGCAAAATAGCTCAAATGTTGCAAAATTTTAACTACCTCCAGGAAAATAGTCTTACTGAATTGAATTTTTACGTGAAGGTAGCAGGCTTTATACTCTACCCGGATATTACTATGTTTGAGATTGGCTAAGAAAATGGCGGACATTTTGCCGCAAAACCAGACAAATTTCAACAAGATTTTTACATAAGTGTCTACCTGGCTATAACGTTTTGATGATTTGACAAAATTTGTAAAAATATTTTGCGTAAAGTCTCAACTGTTTCTTTGGCGAACAATAAAAAATATGTATAAACCTAATGTATTGCTGGAAAATAGTCGTTGTGACTTGAAGCTTTAAGAAAGGTTAGCAGACATTATAATCTACGGGGTATATTTCTTTTGGTGATTGGTTAAAATTTAGTAGATATTTTTGGCGAAAAAACAAACAAAAGTCAGTATCTTAACTAATTCCTGGAAAGTAGTATTATTGTCCTGAGATTTTAAATAAAAGTAGCAGACACTATTACCTAACTGCCCGTTGCAATATTTTGGTAATAAACAAAAAATGGCGAAAAATTTAGGTGAAAAACCAAAAGATGACGAACTACTGGAAAATAGTTTTATTGTCTTGTTTCCGGAAAAAGACTTACTGCCATGAAATTTTGGAAACGGTATCAGGCAATATCATTGTTTTCTTTTAGTGATTGACGAAAAGTTTTGCAAAAATGCAAAAAAAAAACGTTCAGTAAAATCTAAACAAACTCCAGGAAAATAGCCTTATTGCACAGACATTACTAGCTATTGCTCTTTTCTTGGCTATGAGCCAAACATTGGCGGCAAAACTAACAATGCTAGGCTTTCGTAGGGTTCGTAGCTATAGAGCTTTGCAAAAAGCTGGAGGAAATATTGTCAAAAAACAAAAATAAATTCGCACAATCTTAGCAAACCCAAGGAAAGAGAGTTACTTTCATGAAATTTTAAGTGACTTTTGTTGTTGATTGGTCATGAAATTTTGGTGAACAACCAATTCGCCAAAAATGGCGGAAATATTGGCCCAAAACAATTTTTGTTAAATAAGTGTCTCTTAGCGTTTTCCTGGAACCATTATGGTGGGTGATAGGGTGCATACGTATCCCCCTGACTGTTAATTGTATTGGCTCTTCGCCAAAAATTTTGGTGAACAACCAATTCGCCAAAAATGGCGGAAATATTGGCCCAAAACAATTTTTGTTAAATAAGTGTCTCTTAGCGTTTTCCTGGAACCATTATGGTGGGTGATAGGGTGCATACGTATCCCCCTGACTGTTAATTGTATTGGCTCTTCGCCAAAAATTAGCGGGAATTTTAGCGGAAACCACAAAAAATCAGTAAAATCTTAACAGACTCCACGGAAAAGCTTCAATATCTTGAACATTTAAGTACAGGTAGCAATCATTACTACACATCACGTCTTATTTCATGATTGCCCACAATTAATGGCAAAGACACCATGATTGGTACTTACCTGACTTTTACTGTTTTTTCGTAATTCTGAAACATTTGACTAAATATTGTTGAAAAACAAATTTCTTACTAAAATCTTAACTAACCAGTTATATAATCTCATCTTCCTAAAATTTTGAATTAGGGAAGCGGATATTCGAACCTACTTTACTATTGTTTCTCTACCTCTCTTTTTGTGATTCGCCAAAAATAAAGGACTAAATATTGGCGAAAAAGCAATTTTCCGTTCACCAAAAACTGGTCACAATATTGGCAATAAAATGTGAGGTCTTATTCATCTCCAGGCAAATAGCTTTACTGTCTTGAAACTTATGGTATAAAAAATTCCCAAAAATTAGCAGATATATTAACCATTTATGCATTAAAATCTTGACGGACGCCAGGTACATGAACTCATTGTCTTGAAATTTGGGTTACACGTTATACTGATATGTCAAACAGCTTGACATTAGCTTGTGTGAGCTGGGGCATTGTATATCAACAGTCTTGTTCACTGAATAAAACAGTTACAATATATCACTCTATTTCTAAACATCTTATTATTCGAAATAAGCTTTCTGAAGCAAATATGAAACCAAATATATTTTGGTAGGCTATTCCTAAATAGGCTACCGATAATTCAGATGTCGCATAAATCAAAAATGCTTTATTTTCAAAATACCAAGGTGTCAAAATAAGTTGAACAATTTTTTTTTTGTCTTTTTTATTTTTTTGTTCCTGATTTCTCATGATACTTTCAACAACTTGTGTATTATTCACAGCTTGGCACGCAGGCATTTTCCCAGGATTTTGTCACTCGTACATAAATAAGACAGGACGTTACAGAACAACTTGTTTACAGAGACAAACAATTAAATACACCAAGAGAAGGACATGTACAGTACAGCACAAGGGAACGAAAGATGAAAGGAGTAAGTGATTGCTTTGGTATTATCCTAAGGGAGAGAACCTGCTCTGAAACTTTTAAATGTTGATGCCATCCTTTCCACTTTAGTTCAAAATTCGAACTCGAAAGGGCCTTTTTGTCTGCTTCTAGAGAGGCCACCAACACCGGGACTTTTATCACGCTTCATAGTCCTCAAGGTAAGCAAAAACTCATTCACTGTCATCTGATGTTCCATGTCATTGCGATTTGCGTCACTCAATTTCGGGACGCCTTGCAACGAGTTGAACGTATTTTTAGGTTGTTGTTTAGGGCTCTAGATGCGTAAAGGGTTTGACAAAAAAATTTATTTTCGTTCAAGATTTCTTTTGAGGAAAGTGTTATTGCGTTATCTCGCATCTTAAGTCTAGTTTTAGTTTTCTTGTGTTTCATTGTGTTCTATATGTTCAATTTTTGCTCTAATGTTTGCCCCATGAGTTTTGTAGTCTAATAGTTTTTCAAGTTGAAGTTTATATTCATTAAATTTATTTAATTCATTTTTGTTGGCGTTTTGTTCACTAATTTTGTCCTCAAGGACATTTATTCTATTTCTCAGACAGGTCTCTTCTTCTCGCCTTTGACGTGCTTTTTGTTTATCATAACTGATACGAAATTGCATTATTTCGAATTTTAATAGATCGTAACGCAGTCTCGCGTCACTGATATACTGTAGTTCCAACCATTTATCGCTGATCAAACGTTTCATTGCCTTTGTAAATGATGGTTCATGAAGAAAACTATTATTGAAACACCAGTAGTTTGGGCCGCGGCTAGAGCCAAAGTTGTCAATTGAAAGTGATATACTTTTGTGATCAGTAAAGAGCATGCATTTTATTTTGCAATGTAGGCAAGTTTCAGCGATACCTGGAGAGATTAGAAAGTAATCAAGTCTACAATGTATCGGGAGTCGGGGCTGGGACCATGTAAATTCCTTTCGTTTTGGGTGTTTAACTCTCCAAATATCTACTAGGCTGAAGTCCTCAATTAAGCTATGGAGTATCTCCGTACTTTTCTTGGTTTACACTAAATCAAGCTCTACCATAATGCACGGGTAACGAATAAGGATTTAACACTCGCTTGCTTATGGCACATCCCACAGAGCACCTTGTTAAAAATTTTTGTGGCTTCACTTAAGGGCGTAAAATAATGTATTCCCGTGATTCCGGTAATACCAAAGCAACAGAGTAGAAATAGACACACAACAGATAATATATACACATATTCGGGCTGCTATTCAGTTATTGTGTGCCAGCCGCTTAGCGGTCAATACACGTCTACAATGATTTTAGTGCCAAACAACCGTCACCTGTTTCTATTCCTTTCACTTTATCATCCACCATTCCATTTTCTATCTAACCATACTTGGCTACTATCCCCTCAGACAGCCTGACGCTCATGCACACACGCTCTCCCCACACACATCACTTCATCCAAACCCAAATACTACCCCTGAGAAATTTTGCCGCTGACCCCCTTTACAAGCAAACAAACGCTTTGATTTCACAGTTAAAAGACCTGACAGGTCATCAGCCCAGGCATATTGATCGCCCAACTGTCTACAATGATAGCCATCACAGCATGCATATGCAAGTTGAAGTTGACTGCAGTGTTTGGGTTTTTCTCGATTGCTAAGGAGTAATAAAATTTGGCTCACTGATAAAGAGTGATTAGATGTCACAAAATCCGCAATTTTTAAGCACAATCTGAGAGAACGATTGACCATGACCTAGGAAAAGGTTAGAGATGCCTCATAAACTTTAGGGTGATTAGACGTCGTAAAATCGAAAGATTGACTATTATGTCGAAAACGGTTAGAGATAAGTCGATGACCTTAATCACGTCTGTCATGATCAATTTCAATAACCGAAAGTTAGATACAGAACGATATTGAGCTTATTTTTTACACTTTAGGCCTAAAAGATGATATGTTAAAGGTACCTAGGTCACATTTACCTCCTCGGCCATGGTCAAAGCCAAAAAGCGGAAGTTGAGCAATTTTGAGCTTATTTTCGGCCCTTTGAGCATAAAAGAGGAACCTCGGTAACTTTGAACTCGGCAAAGTTAAGGAGGTCAAAGCTACACACCAGAAGTGGGCCATTATCTCGAAAACGGTAAGCAATTTTTATTTTTTTTATCCTTTATGGTAAAAGACGATTTGTAAGAGGTACTCCGGTGACCTTCACCTCCTGGGCCATGGTCAGTGTCAAAAACTGGAAGTTCCCCATTGTATCGAAAATGGTTTGAGTTTTATGAGCAATTTGGAGCTAACTTTCGACCCTTTTTGCATAAAAGACGATATGTATGAGGTGCCCAGTTAACCTTGAACAGCTCGGTCATGGTCAATGTCAAAACAGGGAGTGGGCCATTATCTGGAGAACAGTTAGAGATCATGCTATTTTGAGCTTATTTTTGGACGATATGTAAGAGGTGCCTGGGTGACTTTGACCTCCTCGGCCGTAGTAAAAGTTAAAAACCAGAAGTGGGCCATTATCTGGGAAAAAGTTGGAGGTAAAGCCATTTTGAACTTATTTTCGACACTTTGGGGAACCTCGGTGACCTTGACCTCCTCTGTCATGGTCAATGTTAAACACCTAAGTTGACTATGGTCTCGAAAATGGTTAGATATTCAACGTTTTTGAGCTTAATTCCTAAAAACCTAAAAAATGTTGTGTAAGGGTACCATGGTTACCTTGGCTTCTTCTGTCATGGCAAATGTCGAAAACCGGAATTTCCAAAAACAGTTAGAAATAGTGCGATTTTAAGCATATTTTCGACCGTTTTGGCCGTAAAAGATGTAAGGGAGAAGGTGACTTGCTGACTTTGATCTCCTCATTTTTGGTCAGCTCTGACCTTTAAGAGTTCAGAACCTACTTTTTGTGTCCGTCAAGTCTAATTTTCGCTACTCGGTAGTGGAAAAGGTCTAATTTGCTTCAGAATTCTTATTTTAAATAGCAGCCTGCTTACCACTTCTTCTACTACAACAACTACATTACTACTGTTACTACTTATACTACTAGCGCTCTGATACACCTACGACTACTACTAATACTACTACTGCTTAAAACAACAACAGCAATAAATGATTGTTAGCATTATAAGAAACAAAGACTCATAAATCTTTTCATTTTAGAATGTACTGGAAATCATGTCATAAACAACATTTAAAGCAAACTTGACTGAATTCCGCTACATATCGTAGCAATCAAGTTCGAAAAACCACAAAGGAAGATTATATTTTACGTTTTACAATAATTTCATCACTGATAACCTGAAACTCAAGATCACGATAGAGATAACGCAGTTACCTATTACTGCTGGTTCTTCTAGCCGTCATCGATATTAGGGTTAACTCCATGTGCTTGACCTGCACTTTGACAAAGAAGGCTTAGTGTTATGCCTGTAAAGTCTTTTAGACCTAGGACACCGACAATGGGTTTAGAATCGACATCCAGTTTTCATTCTTGGCCGAGTGTCTCTGTTAACGTCAAAAAGATAAAAACGAGCTCCAAATCGTTCAGGTTTCGAGCTAATGGTCACATGCGGTTTCTGAATACCAGGAAGAAGGTCGAGGTCACCAAGGTACCTCTTACGTGACGTTTTTTAGATTGAGATTTCTAACCGTTTTCGCTATTTGTCTAGCCGTTTTCGAGCTACACTGAAAAGGTCAAGAACACTGGTGGGTAGGGTGTTACGCAAGCTGCAATAAAACGATGACATACAATTTCTATGTCCAGTATGGATTATAGATCCGTGCTAACATTTGATAAAGAATAATAAAAATGGTGGGTTTTAATGGTGGGTTTAAAATGTGGAATAAAATGTTGTTTAAGTAAACTTTTGTTTTAAATCACTTCAGTGTTTTGTAACCATCCCGACGATAAAAACATTGGGGTGGGGGAGGGATCATGGGGAGTGTCAAATAGATGGAGAGGTTTTAGGGGTTTAGTGGTCTTGTAGATAAAGAGTGTAATCACGCAGGCTTAGCTGTTAACCTGCCACCCAAAACTGCCAAGGTGTTTAGGAAAGTAAAATGTAAGCCATGTATAATTACAGAGAACATATTGACATCCTGGAATGATTCGAGTCTGATAATGGTATATTTGAGGGTTCTGTAACATCTCTTCGTGCAAAACTTAGTTAAACAGCTTCTTCGGGTAGAGAGGGAAAGGCTGTGAGTGGGGACATTACAAAATAAATCGACAGCTTAATACTGGACAGACTTTCACCCGACAACTTGAATACACAAGTCACATCTAAAAGCTATTTGACCAAATATTGAGAAAAGTGGTTTAAACACATACTAATGCATACAAAAAACAACAACATCACAGCAAACCAGTTTTAACTAATTTTGGTTGTTTTGCATAAAGGCTGATGAAACGCGTCTTTGTTTGAATAACTTTTAATCAACAGATTAAAATAATTTTTAATTAATTCTTTATTGATCAATCTGTGCCTCAAAGTGTTCAAATACTCAGTGTGTAAAAGTTATGGTCATATCGACGGTATAGTTTATGCGAGTGCTGATTATATTCTATTCAAGCTGTAATTCTATAAAATATTACTTTTATTAACCAAATCATGGCTGGTTCCAATTGGACCTTCATTCTTCAATATTTAAAATAAAATGTCGATTCTGATGCTCGATAGCAAAAGAAAGTCGTTGAAGGCTTTCAATTATTTGTTTGCAAAAGCTTTATCGAAGACGATTACCTATCGCCACGATAGTTTTCACTTAAGTTTCAGGCAAAAACAGTAGAAATTATATTCAGTGTGATCTGAAATATATCATCTGGTCTTTCCGTTTATTTGAAGCACTTACCTGTCTCGAGATTGACAAAACACGCATATTTGGTACTGAAAGGTCGAGTTGAATCTTTGCTGTTTTGTTTGAGGAATATCGAGGAGTGGTTTAATGTATTGTCATGTATTTCGTATAATGCCTAGTTCTCCATGCACGGATCAGGTATTTTATCAGGGATGGAGAGTACGGCATGCCTTAAGCAATGGTATTCTGTGGTTCATAGGTTAGACTTTTGACAGTGTAAAATAAGGGTAGAGAATATCTATGTTTTCCTTCATAAAAACATATAAAACCAACGCCTTGTCCTAAACCTGAGATTTATTGTTTCAGGAATTGCAGATGGTTCTCTCTCGAGAACTGCTGTTTTTTTGTTATTCGCCAGAAACTAAAAAATCCGAGCGGGACATATATAATTTTTCTCTCTTTAGAAATTGGCTAAGTGTGTGTACTTTGAGGTGTTACATTTACAAAATGACAGCTAACTTTAAAAATGCTTCTCCCTTAGCTTTGATGGGATTGCTCTCTAATTTTTTGCGAATATCTGCTAGATGAGGCCTTTCTTGAAAATTACTGTTTTGGCGATTCGGGAGAAATTGGCAAAATTGGCTGCATTGAAAGTAGTTCGGCCCCTAGTTTTCAAAATTCTTCTCCCACAATATTATTTAGATTGTCTTATTGTTTTGCATACATGCTCTCTAGAAAGGCCTATCGTGCCTTCAGATTTTACATAAATATTTACTAAGTGGTTCAGTCTTCAGAAATTGGCTGTGTGTGTGCGTGTAGGTGTGGCATTTAAAAAAGTGTTGGTAGCCAGTTTTGAAAATGTTTCTCGTATAATTTTGATTGGATTCCTTTCCAATTTTGTGCGACTATCTGCTAGGAAGGCTTCTCTTGGAAAACCACTTTTTTAGCGATATGACAAAATTGATCAAATAGGGGCATATTTTTTAATTTCTTTGTAGCCAATTGTCCGAATGTTTCTTCTTCAATAATTTGATCAGATTGCCTTCCATTTTTGTGCAAATATTTCCTGGATAGAACTCTCTTGAAAAGTGACTTTCTTTAAGGTTCGCTATAAACTGGCGAAATGGTGCCAATTTAAAAATTTTCACTTACCTGTTTTTAAAATATGACTGCCTCTTCTTTTTGGCAACAAACAACCTATTGATACTTGATTCATTAGATCTCTGCTGGTCACAATGTCTCTGGACATGTTAATTTTGTTCCGTGTTGGTGGCTTCCAGACTGTTCTCAGATCATTTGACTTACAAAGATAAAATTTGGTAACTTTAACAGAGTGATAACATTTCACTAGAATTGCAAGTTTTGAGCTTAAACTTGAAGATCAGAAAAACATTTTAGAAACCCTATTTTATCACGAAAAATGGCTAAAGGTAGTATTCAAATTTCTATTCAAAACGCTTATACTGTTTGAGTAGAGAGTAGCCTTTCAACCTTAAATTTGATCTTGAGGATTAACGTCAAAGGCCACCTGATATTTTGTCACGTGAGCCGCTAACGATAGGGCCGTTTGATTTAGAAGATTAATCATCATGAGCCGTATTCACAAAGGTCAGTTGTAGAGTTAACTGGCAACGTTAACCGTTCCGTTAAACCCAGAACATCCAAAATTAAGTTCATAGATTTAACCTGCTTAAAAAATTCACCTAATATTGTTTGCGTGATACAGCTAGATCAACCGATTTTCTCTTCTAGGAGTACTGTTAACTGCACAACTAACTATTTCATGTTCGAAGGATATCATATAAACCTAGAACCTGAATCACAATTCTGATTATGTAAGTAAATTCGCCCATAAATAATGCAGTTTTGGGCAATCCTAAAAAAGAAAATATGGCAGTAAGTCCATACACATATTATTCAAACAAACCGTTACTGTAAGACTGTAAGTGAAAGTATATATATATATATATATATATATATATATATATATATATATATATATATATATATATATATATATATATATATATATATATATATATATATATATGGCATTAGCGTGACCACATATAATTTTTTATAAACATATTTGAATTTATGGCGATTTTGATTGAAAGGCAATATTTAAGATATAACACTCGCGCATAAAATCATGAAGAAATAATATTTAAACATATAATATTAGGTGCAAAGTCAAAATTTTAAGGAGGTCTCGATGATGCTTGTTATATACAATATATAAAAGATAGAAGAGAATAATTATAAAACTAAATTCCTATCAAAAATACCAAAACTCTCGCAAAATATTTGAGTGCAAATGATATTCCGATATTAATCCTGTACAACAACAGCAAAATTTAATGTTTTCAACAAATATATTATATGTGGAACCAAGGTTAAAATTATCGAGACGAATCACCTAACAAAGATGGTTCTCAATTTGTATACTGCATTGTTGTGTATGAGTATGAGTGGCCAACACAAACCAACAAGAAGCCCTTTCATCTTGACATATTGACGTCCCAACATTCAGCTACGTGAATGGAAAAATGCATTGAAGTAAAATTCACCACTCGAGAACAAAATTAATTTACATTAAATCGAACATTTCTGTCAAGATTAAAAAAGTCTAAAAGCCTATTTTCAATAAAAAGTCGTTACTTGTGTATGTTCTTAGAGTTTTTCCATTAACCATTTTTTCAAAAATTATTTTTCACATGCATTTTTTACCAATAATTTGGGCAACATTTAACGCAGTGCACGTGGTATCGCTCCGTTCAATAGAATTTCTTTATTTCACCATTAGCCTATTGAAAATAGGATATAGGGTGTTTGGGTTGGTTGGTGAGGGGGGAAAGTCCGGCATTAAACAAAGTATTATGGTATTATGGTATAATAACCAAGTATGGCAATCACAGCAAAAATGCAAATGCCTTATTGTTGTCTTATTATTATCGATTTTCTCCCAAGATAAATACGTCGATTTAAAAACAAAGAGGTAAACTAAACAAAACAGGAAACTGCATGAACGCAGATATGCATTCTGTTGGTCCGTTTTCTACCCAGAAAATCCTATGGCACTGTGAAGGCGACCTATCAACAACCCCTCCCCAATACCATCAATTTTCACATTCACACAAAATCTTCTCTTCGGTGAAAAATAACGATGAAGTTTATGTCGAATCTTTGAGATTGTCTGCGGGTAGCAGCGCTACCTTTGTCCAATGAGACTTGGGTATGACGTTGAACTCGTCTGTGAAAGGTTCACACTCGACATCCCTATGTTTGCCGTTGTAAGCCACGATTTATATCCATAACTTCTTGCGTTTTCGCCCAGATTTCAGTACCGCGTGAAATTTATGGTTTCTACCAAATTAAGGATATTTATATTTTATATTGCTTGACTGAAATGATTTTCAGCGACAAATTTCATACAGAATATATCGCTGAAAGAGTTTGTTCTCAGCAGTTTAATCTCCCTATAAATCACACCAATTGCTAAATAAATTTTAGATGAAGGTAGAAAATAACAAAGAAAACTTTGTTATCTTCTACCTTCATCTTGTGTGTCTCTCTTTATTACATCTCTCTCTAATTTGTCTTGTATTTCTTTTGTCTGTCCATGCTTCTCTATCTATCTATCTATCTATCTATCTATATATCTATCCATCTATCTATCTTATATTTCCTCCCTCACTCCATGATTGCCTAACTGCCTCTTCTCCCATAGTCTCTCTCTCAATCTATCAATCAATCAATCAATCTATCTATCTATCTATCTATCTATCTATCTTGCTATCTGTCTATTTCTCTGATACTTCCTCCCTCACTCCCTCCTTGCCTCCATACCTCTTCTCCCATTCCCTCTGTCTGTCTCTCTCAATCTATCTATTAATCTATCTGGCTATCTATCTATCCCTCTGATACTTCCTCCCTCAATCCCTCCTTGCCTCCCTGCCTCTTCTCCCGTTTTCTCTTTTCCCCTTTTCACTCACTCTCTCTCTCTCTCTCTCTCTCTCTCTCTCTCTCTCTCTCTCTCTCTCTCTCTCTCTCTCTCTCTCTCTCTCTCTCTCTCGCTTCCCTTTCCTCGTGAACTCTTTATTATCTCTCTCTCATTTTCATTCTTGCTTTCCCTCTTCCCGTTTATGCATCAACCTTTGTCTCTCTCCCTCTCTCTTGGGCTGTTCTTTTTATCCCTCTCTAGTTTCTTATTTTCTCCTCACACCTCTTGCTATCTCTTCTCTTTCTTGCGTGACCTTCTTCCCCGACACACTCATGGTTCGGCCAATCTTACTCCATATAGTTTAACTCAAAGTCATTACCCCAAGGTGTATCAAACATCCAAGGTTAATATTAATCAAATAGGATGTTAGAACACGGAGACAACAAAACGAATGCAATAGTAAAGAAAATAAGTTGTCAAGTCAAACAACATTTCAAAGAAGCACTACAGCTCGCAATTTCAAATGGACCAATATCCGAGATACAAGACAATGTTTATAATCTTTGAAATTAAAATGCACTTAATTAAAATTAAAATTGCCTTTCATATCGCTATATGTTATTTTGAATAAAAAATCGTATTGTATAAACGCCAAAAATGTACTCTTCAAAATCTAGTGGAAGAACAATTCGTATTCAGCAAATTAAATTAGCCAGCGTCTTGTTAGTGGCAATGTACTAAATTAAAATTTAAAATGCCTTCTCTCACGCTATGTGTTGCTTTGATTGTAAAGCTCGCATTGTGTGAAAGCAAAAAGCAGTTACTAATCTTGTTGGTGGGTAAATATTTAACAATAGCTTTGTGGGTGCAAAATAATAATGAAAATTTTCATTAAAGCAACTTTTTTTTAGACATAGTCTCATTACAAACATTTAAAATCACCTATCGTCTAAATTAAGCGATATCTTTAAAACGCTTATACCAGCAGCATCTCACAAAGATGAAACTTTGAAACTCAAAGCAGCTGCACTTTCACAACAATGAACCTATCTTAACATTAAAACTCTTATAACACTCTCACAACTATTCTACTCACCTGACAGTATCATTTTTTGGTTCAGCTCTTAGAGCAAAAGCACTCAACTAACTTAATAGTACCAGTTATATAGCAGCATGCTCTCAAATTAGAAATAGTCACCTAATACCAGAATTCTTATAGCAGCTCTCACACCAATAGTACTAGCCAAAGAATATTTTTATATTTTTAGAGCAGTGTTCTCGTAGCTGTAACACTCGCCAAAGCATTCTTAAAGCAACAGCGCTCTCACATCAGTAGCACTTCCAAAAAGCGATCAAAATAAAATTATTATAGCAATGGCACTGCTGAAACCACACCTTTTGGACGAATTCTTCTTGTTTTTTCCCTTACAGCTACATGACATTTACTTATATTTATATTCCTATCTATAGACTATCTGTTATATTTTTCAATTATATTCCCGTACTTATAGTGTGGTTCCTTTTCAATCAATCTGAAATGCCAGATAGCGAGAGCTCAGGTTGACTGTACAATTTTTGCCAACTTTGGAACAACCTTTATGTTACACATTCTTACATTTTAAGAAGCCAAATACACGCACCCTTCACGCCTTTCAAAAGGCATTGCTGAAGCCTCCGTTTCATTAGGTTGGACGATAATAACACACCAGAATGCATTTTCTAAAAGTATTTGCTTTAACGGTAATGATTCTACAAAGCTGTAAAGCTTCCAGTTACAATATGCAGTCTTTAAACAAAGCCTTGCAAACCTTGGAATTAATGAGAGTAGGACAAAATAACCAGAGAGACGAGAGAATTAACGGTAAAATTTCTTGCTATTTCTATAGTCATGACTTCATATTTGTCCAGTTGGTTGTGTTTTTGTGACACATTGATTTTTGATCAGTTTTTTTAAGCAATATTAGAACAATAATGAATGAAACGCACGAGAAGAGAGCAAAAAGAGACGGTTATCGAATTATTGTCCACGCCATGAAATTCAGTTCTTTTTATTCGTTTGTCATTTTGTATAGACTTCTTGTTTTGCTGCATAACATTGTACCCTTTCTTCGGGTCTAGCGGAGTTGCCACGAGGTGATTTATCACTCTGTGAATTGTCAGGCGATGAGTTATCTCGTGGTGACCTGCCACGCCGTGAGTTGAGCGTTGAGCCAAATTTTTAACTTTTGCCAACCTGTGATTTGCCATTAGATTTTATTGAAGGTTCTTTTCACGCGTACTTCTCACTAGTTTGTTAGATTGCAATTATCAATTGCATTTACTCCAGAGAAGAGTGTACATTTACCCATATATTCTCCGTACTTGGTTATTTCCGGTAAATAAGTATAAATGCGTATAAAAAGCAAAACGTTGAGATCACTTGCATCTTTAATAATGGAATTTATCGAATCAGTAAGAAGAAAACCGAAAGTGCTTGATGAGGATTTCTCTATGCATAACCAAGAGACTCCACGTTTATTCGATGTTCCACCAATGTGATCAGTTAGTCCGGCAAAATTACATGGAATGGGTCAACATTATTTAGCATAATTATGACCGGGTCTCACAATTATATATGTAAATATAAGCGAGTGTTCCGAAATATGGGTAAATATTATAGATCACACTGGCGCCATTTTCGAATTGGATAGCACCAGGCGGACGGGGTAAAACTCAGTCATTATAGCTCAATCTTTATAACTGCCCCTTACCCAGCTTCGACATCCCGACCGTATCCTCTTCCCCTAACCCTCCCTCCCTCCCTCCCTCCACTTTTCTCGCTTTATCATTAGATCTATTTATATCATTTCTCGTTATTTTGCAATTTTAGATTGCACGGCAACAGCCACCTTCGGAACAATCGACTACTCCATGCTGGGCTATAACATACTTTTCGGCTATCCAATGAGCACTGGAAAAGATGAGGGATTTGGACTGCCAATCTTTAAAATAGAGCTTGAGCCGCCAATATATACTTCCGACTGTGCTTACAAGGTACCACATGGGCTTCATGTAATCGCTGCCGTCTCGTGCATCACAACATTCGAGGCGAGTGAAACAAAAACTGAAGAAGAATTGTCATCTGTGCTAGGTGCTGAGGTAAGTGTGATTTTTATTCAATTCATATATAACAGCTGATGGTAAAAATGGAAAGTCTGGAGTACAGAAATTAACTGTTATTTATAAAACACATATTGTTGTTTGCGCCAATGATAATGTCTTTAAAAATGTAGCAGGTAAACGAAATAATGTTAATTTTAGGTTGAAATAAAGTATTAACGGTATCAAGAATTGGTAAATTAAATAAAAATATTTGTGAACCAGTTCTGCGTATGCCAACAAAAACATTACTAAGTGATTTTGATTTTTGTTATGAATTTAAGGTATCAGCTGCAGCAGGTGGATGGGGAGTGAAGTTCACAGCTAGCACTTCTTACCAATCAACTGTTCAGAAAATGAGCAGTTTCCATGAAGTGTTTGTTTATTCCTCCGCAAAATGTCATTATTACGTCGCTCGTCTTAATGAAATCACTCCACCTCCGCTTGATCCAGACTTCATAAAGGTCGTGAAATATCTCGAAGAACATGATGACGAAGCAACGTACTTTGAATTCTTTAAGAATTTTGGAACCCACTTTGCCAAAGAAATTACGTACGGTTCCCGATATACCCAGGAATATGAAATGACTGAAGAACAATATAGTACAGCATCGGAAAGTTCCCTAAGTGTGTCCACTCAGGCCGAATATGCTGGACTATTTAGTGTATCTGGTGGGTTTGGTATGACAGATGAACAAAAAGCCGCCGCTAAAGAGTTTTCGAAGCATTCCAAAAGCCGAACAATAACTGTTGGTGCACTGCCGCCAATTGATGGAAATTCTGATACTTGGGCCTCAACAGTAAAGGAATTGCCCATGCCAATGAAGGTTACCTTGGAGTCCATAGAGAACATGTTCAATGGGCGATATTTTGGGGAAGAAGATGTAGATTATGAATCAATCAGGAACAACATCCTTAAATACAAAGCAAAATACTGCCAACATCTTATGGAAGCCGGAGAAGTAGATTCCTGTGTTGATATTGGTAAATATTATTCCACTGTATTTTTGAAATACAAATCTTTGTCTTTAAAACAACATTTTGATCCATCTGAACTAATTAGTTATTTATACTTTTAAAACTTCGATACAATCTCATCAAATTTAATTTCATTTGTATTTCGGTCGCTATATAGCTATGAAATAACTGCATTTTTCTTTCAGTCGTTCCTTAAATCTCAAAGGTTTTCTTTACACCAGAACCAAGATATCGGACCAAACCGCAAACAAGACCACCTCAAAAATGGGGCTGCTCTTGGGTATCCAAGTTCCACCTCTTTCAGTGATCAGGAATCCCCCAAAAAGGACAGATAAATGGTAACCTTTTCTCCTTGGGTCTGAAGTATGTATTGCCGTCTATGTTCGACTGTAAGACTTTCTAAATTCAAGTTTAGATCATTATCTGTTTTAAATATATTTGTTCTTCCTTTAGACTCTTTGTGCATACCTGAGGGGAAAGGCCCATTTCATATATATTGTCTACGCTTGTGGTGGATGAGCGCGGGATGTTCACTGGAAAATGGCCTCAACTCCCCTGATAACGACGATGCTTCGGTTGCATTGTGGAATACCATGAGTGTTGGGGAGGCATTCTACGATATGTATGATACGTTTATAAGGGCCAAGTACACAGACGACATACTCGCCTACAAGCAATGCCATGGCACTTGTAAGTAAGACTTGAATAGGTCCATGTTTTAACACATTGTCGGGTGATAGAAAAGTAGTAACCGAACAACCAGGGCGAGGGTAATATGTTTCTTAAATAAGAAAAAACAACCCGTTAAAAAATTATTGCACGCTTGGAAAATGAAATACATATAAAAAAATTAACTAATGACACAAGTCATGTCTCCGGCTGCATGCATTTATATCTCCTAAAAAGATACAACTAGGAATAATTACCGACCTTGTACAGAAGACTGGCGTTTTAGTTTACTTATCGACTTATAAGGCATTGCAAGAGTACGAGACTGGTCTGGTCGTGGCCTATAGATGGCTATTGGGGCGAAACGTAAAATGGAAAGACGTAGAGGTTTGCGCAAGGTATTATATTTTTATATCTTACCTTTGTTATATCTAGTATCTTTTTCTTGAATACCATGTTTGATGTTTTGCTATATATTATGTCTATAACAAGCTGATGCGTGTCCACTAACTGGGCCCGGTCCGCACAATCCCGAGTGTCTGCAAGCCTGGTGGTTGAACACTGGCTGCTCCTTGGCAGGCACAGCATCACCTACATACAGTCAAGAAGTAACGGATAATTACAACATCCTCAGTGGATCCAAAGTGCGAAAAATGATGTTCGATATAAGTGACGAGGCACAATATTATGACGAAAATAAATACGGTCGTTGCTTCGAAATAAGTAATTATTTTAATATTATTCATATATATATATATATATATATATATATATATATATATATATATATATATATATATATATATATATATATATATATATATATATATATATATATATATATATATATATATATTAATGATGATATTTTGATGTTTAATCTAATTAAAAAATGCTTTGAGAAAATTCTGGGATATCTGTCGGTACTAGTATAGTCCATGCAGGGAGGGTATATTGGGGGACTCAATTGTTCTGAGGATTGACGCCATGCAATCTAAGAGAATAAAATAAAATAACCATAAGAGGGAGAAAGAAATAGGGACAGGGATGGAGAGAGAGAGTGAGAGAGAGAACGATAGGGATAGAGATGCAAATAGTTAGAGTGAGAGAGAGAGAGAGAGACAGAGAGAGAGAGAGAGACAGAGAGAGACAGAGAGACAGAGAGAGAGAGAGAGAGAGAGAGAGATTAAGAGAGAAAGTAAGAAGAAAGGATCCATAAATATTTTTGCAAGCTTTTCCAAAGAGTGAAATAGTAAATGTATTTCCGTAGTCAGTATTACAAGCAATATTTTAACGAACAAATTGGAAAATGTTATTATTCATGATACGGCAGAAAGTTAAATGACAGTTTCTTATATTTATGGTGACATATAAACAAGTTGCGATATAAAAAAGTGCATCACAGTTCGGCCAACTTCCCCGGCTCCCTACTCCCTCCTTAATTAATTGTGTCAATATTTTGCTACGTTCATACCACTTTAAAAGGCCCCCTTTCCGCCAACAGCCACCTTTTTCCTTCTCCAGATGTTCCTAATCTCTCATACAGGCTTTCCAGAACTCCTAGGGATAAAGGGTATTTTATAGTCTTCCGCTAAAAAGTGGTCTTTAATAGTTTCTAATGATGAACAAATAGTTTTAATAGTGACATATAAACAAGTTGCGATATAAAAAAAGTGCATCACAGTTCGGCCAACTTCTCCGGCTCCCTACTCCCTCCTTAATTAATTGTGTCAATATTTTGCTACGTTCATACCACTTCAAAAGGACCCCTTCCCGCCAACAGCCACCCTTTTCCTTCTCCAGATGTTCCTAATCTCTCATACAGGCTTTCCAGAACTCCTAGGGATAAAGGGTATTTTTATAGACTTCCGCTAAAAAGTGGTCTTTAATAGTTTCTAACGATGAACAAATAGTCTTAATAGGTTTTATGCTTTTACTCTTCATATGTAGCCACTTCATGAATTAATGAAAGGTCAATGAGATCTGCAGACACGTTGAAAACGAATGAAACTGTTTATTTTTTTAACAGCTCCAGAATGTCCATTTCATGCATCGGGGCCACACAGACGAGAATGTCTTCGAAAATGGTGGGTAGAAGCTGGTTGTGTGCTTGATGGAAATTCCTCTCCTGATAACGATCTTGTTCAAGTTGCCTTATGGAACGAGATGTCTGTGGATGACGTCCGCGATGACATGCGATATTTTGCTCTCAATGCGGTACTTGATATGGAGCATTATGAAGAATATGATGGTGTATATGAAAAGTGCTACGGCATCGTTGGAATTTACTAACTCGTGATCGTAGTACATCGCCAAATAGAACTTGAAATCTGTGGATAGAGTATGCATAAGCACGCATTATTATGCTCGCCATGAAAAATGGATGTAATCAGCCCGAGAAAGTATGAGTGTATTTATGAAATGAGCTATGGCATCATCCGAATTTACTTACCAATCATCTTAAAAGTATAAGCGTGGTACATTGGTTTGGAAGTTATTTGTTTATGATCTGCTTTTAAAGTTATGCTAAAAAAATTATTGACTTTAAAAACTTGTGCTTTAATAATGTAATTTTATTATTACTTTTGTTCCTTGTATTGAGACAGGAAGTTTATCTGCCTTTGCAAATTTGCAAGATCGAATGTCGATTTATGAAATAATAATCTCGACATTAATTTCTACTGTTTTAGGAAAACACCATAGTGATATTTAGTTTGCATGTTTCTGATCTTGATCTTATGATCTTATAAAGTAATGTGTATCTTGTTTTATTAACTAGCTAGGATGGTATTCAATTTACAAGTTCGGGGGTTTTAGAGCTTGTAATCTGATTTTAAATGTTTAAGTTTAATTGTTAGATTAATATTATTAATATTTGTTTATTTAATCTCTTGGTTGATTTATTTTTTAATTAATATAAAACTTCAAATGCAAGAAAAAGTTTTAACAATGCGGCATGAAAACAGACGGTTATATGATATGATCACATTTCGCTGTTTGGGCATATAATGTCGCAGCACAGGAGTACATTAAATATATTAAAATTATAATAAAATTAAAATAAATAAAACCGTTAATAGTTAAAAGAAACCTTAAAGAGGTGTGTTTTAATTTTCTAATTGAAAACAGCTAATGAAGAGGAATTTCTAATATCGAGTGCAAGGTCGCACCATAGCCGAAAGCGGGCTATTGAATATGCATGGTATCCATAGCTTATAAGGCTGGATGTGAGATTACACGTGCTTGTTCGGAGCTGACGAGGTGTCGAATAAGGAGTCAGTAGCGATTGAGATACTAGGGTTTTAGTCCATTGTGGGTCTTGAAAACAATAACTAGAAGAAAATCAATGCGATAACTAATCGGTAAGCAATGAAGAGATTTCAGAGTAGGGGTAATAAGATAAAAACTTTGTGCTTAACAAACAACGCCAGCCGCTGGGTAATTACAGCTGGCATGCGTATCTCTTCGCATTTTTTTTATTTTTTTATTCCTTCAGTAATAACTTATACAATATTTCAACGGAAATAATAGATTATTTATTCCTAAATTTGTAAGAGCATTCCATAGGTCCCAAGTTCAAAAGGAAACGACGGTAATTATACCACCATGGAGGAGTGCATGGACCTTACTGGCAAAGCCAGAAAACCCGGAACATCAGCTTGGATCCAGGGGTAGGTGTCAGCTCTGTAAATGACTTTTTCAACGAAAACACGCAATGATTATTGGTAAAAACTGGAAAAGTAATGGTTGCTCTGGCTTCCGTTGTTTAGTGATGGTCGATAGGATTTCAAACGTTTTGCTGTCTACCGGTACTCATTGTCGGCAAATTTTCGCAGTCTTTAAAGGCATCGGTTAAGCTTACTAAAATATGTGATTGGCAGGATAGGTATACGATTAAAAACAGGTACATCCACAAAAAAAGAACTAATAGAACTGCTGATTTAGAAAAGACAGATGTTTTATTTTGGATACAATTTGACAACCTCTGCGATTCGATCAAAACAGAAAAGCTGCGAAATCCGTTCCTGACGCAGTTTATAATATTTTCAAAATCCTGACCATTTACACTTTAAAACCGTATACAAAATTTTCCGTATTTTATTAAAGAAAACTCTTTAACTTCTAAATTTCATAAAAGCAAAAATATTTAAGATAACTGTACCTATTTTGTCCCGTGCATTAATATAATCTTGAGTATGATTCAATCTTCGACAAAAATGTGCAGAAACCTATGGAAGTCGATCCGACATGCTAAATGCATTAGCTATGACCCGTTTTATTATGGCGTATATTTTCCTTCAGAAAACATTATAATTTTCTGAAGAATGATATACAATGAAACACTGAGGAACTGAGAAGCAACTGAAACTCGATTTTACCAATTATCGATGGTGATTCAAATCTTGATGTGTCCCTTGTATTGATCACCCTTTTTCTGGCATAGATGTGATTTATACTACAGAAAACTTGTCAACGAGTTGTTTTTGACTAAAACTGAGCAAAAAAAAAGGATCCTACTTGTACTTAGCATCATTTGAAAAGCCAAAAAAAATAGAAATAAAAAAGTACTTGTTAAAATGACGAATAATTGCTGTGGTATTATACATTAACTAAAAATAAATATCCGTTAAAAATGTAACATTTAGGCAATTTTCTGTCAAATTACTCCTCAGCATAAAATTGCATTCAGTACCGGTCTGCTGTCTTTTATCTGAAAGTCCAACACAATTTATACATTCTGCAGAAATTTATAATGCAGAAAAAACGCCTAACTTTTTGAAGAATGTATAAATACGTTATTTGACTAAAAAAGGCACCCTCTGCTTCATACACACAGATATAAACTTGTATTGGTGCTTATGCACAATTGGCCATGACTAAATATGGAAATACAGAAAAAGTAACACCCATTAATAGGTATACAAGATGTAAACTTTGGCCTAGTTTCCCTAGTGAATACCAAATGCGTGATGATAAATATTTATTCGCACAATTGTATCTTCTTATTAAAAAAAAAGAAACTACTTTATTTACAACCTAATCATAGTTTCAAAAAATAACTGGGAAGAACAACCATTAAAATAAAAAAGAAAAACATTATGGTTAATCACTTTCTTGAAACAAATGAATCCAAAAAAAGAACAGCAAAAATTAATTTAAAAATATAAAAGCAATAAAGATGGCAAATATCTGTTATCATTTCTATTACATACTATAACTCGCAAAGCCTATATGGAATAGATAATTATATCAAAGTATAACCATTATATTCATGAAAAATAAGTACTACAAAACTTCCTAAAACACAAAATTGTAGCAGCTAAAAGTTTCGAACAATACTATTCATCAAAACAAGAATAAAAAAGAATACAATGTGAAACCATTAAAAAATCGAATTATTTATTTTTAGCAGAAAATTAACCAGTTATAATTTCTGCAATTTAATTTTAAAATAATATGTTCACATGAAAAATGATTCAAAATAAAAGGTACTTCTAGGGCAGTTAGATAAATAAAGAGTAAAACCAGAGTAAAAAATATGGTTCAGGAACACCTTTTCTTTGCATAGTTCCCCAGATAATCCGAGCACATTTTGATAACTCAATATATAAGTAATATGTCCGAATAAAAATGATTATATATTAAGGATATCTTTAATGCAGACAGATAAATAAAGGATAAAGGCACGACGAAAAGGATGATTTAGAATCAACAGTTGCGTGATCTCGAACCATAGACTTCCCGGGGATTTCTTCGTCACATGACTTTTGTTTTATTTCTGTTCTAGATGAATCTAAAGACATTCGTGTCTAACGTGATGCAAACAATTCCTCAAAGTAAATGTCATGGAATTTAGTCATGGAAAACATGTCAGCCTAGTACAGTTACCTCTCACAGCTAATTCAATAACAAAAGGAACATTAACAAACGTTGAAATGATGTTTTGAGCAAATTTTTATAGTGCTTAATTCAGTATCAAAGGAAGCGCACTATTACCTCTCATATAAAAAGGATTCTACGCACATATTGTAAAAGACTTGAAGAAAACGCGCTCAGGGTGGTTTTATCCAATCTGGGGCTTTGTTGAAACGCCCCATATACGTCTGTCCGTGCGTAACCTTATTTTGTACCTTCCATAACTCGTAAAGTAATAGAGGGCGTGCCCAATCTTACAGAAAGAAAGTATAAATCGTGCAGTTTGCAACGTGAGTTTACTCATTAAGTAGGGTGAAAACGAGAGAATCACCGCACTTTGTGACGTCATACTGTCTGGACCGGAAGTGACGTCATCACCCCCCCCCCTGGTCAAGAATCATATACCATGGGACCCCCCCCCCCAGGACATACTATCGACCGACCCCCCCCCCCCCCAGGACATACTATCGACCGACCCCCCCCCCCCCCCAGGCGGCAGTCGGGACTGACACCCCCCCCCCCGGTGAAGAAGTATATCATATCATGGGACCCCCCCCCCCCTAGGATGTGTTTCAACACTCCTATAAGAGCACATTGTCTGTGCACATATGCATCATTCATGCTCTGACTGCCGTTGGATACACAGGGGAAAAAAAGTGAAACATTAGTTATTCTTTGGAAAAGGAAAGTGAACGATTGGTTATTCTTTGGAAAGGAAGTGAAAGATTGGAGACGAATTGGCAAAACAGTCGTGGTAAGTGACTTTTTTTTTTTTTTTTTTTTTTATTATTATGATAATATTTAATTAGTCATATTTCAATGGTTTCCCATTACAGTA
Organism: Protula sp. h YS-2021; assembly: GCA_949752745.1. Lineage (NCBI taxonomy): Eukaryota > Metazoa > Annelida > Polychaeta > Sabellida > Serpulidae > Protula > Protula sp. h YS-2021. The sequence goes on along the minus strand of OX457029.1, from coordinate 61,028,708 downwards.
ACCACACACACAGCATAAGTACATGTGTACAGAGTGTGGGGGGGAAAACCGACTGAGAAATTTCAGAGTGCACTCGTACAGAGTGTGGGGGGAAAACCGATCGATAATTTCAGAGTGCACTCGTACAGAGTGTGAGGGAAAACCGATCAATAATTTCAGAGTGCGCTCGTACAGAGTGTGGGAACGATCAATAAATTTGAGAAGGAATGGGATTTTCCCTACGTTAAGTCTAATGTTATGTTTTAAGTTATAGTAGTTGGAAAATGACACTTCTAAAACACATTTAACAAATGTAGTTTTTAACACCATATAATATATAAAATAAATTTGAACATTTTAGCATGCTACTTATTTGAATGTTCTAAAGTTATAGTAGTGGGAAAATGGTGGTTCTAGACCAACTTTAACAAATTTAGTTTTTAACACCATATGATATATAAAATAAGTTTGAACATTTTAAGCACGCTACTTCTTTGAATATTCTAAAGTCATAGTAGTGGAAAAATGGTGGTTCTAGACCAATTTTAACAAATTTTGTTTTTTGACAAAATATGATGTATAAAATAAGTTTAAACATTATACAATGGTGTAGTAGAGTAAAAATGAGGGTTCTAGACCAACTTTAACAAATTTTGTTTTTTGACAAAATATGATGTATAAAATAAGTTTAAACATTATACAATGGTGTAGTAGAGTAAAAATCAGGGTTCTAATCCAAAATTTAATTTTTTTTGAAAACATATTATGCTTTTCTTTTCTTAATGCTTTCAAGTATCGTCAGAACACATCGCTCTCCGCTAGATGTCTCTGCAATACATGCCTAGGCGGTATAAATAGGATGAGTGAGACCTACATTTCATCATATCAGTTTAAGCAATTGACGTGACAACAACAATGGCATCTAATTCAGACATATCAGTCGTCTGTCATGATTGTAATGTGATATTTCCATCTCTGGAATTGTTCGTAGCACATACATGCAAACAAGCTAAGATGAAACGTGCTAATGAAGAGCTTGTTGAGATGATTGAAGCCAAGAGACGAAAGACGGTACAAGATGGTGTTATCAGACCTGATCCGTTCCTCTGCTGTGAATGCATTAAAATATTTCCATCTATGGATACTTATAAGGCACATGCATGCATACCAGCTGAGATGGAAAATGTGTCTCATGAAGAACAAAGAAAGAAAGAGACAGGACAAGTAGGCAGAGGCAGAAGAGTGAGTCTTGGTGAAAACGCACAGGAAAGACGGTTTGAGCCTGAAGATGGATCGGATTTGCTACTTGAAATGCGACAACAAGAGAATAGAATCAAGAGACATTTGCTAGAAACGTTAAACCGTGGCATGAAATGGTACATTGTGGTACATGCACGCTTCAAGAAAATGACACCAAATGCTGAAGGCGTGATGGTAGAACAGGTGGATAATGCCTTCATCAGTCGTCCGACATATGCAGCATACAATCCAACAGATATTGAGAAGGACTTACCAGAAGCCTATAAAGAATTGTTCACCAGGTTTGATGAACATGAGCGACAAGGTTCTGGCTGGGTGTTGGATAACATATTATTCATTGAAGTGCATACAGCTACGTCAGCGCCTCTGGAAGCAAGCAGTTTTATCCCACTGCCGAAGAAAGTGAAGAATACATTAGGTGTGTTAAACATTCAGAATAAAGACAACAAATGTTTCTTATGGTCTGTACCGGCTCACCTTCACCCTTCAACAAGCAATGACCCAAAGCGTGTGCATCAATACAAGCTATTTGAGAACGAATTGAAGGTGGAAGGCATGACATTTCCAACACCGATTACAGACATTCCAAAGTTTGAAAAGGAGAATGATGTGTCCATTAACGTGTTTGGATATGAACATGATGTCGTTGTTCCCATACAACTCAGTCGAAACACCAGTGCGAGAGAAATCAACTTGCTTTTGATTAGCAATGACAAGAAAAGGCATTACTGCCTCATCAAAAATTTCAGCAGACTTATGTCTTATCGATCAAAGCATAATGGTGCAGCTTTTTATTGTTTCAACTGTCTTCACGGGTTTATGCGACAAGAGCTTTTAGATGAGCATCGTGAAGTGTGTGGCAAGCATGGCGCGCAACGTTTATCATTTCCCAAGGAACCATTCGTTAAGTTTAAGAATGTAGCCAAACAACAGCGAGCACCGTTTGTGATTTATGCAGACTTTGAATGTTTCACGCAAAAGCATGAAGAAGGAGACAAGTATCAACATCATCGTCCAAACAGCTTTGCCTATGTAGTTGTGAGTCAGTACAACACACGTGCACCAGTCGTGTATCGAGGAGACAATGCTGTAAAGGTCTTTTTAGACCATATGTTGAATGAACGTGATCGTATTGTACGTGGTTAAGAGCGACCAAAGGAAATGGTGATGACTCGCGAAGACAAAGAGAATTTTAAGAACGCTGTTGATTGCTACATTTGTCATGAACCTCTAGGAGCAGATCGTGTGAGAGATCATGACCATATCAATGGCAAATATCGCGGAGCAGCGCACAATGAATGCAACTTACAATTCCGACTTAGAAAGGATCAGCAAGGGGATAAAGATTCTTTTATCATTCCTGTGTTTTTCCACAATTTGCGAGGCTATGACAGTCACCTTATCATGGAGGAAATTGGGAAATTCAAAGATGAAACGATTACAGTCATTCCCAACACCATTGAGAAATATATTGCATTCACCATGAGCAATCTGAAATTTACAGACAGCTTTCAGTTCATGAGTACCTCTCTACAGAAGTTGGTATCCAACCTTGCAGCAGAAGGGAAAGATAACTTCTACAACATGACCTCTCACATTCACGATAGTGATCAACAAGATTTGCTGCTGAGAAAGGGCGTGTACCCCTACGATTACGTGGACGAACCATCCAAGTTTGCTGAAACACAGCTACCATCAAAGGACAAGTTTCATAGTCAGCTTAGCGAAGAGGATATTAGCGATGAGGATTATGTGCATGCGCAGAAGGTGTGGGATACATTCAACTGTACCACATTTGGTGAATACCACGACCTGTACCTGAAATCAGATGTGTTATTACTAGCTGACGTGTTTGAAAATTTTCGTCAAGTATGCCTCAACACGTATGAATTGGATCCTGCTCACTACTATACAGCACCAGGACTGTCGTGGGATGCAATGTTGAAAGCGACAAAGGTGAAGTTGGAATTGATCAATGACATCGACATGTACCAAATGGTTGAGCAAGGCATACGTGGAGGAATATCCGTAATCACGCACAAGTATGCGAAAGCGAATAATCCCTACGTAGCAGATTACAATTCTGAGATACCAAACAACTATTTGATGTACCTCGACGCAAACAACTTGTATGGTTGGGCCATGTCACAAAGCATGCCACAAAGAGGATTTATGTGGGTGAGCGAGCCAGAATCCCTCGACTTCATGGATGTGGATGAAGATGACGACATTGGATTCATTTTGGAAGTGGATTTAGAATATCCAAATTCAATCCATGATCATCATAATCACTACCCAGTGGCTCCAGAACGGAAATGTGTCAAAGTTGTAGAATTGTCAGAGTACAGTCAGAAGCTGCGGAAAGATCTAAACATGAAAGAGAAATCCAGTGAAAAGCTCATTCCTAACTTGTCTGACAAGAAGAAATATGTACTTCATTACAGGAATTTACAACAGTACGTCTCACTGGGGTTGAAAGTCACTAAAGTTCATCGCGCCATCATGTTTGAACAGAGCAAATGGTTGGCAAAATACATTACCTTGAACACGGAAAAGAGAAAATTGGCCAAGAACCCATTTGAGAAAGACTTCTTCAAACTGATGAACAACTCGGTGTTTGGCAAAACCATGGAAAATGTGAGAAAGCGAATCAATGTTGAACTTGTTCACAAGGAAAAGCGGTTCAAGAAACTTGTAGCCAAACCTTCTTTCCACAAATTCAAAATTTTCAACGAAGATTTGACCGCAGTACATTTACGCAAAGTGGATTTGCTTCTGGATAAACCCATTCAAGTTGGTTTTACCATTCTCGACCTCAGCAAAGTGCTTATGTTCAACTTTCATTACAACTACATCATGGTCAAGTATCCCAATGCCAAGTTGTTGTTCAGCGACACCGACAGTCTATGTTACAACATAGAAACGGAAGATATCTACAAGGATATGCAGCAAGATGCTGAATTGTTCGACACAAGTGACTATCCGCCAGATCACTTCCTACATTCCAACGTGAACAAAAAAGTGCTTGGGAAAATGAAGGATGAGACGGCAGGCGTCCCTATTGAAGAGTTTGTTGGACTCAGACCGAAAATGTACAGTTTATTGTGCGGTGGGAAAGAAAAACATACAGCTAAAGGCATCACTCGAGCTTGTCAAAGACGTATTAAACATGTGCAGTATAGAGACAGTTTGTTCAACCAAACTCAAACGATGGCTACAGGACACATTATTCGAAGTCATAGTCACCAGCTTTTCTCGGAGAAGATTAGGAAGGTAGCCCTCTCCCCATATGACGACAAGCGATATGTGCTGAATGATGCCTATTCCACTTTAGCGCATGGACATTACAAGGCTGTGGTATAAAAGGTGGAGGTCCTCCAACGGAAGAGTTATTTGAGGTGTGAACATTGAAGTGTTAACATGGAACGTGAAAGTCGTAAGAGATCTACAACTGATATGGATACTCTTGCAGATGCAGTTAAAGACTTAAAAATGAAAAATCCTACCACTACCATCAAGAAATTGAAAGTGGAGACAGCACCAACACCACAGTCGTGGGATGGAATGCTTTCTCTAGGAAATGGAAAGTATATCAAGATTATGAAACAAAGCAATGAAGGAGTGGTAAACATTCGCAAGTACCTGAGAGATGAGGGGACTGGAAAAAACCGTCCAACGAAAAAGGGAATTTTGCTGACAATACCTGAATGGAAAATGCTGAAGAAGCAAGTGAAAGAAGTGGATAAAAGGCTTCGCAGACAAGAAGACAGCTCATAACAAGGTAAAAACATGAATGCACTCATCCTGAACTGTGGTGCTTACCTTACTGTAAATGATAGGAATGAAGTGATACTAGATTCTCAGAGAAGTTATCATCGGTTTAAACCTGAAGTGTGGAAAGACTTTAAAAACATACCACTTGAACCTGGGTTTAAACGTAGACTTGAAAATAAAGTGGAAGTGACGGTGGCTGAATATGATTCTAACATACGTGTACAAATCTTTAGAAATCTTTTACAGGATTATCCAGAGGATTATAAGGGAGTTGTGCCAGATACACCATATTCAGATTTGATTATCTTTGATATGAAGAACTGGCGCGCAGTCTTACGATTCCTAGAAGTGATACAACATCCACTCTTCACCATCTTGCGAGCATAAAAAACGTCTTTGCAGACAAGGAGACAGCTCATAGTTCATCTGACTGTTGAACGAGATGGAAGACTTTTTATCGGAATATGAACCCATTACGCATGGATTCTCATATCTGAGAAACGTATATGATGACATCGTGCTAAAACATTTTGGAAAGTATATCATTCTATCAACTGACGAACAATCTGTGTTGAAAGACCATCTAGAGAAGCTGAGGATACCTGGCTTTCTCCTGAAACTCTCAGAGGATTTAGAAGTGCGTGTGACTGAGAACTATTTAGACGTGTTTGTACGATTTCGCCAATATCACGAGCTTACAAAATGCTACGACTACATCACCCTCAACACAGTGGAATGGCACGCTCTGTTACAAGCATTGGATTGGAAAGAACCTGACGCTTGAATTCAAAGAGGAAGGAGTGCAACTCATGCGAGGCACCAAGTCCATTGAACTGACGCATCCCATGTGTGTTATGGTGATGGACATTGACATGAATGATCATGGATATGAACTGAAACTGTCTGAACACAAAGATGTTAAAGTAATAAAGTTTGGTAATGGACAGTGCTATGCTAGTTTTCATAGCATTTACAAACGTGGATGTAATGTCTATGATACATATATTAATTAAGATTGGTATGAATGGCATGTGTTTATCGATGTATTGAATGTATTTGTAAAATAAAAGCTTAATGTGAAATAATTGTTAAAATGTAAATAATGTATAACACAATAAAAAAGAATGTTGTATAAAACTGTCTTGTTTATTTACAATATTCATAATACAATTCACAATTACCAACAACTTAACTAATACAACTTAACTAATACAACATCAATAAAATAATGGTTTATACTGTCTATATACAAAATCCTTTACAACAAAATCACCATCACTTCTTCTTAATACATCAATGATTTCAAAAGGACTATGTCCTCGAGCTCTTTGAATTATATACATATATACAATAAAATCCACATGTAGAGGATATTGGTGTTTGTAATGGAACTGAATTATAAATGAAATTAAACTTTAAAAACTTATTCAAACGACTGTCTATAGGTAAAAGTCCATAAGAGTCAAAATATTCTGCAGGGTCTTCGTCATAATATACTGCCACCCAATGCTCTCCTGGCTCATCATGATCGTCTGTGTTGATGACATAGGCACCACGTTGTAAAGATGGTAACTGGTCCATGGCAAACACACCTTGAAACAAGTCTTTTGTCGTGGCATCATGGGATAGGATGGCTTCTATCTGCTTCGTGTTCATGACTGGTAGTCGAATTGAATGCTACGATTTGCACTTATTTCAACAATGTTATCAAATTCAGCATACACTATAACATTGACTGTATTTTGCAAGGCACCAGCAAAATTCATTTCTAGTCTCAAATTCCCATGTTTGATAAGGGCATAATGATCAGCACCATCATAATCAGGTGTTAAGTCAAAAGAAAACAACGAATAACCTCTAGGCCAATCTTCCCGTTTTATAATGGAACTTTTCTCGCCATCCAATCTATCAAAAGATTTGTAAAGAGTTTCAAAAGCATCAAGATATTTGCCTTCATTTATATTAAGCTTGAGAGGTTTGGATAGGACTGGTTCACCATCAGAGTAAAGCTGCATAAAGTTAAGATTAAAATGTTCAAAACTGTATGGATTTCTCAATACTGTTCCAGCAAAGGATTCATTATGAACCATTCCAATGACAATACGTTTTGGTAATTGGCCTAAAAAGATGCTATCTTTCACAAAAGATTGAAATCCAGTTGGAATAGCTAAAACTTTACATTCTTTTCTATTAACAATAAACTTAGCAGGACTTTTCATCAATGCATCTGCATTTCCCAACTGAATACCTGGACTAACCCTCACTTTGCGAATGGTTAAAAACGCTTCTCTCACTTCTACTTTAAAACCATTATTTGCAGCCATTAATACATATCCATCTTTTTGTCTATGTAAACGTAATTTCATACTAACACCATTGGGAAGATAACGATCCTGCTCAAACAAATCTACCCTTAAACCACCTGTAAGCATAAACTCACGGCTTAGACGTGTATACAAATAGCGATTATGTAAACCATTATTTCCTGTTTCAGCTATATCACCACCTTCAATATTTACATGAAAACCTGATACATATCTTTCATGATTAGGTCTTTTCACCTCATAAGTATTCATTGATCCGGCAGTATCTTTATAGATGAGACGCATAGAACGCTCAGAATGGAGATTTTCTTCCGAGTCATGAATGAGATGAGATATGATGCTGGTATAACCATGGGTATTGTTACTATGTGATATCAAACGATCATTTAGAAATAATTCAATATTGGACCATAACCCATTAAACAAATCATTGATACATGACACGTTATCATCTACACCACACGGTGTACCATCAGCCTTGACAATGCGACATATAATATGGAGTTTACTGTTCTTTAAATCTAGATATTCTTCGGTACTCGCAGGAATGTAGAATTCTATTGGAGCACCCTCTCTAATGGTAGTCATTGGTTGATAGTCTACATTATAACTTTTTTCTACAGCAGTTTGCGTTGGTGGTATGTGAAACCATTCTAATGGAGAAAGACTACATTCACAAGAATGATTATGAATTAAAGACATGATTAAAAAATATCTTTCTTATATTTTGTTGATGTTATCCGTTTAGCTGCCTTTCGCCTTCTGACAGGTTTTGCTGGTTTCGCTCTCTTTTGTCCTCCTAACTCATCACCAAACATACGTTGTGCTACTCGACCTGTAACATCTTTCGCGACATCTTTTGCAGCCTTTTTAAGATGTGGTGCAACGATTTTAGCCCCTGCCTTAAGCAGTGGAATAGCTTTTCGAGCCAATGATCCCAGTATTGAACCAATACCATCTCCATATTGTATTCGCACTCCTTTAAATCCTGGTAATTCTCCACCCACTTGACGAAGAAAATGGTTGCGATATATAGATGGATTGTGTGTGTATGCTTTCATAATGCTTTTGGTCGAAAATGAAGTTTACAGATCACCTTTCCAGTTTGAAATGGAACATTATGGCCTGTGTCGTCCTTGATATTCATTTCTATCACGTCAAATTTGGATGTGTTTACAGGAACATAATGCGGTTCTCCATAAGTTTTCATGATAATGTCTCCATCATGTCCTTGTATTCCAACAGAACGTAGCAAAGGAACATAATAATCACCAACAACTTGTGGCTCACAAATACTACAGTACACATAAAGTGTATAAAATCCCTGTTTCACATCAGCTTTATGTTCAGCTGTACACGTTTCAGTATACCATTGATCTGGGATAAATCCTAAAATCTCAGCTAATCCAGTTGAGAAAACACTTCAAAACCATAATTTAGAAATAGAAAAACACGTCGTCTAATTTTATCATACTTTATCTGGATAGCTTCTTTAAGGTCATCTTTCATAGAATTAGTTGCTTCTTTATTGACTGCCTGACATATCTCTTGTATGGATCTGTAGTAACCATAAGGAATATTGATTGTGTCAAGAACAATATCATTCAGTGGTTGTTGTCGATACTGAATAGAATAGTCCATTCCATGTCTCATGGTTGTCCATGTATGTGGATATTGAATTTCAACTAATGCCACTTCATATTTTCCGTTCAGATAGATGGTTCGAGGCATACGAATTTGATAATTCGAAGTCTTGTTGTTGGGATAATAGTTCATACTAGCATTGCTGGGTAAAGTAATGTAAAAACTTGTTGACTCCATGACAGCTAAATCGTTTATGTGATGTAGATAGACTAGATGTGTATATACATTACTTCATGTTTGACACTCTTCATCTTCACTTTCTACATTGTTGTCTACATTGTCGTCTAAATTGCTATCTACATGATCTACATTGGTATCTACTACTTCTCCCTGACAACAAGCACTAACACACCTAATTTTTACAGGAATAGTATTTTTATTTCCATTTTCTTTACAACAACAACACCATAACTCTTTAATCCATGTTAAAAAGTTTCCCATCCTTCTGGAAACAACCTTTGTTGACGTATCTCTTTTGTAATATCTTCACGAGTTGTCTTTTTACCAAAAACAGTTTTTGGAATATTAGCATCTACAATTTCCTCAATAAACTGCTTCCAACCATGCGGTGGTTCTCGTTGTTCTTTTCCTCTTGTAGCAACCAATGCTTCTTTCAACAAATCAATAATGTTGGAATTTGTAATGACAGTACCCGTTTTTAAAACAAGTTCATTTTTATCTGTCCATCTCGTACCATATTTCTTAAGTTCTGCTAGAAGTTGTGTTAGTTTTACATGATAAATAGGTTGAAAATGGCTTAGAAACTGTTGGGACTTTTCTGATTTTTCTGCTTTGGATGATGTAACAGACTTTTGTCGCTGTTGTTGCGACTGAATTGTTCGTAAATGACGGCCAAGAACTTGAGACATTTCTATTGCCTTTTCACGAGTTCGTTTCCCACGTAAAAGTTTATTCACTTTCGTTTTGATTTCACTATTTTTTCCCTTCTTTTCTAACAACATTTTATATTCATATTCAGGAATGAGGACCATTTTCATAGTATGTTTCACTTTAACAGCAACTGAGCTAACAATGGTAATGCAAATTTAGCAATAGCTCCAATGAATCCTCCTTTCTGATTAACCAACTTCTTTTTTCTTTGAAGTGATATCTTCTTATCTGCCAGTGTGCGTAGGGTATGACGTTCACGCTTGAATACCTTATACCTTTTTGAGCTTAAGGGTAAATGTCCTCGCAATATATTCAAACAAATTTCAAACAAGCTAGTTAATTCTTCCTTAGTAGCTTGTTGTAGCAAGGTTTTACGTCATTTAGGCCCGCTGCGTGCGAGCAAGTGAAGAAATTGTTGATTCGCTTGAATACGTTTAGACATCTTGGCTGCGAATGGTCAAGTGACTTGGTTCTTGTTCATACGCCACCTTATCAACATATACGTAATGTGTATCTTTTGGTAAAATGCCTGTACGAATACGTAGTTGATCATTTGTCTTCGGCTTCAAATCAATGAATAAATAGCCGTGAGGTTTGCTCGTAGCATCTTGATAGGCTTCTATGAGAAATTGAGATTTTCCAGGATACATTTGTCGCGCTAATGTACTTATTTGTTGACTGTCTCTAGGATTTTTAAACAGAATGATGTAATGCGTATTCAAACTAATATTTCGCATTTCTCTACCATGATGAAACAAATTATGTACAATAAAAATAATGCTAAGATTTTGATGACTGCTACCAACACTAAAGAGACGTGTCATACGCTCATCACTATGACATTTAGTCATTAAGTCATCAATGATGAGTAAGTTTGGCTTTTTCGGGTTAAAGCGCTCTTCAATGTCATCTGGAATGCCTTGGTAAAATTCCACACCTTTCATTCCCTTGTACAAAGGCTGATCTGCTGCATAGAGCCATAAAATGGTTTTTTGAGAGGGTTTAATTAACTTTTGTTCTAGAATTTCTCTAACTAGAGAAGTTTTACCATGCCTGTAGGTCCAGAGACCAAACATGTGAATGGATGCTTCATTTTCGAATATCTGTTTCTTTCACCCAACTGTTAAACTTCTTTGGCCAACCTAACCACTTCACAAATAATTCTTTAACACCTCGTCTTTTTCGTGTTTTCAAAACCTTTTCAATTCTGTAGACTGATTCAATATCTTTTGTCACTTTCTGTAGTTCTTCTTCATAGAAATGTCCATCAATATCTTCATCCAAAAAGTCTTTCACACGATACAAGCGTACTCCTTGCTTCTTACAACGATGTGTGATAATGAAGACTTCTTGCGTCCACTTTATATGATAATCTCGTTGAAATACATATTTTATGTGAGAAATGCGAACCTGATCACCAATTTTAAATTTGTAGGGTTTTTTCTTCTTCGGTTTTAATTTCAATTTGTCTACATACATATATTTCCACACTTTCGATTCAATGTCTTTACGAATGTCTGCAGGAGCATACTTATTAGGGAGGGAGCCATGTGGTCTATGGTTGTAATTATACACTAAGTCTGGAAGAATATCCATATATCGATACGTTTGATTATGTAGGAAATATCGATACATCATTCCCTTTAGAGTACGAATGACTCTCTCAGCATAGTTGGCTTTGGTTTCATTCTTTGTCGTATAGGCATGTATTCCCTCCTTCTTCATAAAAGCTTTTACCCATCTGTTTTTAAATTCAGTTCCCTTATCCGACCTTAGAGTTCATGGTCTTCGTTGTGTTTCATGAAAAATCTTTTGAAAGGCTTCTGTAACGCTGGTATGTGATTTGTTAGGTATTGGCTGCACCCATAAATATTTGGAAAACACATCAATGACAACCAATAAAAAGTGGGTGTCATCATTATAGGAAGCTATGTTTCCCATGTCAGCTAAATCAATATCCCACATGTCATCAATTCCCACGCGTAATGACACGTTGCCTTTTAAACCTGTATTTTACAGGTTGTAGTAAACTGAAGGCATCTTGATCCTGTAACCATTTCTTCACTTGCGAATGAGTGACTGGTTGATCATGTTTTTTTAATATATGATAAAGTTTGTAAGGACCAGCAAATGCCCCGGGTTGACCAGGTTTAAAGTAAATATTGGTTAAGTAGTCTTTCTACGTCGACATGTTAACACTAAATGATTAACACTTGTCAACATATCTTGTATTTTATTTTGTCTTACAACTCAATCAACATGTTTTTATAACTCAATCAACATATCTTACAAATCAAGTATTGATACAATGGTGTGAATAATTGGAGTCCATTGATCTTCAATGTACATTAACCAACCACTTAATTCATCAAATGTGATAGCATCTACACCATATTTTTCACAACGTTGATTTGCATTATCTAACACTTTATCTAAATGAATGTAATATTTAGCTTCATTCCAATATGTATAGAAACATGCAGAATGACAAGTATGTTCTGAACACTCTTCATTTTGACAAGCAGGACATACTAAACATGCAAACTTTTTTACAGCTAATAACATTTCTTCACAATATGTTTTTTGTACAATATATTGTCTCAATGTAATGTCTGCCATTATACTGCAATGTAGATTAGCCACTCTCTCACTTCATCAAACAGTCTTGGATCAAATCGAGAAAGTGGTATGCTGCTTCCACATCAAACTCCTCAGCTCCGTCAATATTTGAAAGCACACACTCTTTGATGAAATCCTCACATAATTTTGGTACGTTCAGCGTGGAATGAGCAAGTTCCAAATAGATGTCAAAGTGTTCCAGTTGTTGTTGAATAGATCCAAAACGCGCCAGTTCACTTATCATGTAGTCCACATACGTCTCCTTGAAAAACGTTTCTACATCCATCTTTCACATATCCATATGACACGTCTACACACTTTGACGACTGGCAAGCAAATGACTTGTAGTCTTACTCGGCAGATACTGTTAGTGAGCCGCACTTGTTGCAGAAGTTGTCAGGTTCACACAACTTGCAATTGTACTTATGGCAGTGACAATCATAATCCTCAGCATATCCGTAAGCACCACAATATTCACAGGTAAGTCCAAGTTGATTTTGCACATCCATATTCTCCAATTGAACTTCAGCCAGTCTTTTCTTGGATAGCTTTGACACTTTCATTCGATTGTCCTTTTGCAGCTTAACAGGAGTTTTCTTCCCATGACATTCCGTACATGGCAGTAAGGTTGAGGTTATGCTATGGATTTCCTGAAGCAATGTCCCCCATTCACCATCATTCATGTTGATGTAACGCGTATATTCTTTCCCTTCAAACAGTGATGTTTGCACAAAACTCACATAGCGCATATCCAAGTATGAAATGACTTCAAGCCACTTCGTTTGCGTTAAGTACAGTTTGAAGCCAATGTTGCGTAATCTTGTCAAGTTCTGACACACAATCTTCCACAAGGATGGTGATAAAGCAAGCCATCTCTCTCCACGTTTGATTCGAAGAAATAGCCCAAATTCTCCATGCTCCACAGTAATGGTTAAGTTTGCACTAATTTTAAAGCTGCTTGTCTTCTCCATGGCTGCGCGTTGAATGATGACTTCACTTCACCCTTCTCCTTTTATGCCATTAGAAATTGCAGAGTCAGCTTTTTCATAGTTCTTCAAACATTTTACAAAGCTTTGAATTCACTTCAACTCGTTCATTGTTGAATCGAACAAGTTCTGATGCATTCGTCGTCAATGGAACACCATCATCATAATGTAAAATAATTCTAGCAGCTACAACTAGCATGAGTTCAGCTGCCCAAGTTGTATTCGCGCGGATAAATGCTGAATCAATGTCGTAAGTTGATGGTAAAAGTAGTTCTTCACATTCCTGTAGAAATGAGTGGATGAATTCATCTCTTGGAATTATCTTTCCAACAGCTTCCCAATGCTTATGCAAATTCTTCACTTGTAAAATCCAATTAGATTCAAAAGCAGGAAGCTTTGAAAACACATAGTCAACATAGTTCACTTTGAAGACGTCATCCATGGTCTCTACACATCGGTGAAGAAGTAATGTTGACATTGTTAATAATCAGGTGAAAGCCGAGAGCGATGTGTTCTGACGATACCTGAAAGCATTAAGAAAAGAAAAGCATAATATGTTTTCAAAAAAAAAATTAAATTTTGGATTAGAACCCTGATTTTTACCCTACTACACCATGGTAAAATGTTCAAACTTATTTTATACATCATATTTTGTCAAAAAACAAAATTTGTTAAAGTTGGTCTAGAACCCTCATTTTTACTCTACTACACCATTGTATAATGTTTAAACTTATTTTATACATCATATTTTGTCAAAAAACAAAATTTGTTAAAATTGGTCTAGAACCACCATTTTTCCACTACTATGACTTTAGAATATTCAAATAAGTAGCGTGCTAAAATGTTCAAACTTATTTTATATATCATATGGTGTTAAAAACTAAATTTGTTAAAGTTGGTCTAGAACCACCATTTTCCCACTACTATAACTTTAGAACATTCAAATAAGTAGCATGCTAAAATGTTCAAATTTATTTTATATATTATATGGTGTTAAAAACTACATTTGTTAAATGTGTTTTAGAAGTGTCATTTTCCAACTACTATGACTTAAAACATAACATTAGACTTAACGTAGGGAAAATCCCATTCCTTCTCAAATTTATTGATCGTTCCCACACTCTGAAATTATCGATCGGTTTTCCCTCACACTCTGTACGAGTGCACTCTGAAATTATCGATCGGTTTTCCCCCCACACTCTGTACGAGTGCACTCTGAAATTTCTCAGTCGGTTTTCCCCCACACTCTGTACACATGTACTTATGCTGTGTGTGTGGTTACTGTAATGGGAAACCATTGAAATATGACTAATTAAATATTATCATAATAATAATAATAATAAAAAAATAAAAAAAAGTCACTTACCACGACTGTTTTGCCAATTCGTCTCCAATCATTCACTTTCTTTCCAAACAATAACCAATCGTTCACTTTCCTTTTCCAAAGAATAACTAATGTTTCACTTTTTTTTCCCCTGTGTATCCAACGGCAGTCAGAGCATGAATGATGCATATGTGCACAGACAATGTGCTCTTATAGGAGTGTTGAATCACATCCTAGGGGGGGGGGTCCCATGATATGATATACTTCTTCACCGGGGGGGGGGGGGGTCAGTCCCGAGTGCCGCCTGGGGGGGGGGGGTCGGTCGATAGTATGTCCTGGGGGGGTGGGGTCGGTCCATAGTATGTCCTGGGGGGGGGGTCCCCATGGTATATGATTCTTGACCGGGGGGGGGGTATGACAGTATGACGTCACAAAGTGCGGTGATTCTCTCGTTTTCACCCTACTTCATGAAATTTGCAAGGAATTCTTTGCATGTTACCTAAGAATTAGCTGTTTTTAAAGCACCTATGTCCTGGGCATATATCTAAAGGTAATGAACGGACCAGGCGAAACTAACAAGAAGTTTGTATTGTGTATGTATTGTGTAGCTGTCAACGTTGTATTAGTTTTAAAGTCGGTGAAACGTGACAAATGACTTGTCTAAAAACACTTGTTCTTAGAATTGGGGCAATGTCGCGTTCGCACTACTTCGTATGCAAATTCTTTCTAGGGACTTGTAACCTTGCACAGTGGATAATAAATATATTGTTGATATGCGACATTATACTAGTTTTGAAGTCGATGATAAAGTGACAAAATGTCTTGTCCAAAATTGTTAATAATTACGTTAACAATTATGTGGACGATATTTTGTAACAAAAGTTGCTTTAGGTGTTCACAGAGGCATACGTATAAATTGTACGACTACGATAGTCTTGTTTAAGTTACATATGTACTTCATTGAATCACATTATCAATAGATCATTGGGTCGTCTTTAGGGTAACATTCAAGCAACGTTGCCGCTTTTGCGAAGTTTAGCCAATGACATTTACCTCAGAAGCTCGATATCAACTCAGTGAGTTGAAGGATGAGAAGAAACGCCGCCCTGGATCTGCGTCAGTGAAGTTCTATTGAAACCTATTCTAAACCCATCAAACGAGAATACGCCTAGATGAGTTTTTAATCTTAAAGCTTATAAATTCAAACGTAACCAGGTAGAAGTCTGCTTGAGTATTTAAAGTGCCTATGTTGGTCTGGAAATGACAAACAATAGCCGCATTATTATTTGCTTCAAATTAACAACTTAATTTCGTTTTATCTCAGTCCAAGGAACCTATTGAAATGAAGACTCAGTTCTAGATTAAAAACAAAAATAAAAGAGAAAAAGATAATCAGCGTTTCCATCCAACTAGTTTGAAACGTTCTAGACAGGGTAGTCTTAAATGGACAACCTCGACAAAGGGAGTGACCGTTAGAATTTGAAGCAACGAAAAACGTCACAAGTAAGAAAACTGAAAGAAGATCTCTTAAGCGAGTACGCTTATTTATTACTACTGCTTGATCAAGAATTTCAGCAGACTTATGTCTTATCGATCAAAACATTATTGTACAACTTTTTATTGTTTCAACTGTCTTCATCGTGCAGTGTGTGGAAAGCATGGGGCGCAACGTTTGTCATTCCCCAAGGAACTTATCATCAAGAATGTAGCCAAACAACGGCTAACACATTTTGTGATTTGTGCTGACTTTGAATGTTTCACTCAAAAGCATGAAGGTGGCAGGTATCAGCATCATTGTCCAAACAGCTTTGCCTATGTGGTTGTCAGCCAGTACAATACACGTGCGCCAGCCTTGTGTCGAGGAGACAATGCTGTAGAAGGACTTCCTAGACTATATGGTCTACGAGCGTGATCGTAGTGTGCATTGGTTACAGCAGCCAAAGGACATGACCATGACTCGTGAAGACAAAGAAAATTTCTAGAACGCTGTCGATTGCTACATTTGCCATGAGCCTCTTGGTGCAGATCGTGTGAGGGATCATGACCACATCAAAGGCAAATATCTCGGAGCAGCGCATAACGAATGCAACTTGCAATTTCGACTTAGAAAAGATCGACAGATGGATAAAGATTCTTTTATCATTTCTGTGTTTGTCCGCAATTTGCGAGGCTATGACAGTCATCTGACAACGGAGGAAATTGCGAAATTCAAACATGAAATACTTACAGTCATTCCCAACACCATTGAGAAAAATATTGCTTTCATCATGAGCAATCTAAAATTTACAGACAGCTTTCGGTTTATGAGTACCTCTCTACAGACGTTGATATCCAACCTCGCTGCAGAAGGAAAATATAACTTCTACAACATGACTTCTCACATCCACGATAGTAAACAACAAGATTTGCTGCTGAGAAAGGGAGTGTACCCCTATGATTACGTGGACGAACCATCCACGTTTGCCGAAACGCAGCTACCGTCATTAGCGATGAGGATTATGCAGACGCACAGAAGGTCTAGGATACATTCAACTGTACCACATTCGGTGAATACCAAGACCTATACCTGAAATCAGATTTACTGCTGCTAGCCGAAGTGTTTGAAAATTTTCGTCAAGTATGCCTCAACACGTATGATTTCGATCCTGCCCATTATTATACAGCGCCAGGACTGTCGTTGGATGCTATGTTGAAAGAAATGAAGGTGAAGTTGGAATTAATCACTGAGACTGACATGTACCAAATGGTTTAACAAGGCATACGTGGAGGAATATCTGTGATCACACACAAGTACGCGAACGCGAAAGCAAATAATCCCTGCGTGACAGATGACAATTCTGAGATGCCAGACAACTACCTGATGCACCTGGATGCAAACAACCTGTATTGCTGGGCTCAAAACTTTCAACGACGATTTAACCGCCGTACATTTACGTAAATTGGATTTGCTTCTGGATAAACCCATTCAAGTCGGCTCTACTATTCTCGACCCCAGCAAAGAGCTTATGTTTGACTTTCATCACAATTACATCATGACCAAGTATCCCAATGTCAAGCTGTTGTTCAGCGACACCGACAATCTATGTTATGACATAGAAACTGGAAATACCTACTACGATATGCGGCAAGATGCTGACTTGTACTACACAAGTGACTATCCGTCCGATCATTTCAACGCAAGCAGAAAAGTACTTAGAAAAATAAAGGATGAGACGGCAGGCATCCCTATTGAAGAGTTTGTTGGACGCAGACCAAAAATATATATTTTAATGTATGGTAGTAAAGAAAAACACACTCAAGCTTGTCAAAGACGCATTAAACCTGTGCAGTATAGAGACAGTTTGTTTAACCAAACTCAAACAATGGCTACAGCACACATGATTCAAAGTCATGACCACCAGCTTTTCTCGAAGAAGTTGAGGAAAGTAGCCCTCCCCACATATGATGACAAGCGGTACGTGCTAAATGATGACTATTCCTTCTTAGCGCTTGGAAATTACAAGAGGACATTATAAAGGGGGAGGCGCTCAAATTTAAGAGTTATTTGAGGTGTGGACGCTGAAGCGTTGACATGGAAGTGAAACCAAGTCGAAAGATATCTGCAACTGATATGAATACTCTTGTTGATACAATCAAGGACTTAAAAGTCAGAAGTCCCACCACCAGCAAAAAATTGAAAGTGGAGACACCACCACCACCACAGTCGTTGGTAGGAATGCTTTCTCTGGGAAATGAAAAGTACACTACAATTATGAAACAAAGCAACGAAGAAGTGGTGAACATTCGTAAGTACCCGCAGTAGGGCTCTGGAAGAAAGTGTCCTACGAAAAAGAGTATTTTGATGACAGTGCCTGAATAGAAAATGTTGAAGAAGCAGTTGAAAGAAGTGGATAAAAGGCTCTGAAGAGAAGGAGACAGCTCATAAGGTATACGTACTACCATTATGAATGCGTTAGTGTTTGACAATGGTGTTTACTTCACCGTGAATGACTTGAATGAAGTAATTAAAATTCTGCCTATCTGTTTAAACCTGAAGTGTGGAAAGACTTTAAAAACGTATCGTTGACAGTACCCGGGTTTAAATGCAAACTTGAAAATAATGTTGAAAAGCCAGTGATTGTACATGATACATCAAACATACGTGTCAGATTCTGAAAATCTGTTACATAGGATTATCCAGAGGATTATAATGGAATTATGCCAGATACTCCATTTATAGTATTAATTGACTTCAATATGAAGAAATGGCGCACAGTCTTACGATTTCTAGAGGCCATACAGCATGAACTCTTCACCATCATCCGAGCATAAAATGCCTCCACAGACAGGAAGACAGCTCATCTCATAGTTGATGCGACTCTTGAATGTAATGGAAGATTTTTTATCGGATTATGCACTCATAACAGATCATTTCTCATATCTGAGAAAGGCATGTGATGACATTATGCTAAGACATTTTGGAAAGTGTATCATACTACCGTCTGAAGCAAAATCCGTGTTGAAGGATAATCTACAGGACCAGAGGATACCTGACATTCTCCTTATAGTCTTAGATGATTTAGAAGTATGTGTGACTGGGAACTGTCTAATCGTATTTGTACGATTTTGCCAGTATGACTAGATTATAGAATGCAACGACTACATCACCATCAACACAGTGGAATGGCATGCTCTGTTGCAAGCAGTGGATTGGGAAGAACCTTGAATTTAAAGAGAACTTAAAAGTGCAAGTCATGCGGGTACCAAGTCCAGTACTATGTGGGTTTTCATAGCATTTACAAACGTGGGTATAATGTCTATGATACATATATTAATTTAGACTTTTCATTTATCAATGTATTGAATGCGTTTGTAAAAAATATGTATTGGAAGAAAAGTTTAATGTAAAATAATTGTTGAGCTGAAATAAAAGAAAGTGGTTTTTGTTGAACTGTAAATAATGGTTTTTTGTAACACAATAAAAAAAGAAAGTTGTATAAGACTGTCCTGCTTTATTTATTATAATAAATGAGATTGACAATTCCCCAAAAACAGCTTAACTAACACAATTCTATATACAAACAACATCAATATAACAATGGTTTACAATGTCTATATACAAAATCCTTTAAAACGAAATCACCATCGCTTCTTCTTAATACATCAATGATTTCAAAAGAAATATGTCCTCGTGCTCTTTGAATAATATAATACACACAATAAAATCCGCATGTAGATGATATCGGTGTTTGTAATGGAACTGAATTATAAATGAAATTAAACGTTAAAAACTTATTCAACGACTACCTATAGTGAAAGTCCATAAAACATTATATCACATCTAAAATTGTTGCAGTCACGAGTGTCCCTAAAAACAGCTTTATCGTTAACTGAAATAAGTTTTCTTAAATAGATATGTCTTCAATTGTTGTTTAAACATTCCTAAACTTGGTTGAGTTCTAATGCGAGGAGGCAGAGCATTCCACAAGACAGGAGCTGCATGACTGAATGCTCTGTCACCGTAACGTGTCCTGGACTTTGGCACACACAGGTACGTGGAGTCGGTCGATCGTAGATTCCGTTCGGGGCAATACAACACAAGCTTATCACAAATATAGCCCGGTGCCTTACCATGTAGAGCTTTCCAAACTATGCACATAACTTTAAACTTTATCCTGTCTTCGATCATAAGCCAGTGTAGCTCTAAAAGTGCCTCTGAAATACTACAGTCCCGCTTCCTCTGCAACACAAGTCGGGCTGCGATGTTCATAACGCGCTGCAAGCGTTGAATCAAACACTTGGGTAGGGAAACTAGCACAGAATTACAATAATCAAGTCTAGAGATCACATAGGCTTGAACAAGGGACTTTGTTGCATCAATGGTAAGATAGCGGCGTATTTTGCGTATCCAGTTAATGCACATACAGGTTTTACACACATTGTTCACATGGACGTTCATGGACAATGAATCATCAAGAGTCACTCCAAGGCTTTTGATAGACTTTGAGGATCTGATAATGCTGTGACCCAAGTCCAGTTCAGACACTTCTACTTTTGACCTATTTCTATCACTACAAACAATCATAAATTCTGTTTTATCCGGGTTGAGTTTTAATTTGTTGGCTGTAGTCCACTTCTCTATTGACACAATACTTTTACTCAAGTCCGAGATGGTTTCATACTGACTTTCAGGAACTCTCAGTGACATACTTAGACAGCCCGGTGTCATCTGCGTAACAGTGAAACAAGAGTATGAGCAACTGAAGCAAGTTGCCCAAAGGCTGAGTATAGCCAGAATACAGCCTTGGTTCTAATTTGGATCCCTGCGGCAGCGAACATTCCAAATGGAGTTTAAGAGGTCTTCCCTACTGACACACAAACACTTCTGTCGCTTAGGTAGGATCGAAACCAATCATTGACTTTTCCACAGACACCAAAAGTGTAGCTTAAACGCTTAAGCAGCACCGCGTGGTCCACAGTATCAAAAGCCGCTGACATGTCGAGCATCGCAACGGCAAAGGCGGAATCTGGATTGTCAAGCCCAGACAAAATATCATCAAGCGCTGTAATAAGGGCAGTTTCTGTGCTGTGATATTGTCTATAAGCAGACTGATACGGTTGGTTGAGGCAATTAGTAGCTAAGTGAGTCGATAACTGTCTACTAGCTGCCTCCTCAATAACTTTACTTAGGAACGAAAGATTTGATACAGGCCGATAGTTACATCAATTTGTGTCCAAATTTGGTTTCTTCAATAAGGGTCGGATGATAGTGAGTTTGTGTTCCTCCAGAAACTCTCCAGTCAACAATGACAAATTCACGATTTTTGTTATAACAGGTAAAAGGTCGTCAATACACTCACTGAGCAATAAAGCAGGAAGAGGATCTAACTCACACGATTTGCACTTGGAGCATGTGATACTTCGAACTTCCTCTTCGGATAATAATCTAAACTCGGATAAAGTTTGTCCATGGAAGGCAACATCGTGCTCCATCGCAGACTCGACATCATCGTCAAAATTTTGACGTATCTTATTGACTTTGTTTTGAAAGAACGCGTTGAAGTCATCAGCAAGCTCTTTTGCATTTTCATGATCTGGTAAAGGGTTACTGACTGTTTTGTGCATTATGGCATTCATATGACTAAACAGTGATTTAGAATCCCACGAGTTCTCTTCGATTACACCGCATAGATGAGATGTTTTGGAATCTTCGTATAGTTGATCAAATGCATCACGCTTTTCAAAATACTCCTTTTGAGTCTCGTCTGACTGTTTCTTACGAAAGCGACGTTCTGCTCGCCTTTTAATTCGTAAGGCTTCCAGAACTTCTGCTGTTTCCCAAGGATCACGCTTTTTGATTGAAGCTACACGAGTTAAAACCGGCGCATATTTATCCAACAACGCTCGTAATTCTGAATCGTAAGCTTTGGTAAGTTCCTGAAGATTCATTTTATCATAGTCTTTCACCAAAGGTAGACTACGAATATCTTGTCGAAAAGTAGGTATATCAAGAGATTGAATGTCACGATAAGAAATTATTCTTTTATCCTGTGGAGGTCTGTGAATATCGATATCACAACTAATAAGAAAGTGGTCAGACACAATATCTCCTACTTTAACGTTGCCAAGAGTTAATGGGTCACTATCGCGATTCATAATTAGGTCCAACGTATGACCTTTGACATGAGTGGCACTTTTAACATGTTATACAAGTCCAAACGTGTCGCAGAGTTGAGTGAGCTTTTTAACATATGGGTCATCCTGGTTTTCGAAATGCAAATTGAAGTCACCACTAAGAACAAGTGAAGACCCACCGAGGGCTAAATTTTCTAACAAGATTGCAAATTCATCTAAGAAAATAGCAAGGGATGTTGACGGAGGCCGATATATGACTACAAATCTTGCGCAGTCCGGAGCTGTTAATACTGCTATTGCTAAATACTCAAATGAAGTGAATGATGGAGCCTTCAGCTCTCTTGCCTTATAGCCTTCACGGAAAAGAAAGGCTACTCCATCTCCAGCTTTATTTGCACGATCCTTGTGTAACAGTGGTGGGCATATAGCTTTGCACTCATACTGATCGCCATCCTGGCGTATCCATGTTTCAGTGATCGATAGGATGTTTTGTTCTATGTTATTATTTCTAGGATTATGGTTGACATTAGTTACTATTGTAGCGCATAGTAGCTGAATATGCGCGATATAAATGACTCTTTGATATGATATGAAGAGTCAAAATATTCTGCAGGGTCTTTGCCAAAATACACTGCCACCCAATGCTGTCCTGGCTTATCATGATTGTCTGTATTGATGGCATAGGCACCACGTTGTAAAGATTGTAACTGGTCCATGGAAAACACGCCTTGAAAGAAGTCTTTTGTCATCCTATCATGGGATAGTATGGCATCTATCTGTTTCATGTTCATGACTGGTAGTCGAATTGAATGCTGCGATTTGCACTTATTTCAATGATGTTACCAAATTCAGCATAGACTATGATATTGACTGTATTTTGCAAGGAACCGGCAAAATTCATCTCCAGCCGCAAATTCCCACGTTTAATGAGTGGGTAGTGGTCATCACCATCATAATCAGGTGTTAAGTCAAATGCAAATAATGAATAACCTCTAGGCCAATCTTCCCTTTTTTTGATGGAACTTTTCTCACCATTCAATCTATCAAAAGATGTGCAAAGATTTTCAAAAGCGTCAAGATACTTCCCCCCCCCCATTAATGTTAAGTTTGAGAGGTTTGGATAGGATTGGTTCACCATCAGCGTAAAGTTGCATGTAGTTAAGACTAAACTGTCTAAAATTATACGGATATCTCAACACTGTTCGGCACAAGATTCATTATGAACCATTCCAATGACAATATGTTGTGGTAATTGACCCAAACAGATGTTATCTTTCACATAAGATCTAATTAATGCGGGAATTGCTAAAATTTTCCATTCTTAATAGTAATTGGAAACTTGACAATAGTTTTCATCACTGCATCCCTATGTCCAAACTGAATACATAGACTAGCCCTCACTTTGCATCTCTCACTTCTACCTTAAAGGTATTATTTACAGCTATTAATACATATTTATCTTTTTGTCTATGTAAACACAGTTTCATATTTATGCCATTGGAAACATAACGATCCTGTTCAAATAAATCTACTCTTAACGCACCTGTAAGCATAAACTTGCGGCTTAGACTCGTATACAAATAACTATTATGTAAACCATTATTCCCTGCTTCTTTTCATCTAATGAGAATTCATTGAGCCAGCAGTATCTTTATAGATGAGACGCATAGAGCGCTCAGAATTAAGACTTTCTTCCGAGTCATGAATTAGGTGAGAAATGATGCTGGTATAACCATGTGTATTGTTACTATGTGAAATCATTCGTTCAGAATAACCCATTAAACAAATCATTGATGGATGTTACGCTATTATCTACACCACAAAGTGTTCCATCACGCTTTACAATGCTGTATGCAACATGAAGTCTACTGTTCTTTAAATCTAAACATTCTTCTGTACTTGCAGGAATATATAGTTTATTGGAGCACCCTCTCTAATGGCAGTGATTGGTTGATAGTCTATATTATAACTTTTTTCTACAGCGGTTTGCGTTGGGGGAATGTGAAACCATTCCACTGAAGAAAGACTACATTCACAAGAATGATTATGGATGATTGAAATTTTTCCGCCTATTTCTGTCTTATGATGTTGTTCGTTTCACTTTCTTTCGCCTTCTAACATCTTTCGTTTGTGTACTTCGTTCATCCATAGCACCAACAGCTTCTTTAGCTGCTCGGCCCGTAACATCTTTCACGACATCTCTTGGAGCTTTTTAAGATATGGTGCAGCGACTTTATCCCCTGCCTTAAGCAGTGGAATAGCTTTGCGAGCCAATAATCCCAGTATTGAACCAATACCATCTCCATATTCCATTCGCGCTCCTTTGAATCCTGATAAATCTCCACCAACTTGACGACGAAAATTATTGCGGTAAGTATCTGGATTATATATATGGCTTCATAATCCTTTTGGAAGCTTATTGATCACTTTTCCAACTAAAATGAAACATTATGACTTGTGTTATCCTTGATATCCTTTCTATTGTATCAAATTTGATGTATTCGGAGGTACGTAATGGGGTTCTCCATAAGTTTTCATACTAATATTACCATCATCACCTTCAATAGCAACAGAACGTAGTAAGGGTACATAATAATCCCCAACTACTTGTGGTTCGCAAATACTGCAGCACATATAAAGTGTATAAAATCCATGTTTCACATCTGCTTGATGTTCTGCAGGACCAGATTCATTATACCATTCATCAGGTATAAATAGTAAAATCTCAGCTATTCCAGTAGAAAAGACAATATCATAATTATTTCTCAAAATAAGAGAAACCCTTCGACAACTTTTATCATACTTTAACCGAATAGGCTTTGCATTAATAGATTTTTGTAATTCTTCATTTATTGCACTGCATTTTTCAGATATGGATCTATAGTAACCATGTGGAACGGTAACATCATAAACTGCATCTAATGATGATCATTAAGCAAGATAATAGTCTATTCCTTACCTCAATCTCGCCCATGTATGTGGGTATTGAATTTCAGCTAAGGCCACTTCATATTTTCCTTTCAAATTTAATGTACGAGGTAAACGAATTTGATAATTAGAGGCGTTATTAGTAGGATAATAGTTCATGCTTGCATTACTGGGTAAAGTAATGTAGAAACTTGTCGACTCCGTGACAGTTAAATAGCATATAAGCGTTGACTTCTAAGAGCTTCGTTGGATATAATGTGTACTTGAACAATACGGCCATCACGACCTCCACTTACACATCGTATTTTCGCCCTAATACTTCCACTACCTCCTCCCGCTACACAAGAAAGCAGTTGCTTCAAGGCATTTAAAAATTTTCCTATTCTTGTTGTTGCTCTTCACGCCACCTTAGTTCATCTCTTATGTCGTCACGTGTTGGAATTCGTGATGACATCAAACGTTTTTAAAACAAGTTCATTTTTATCTGTCAAGCGTGAACCACATTTATTTAGTTGTGACATGACCAACAATGGTGATGCAAATTTAGCAATAGCTCCAATGAATCCTCCTTTCTGATTGACCAACTTCTTTTTTCGAAGTGTCATCTTTCTATCTGCCAGTGTGCATCGGATACGACGCCGACGCTTGAATTCCTTAAACCTTTTTAGCTTAAGGATAAATGTCCTCGCAATATATTCAAAAAAATTTCAAGCAAGCTAATTAATTCCTCCTTAGTATCTTGCTGTACCAAGGATTTAAGTCGTTTAGGCCCGCTGCGTGCAAGCATGTGAAGAAAGTGCTGGATAGCTCGAATACGCTTAGACTTCTTGACTGTCAATGGGTAAGTGACCTGGTTCTTGGACATACGCTACTTTATTAACATACACATAATGTGTATCTTTGGTAAAATGTCTGTACGAATATGCAGTTGATCATTTGTCTTTGGTTTTAAATCAATGAATAAATAACCATGAGGTTTGCTGGTGGCATCTCGATAGGCTTCTATGAGAAATTGAGATTTTCAAGGATACATTTACCGCGCTAATGTACTTATTTGTTGGCTGTCTCTAGGTTTAACAGAATGATGTAATGTGTATTCAAACTAATCTGTCCACGTCGACATGCTAACACGAAATGAAAACCATTTGTTAACATATCTTACAGTTTATTCTTTTTACAAATCAAGTACAGACACAATGGTGTGAATAATTGGAGTCCATTGATCTTCAATGTACACTAACCAACTACCTCAAATCATCAAATGTTACAGCATTTACACCATATTGCCTACAAAGTTTATTTGCATTGTCCAACACTTTACCTAAATGGATATAATATTTAGCTTCATTCCAATATGTATAGACACATGTAAAATGAAAAGTATGTTCTTTACACAAGCACAAGCAGAACTTGCTAAACATGTATATTTTTGGACAGCTAATAACATTTCTTCACAATATGCTTTTCGCACAATATACTGTCTCAATGTAACGTCTGCCATTATACTGCAACATAGATTAACCAATGTCTCACTTCACAGTCTTCAACAGTCTTGGATCAAAACAAGCAAAGTGAAATGTTGTTTCCACATCATACTCCTCAGCCCCGTCAATGTCTGAAAACACACCTTTGATGACATCCTCATGTAAGTTTGGTATGCTCAGCGTTGAATGAGCAAGTTCCCAATAGATGTTCAAGTGTTGCAGTGGTTCTTCAACAGAACCAAAACGTGCCAGTTCACTTATCATGTAGTCCACAACTTCTCCTTGAAGCACGTTGCTACATCAATCACTGCTTCACATCTCCGTATGGTGGTTGAAAAATAATATAATACGCCTGCACACTATGACGGCTGGCGAGCAAATGATTTGAAAAGCCTTACTCTCCAGATACTGTTAGCGAGCCAGACTTCTTGCAGAAGTTGTCTGGTTCAGACATCTTGCAATTGCACTTGTGGCAGTGACAATCATAATCACTGGCATATTCGTAAGCATCACAATATTAATAGGTAAGTGCAAGCTGATTTTGCACGTTCATATTCTCAAATTGAACTTCAGCCAGTCTTTTCTTGGATAGTTCTGACACCTTCATCCGATTATCCTTTTGCAGTTTGATGACAGTTTTTACGCCATGACATTCCGTACATGGTTCAGGTTTGGCGAATAAGACTGAGTTGATGTTATCCATCTCCTGAAGCATTGTCTCCCATTCACTGTCATTCATTCATGTTGATGTAATACTTGTATACTGTTCCTCCAAACAGAGATGTGCACACAAAACTCACATATGAAATGACTTCAAGCCACTTCGTTTGCGTAAAGTACAGTTTGAAGCCAATGTTGCGTAAAAGTTCTGACACACAATCTTCCACAAGGATGGCGCTAAAGCAAACCATTTCTCTCCACGTTTGATTCGAATGAATGGCCCATATTATCCATGCTTTACAGTAATGTTTAAGTTCACACTAATTTTAAAGCTGCTCCACAGTAATGTTTATGTTCACGCTAATTTTAAAGCTACTTGACTTCTCCATGGCTGCACATTGAATGCTGACTTGGACCTCTTCACAAGCTACTTTTATACGGTATTACATGTATGCTTTCATGATATGGCTGTAAAATCGTGGAGTCAGCTCGTTGAAAGCATCAAGAAAGGCTGTTGTCTTATGTAAGAGATTGTTTCATGACGAGTACTGAAAATTTTCCTCGTTTGCAACTACTCATTAGCCAAGCAAAGAGCTTTGGTTGGCTAATGTCCTTTTTTGGCTAATGTCCTTTTTCATAGAGGCAGGCTATCGTATCATCTGGTTTAATACGCTCTTCAAGGTATTTGAAATCATGTAGTATGGCCTTCGCACATGTGAAATCGCGATCGTCATTAACACGCTTTGACGTCGGCAGGCACCAGGTCTTAAAATACTCCTCAAAAAGACTTCTAAAAAGCTGGACGAAACGTATTGTCATGGTCTCGCAGAACTATGGCTCTGACGCGTGATTATGCTGTCCTTCTAGCATGCGGATGGGCCGAACGGTCCCATTCGTTTCTTCAGTTAGGTACATGTACGTGTCTTTGTTGAAAAAGCCTTCTACGCATAAGCACCATAAAATGTCAGTATGGGTTAGAGGAAGCATTGCCCGAAAGTTCCGCTTCAACAACGTGACATCTTGGTCGCTTACAGGTATGGTCTTGCTAGATTCAAAGTTAGACTTGACCCTCGTGAGATGCTCGTCTTCACTGTCTCCGTCATCATCATCATGGTCGCTTTACATGACCACTTCTTCAGCGACATGCTTCATATGTGCTTCTAACTATGCCCTGGGTTGCTTGATGTTACCATTTACACGCGCATTTGAAACCCAGAAGGGGTAGTCAGATCCGTCGGGAACTGGCATTCTTTGCTGCACTGCAGGAACGTCTGACGGAGAGGATAACGCTTCCTCCAAGGCATTTTCAGCGTCCGTCAGGAACGCATCATTCTCTTCCATTTTTAACAATGTCTCTACCGTTTTGTTAGCACTGAAGCGAAACAGGTCATCAATATCGATGTTGATAGCTGGAGGTGTAATCAGCGGCATTTCCATGATGTCTTAGCGACGTAATTGTCTTTTCAGGGATGAAACAGCACTTTTATAAGAATTTTTCGGCGGCGGGGGGCCAAAACCGAAAATGTTCAGAATAGTCCGAAACGTATAAAAATGCAAAAATTACATAATTTTCTCGTAGGGTGTCCAAAACCAAAAATGTTCAGAATTGTCTAAAACGGATAAATATGCAAAAATCACAAGTTTTTTCCACGAGGGAGGGCCAAAAATGTTCAGAATCGCCTGAATCGGATAAATATGCAAAATTCAAAAATTTTCCATTTGGGGTGTCAAAAACCAAAAATGTTCAGAATCGTCTAAAACGGTTAAATATGCAAAAATCACAAAATTTTCCCTCGGGGGAAGGGTCCCACATACCATCACGTCATCTGTATAGACAAAGACGTAATATGTTTTCTTAAACTTGCTATAATTTGAGACCAAGGGCGGGGGGAGGGGTCGTACATACCATCATGCTTTTTGTTGCTGCTAATGAGAAGCTGATTTCTATGGCATTGAAGTTTCAATACTTGGCGTTGGAAATGTTTATGATCGGCGCCGGTACTGTCATTCCTTTGTATTGATTCCCACGCTGTAGGCCTTTGATCGATTGATTCCCAGATTAGAGCTCCTCACACTCATTGGCAGGGAAAGTGAAGCATCAGTCATGCCTTACCCCTTGGATACGCGTTGCTTTTGTACGGTGTCTTGGAATAGCCAGACGAGAATGGTGCAGACCTAAACCTGATATTTTTTAACATTGAAATTGCGGTGGGTTCAAAAGAAGATTGGATAGAAGAGAGCTAGATTTTTCTACTAGTAGTTCATTCAAAACTAAAATTAAAGCCCTTTTAAGGGTTCCTTTTACTCTACAATAACCAGTTTTTCATTGTGTATGAGTGTGTGTGCGTGTGTGAAAAAATGTATGGGCTGGTCATGTCTTTGAAAGGTCTGACCATTCGAACACATCTTCGAATGGGCTTGTCATTCGAACACATTTTTGAATGGCGCGCTCTTCCCACATAACCAACTAAAAAAATAATTTTCACTTCCCATCATCCGACAACATTGTCACTGCCTCTTTACACACAATTTCCTTATAAAGGAGGGAGTACCGTGGTAGGACTGGCGCTGCCGGGGGGTCTGATATAGTGTGTCCTGGGGGTCTGGCGTCACGATGATTGACAGGCGTTATTAGGGCTAGAGCCAGGCTTAGAGGGAGGGAGGGGGAGGGGGGTCTGATTATTGATTGATGATTGACAGACGGTATTAGGCTTGGTGGACGGGGCTTGATGACGTCACGTGATTGATAACGTCACCTGATTAATGACGTCACGGGGATAAACTGGCGTAGAAGACTCGTTTCCCTACTCTCTGCCCACCCACCTTCATTCTGTCTGCTTCCTCCACTCCCCACCCCCCTCTGTCTGCCAACGTCTCTGTCTGCCGACCTCTGGTTGCCTCCTCCTTTCAATGAGCACATTTACTTTGAGAAAAAAGCTCCCAAAGCAATCAAGATCACTATATTTTGTATATTTTTATTTCACTTTTTTTCCCTTTTTCTTGCCTTATATATATTATTTATATATCATTCCAACGTCACTATATTTTATATACTCACACAAAATATAAAAAATTAATACTACTCAATCAACCTTCGGCATACTGCCACATATTTAGCAAAGGTAAAAACTGACTTGTGAGTCCTCATTGACGGCATATTCGTTCCTTGAACGGACTTACGCATTCTACCAGGTTAACTAATCAGTACATTTGCATTCAAATTCACATTTGTTTGACGATGCCATAAAGAAACCTTAGCAGTTACCTTGAAATCCTCACCACTCCTCCATTGCCTCCCACACCCCCCCCCCCCAAACAAGAGCTCCCACCTCCTTAACACACAGTGACTTATTCAACAAATTAAGCACAGTGTTAGTGCAGGTTTTGAATTACATTAACCCCAGCTACAGCAGAACTTTCAACTTTCAATTCCATCGCATTGTAAAAAAAGTTTGAAACAGACGTTAGCATGCAGGATGACTTTATTATTTAGGTTTAAAAGTATATCCTGTGCAGTATCGTTTACATTATATATATTATTTCATGACATTCTATTCGCTGTCCGTTTGTGACGTAGCCTGGAGAAAGTAGTACCGTCATTCCACGTGACTGCCTGATTCTGTGTGGTAGTTGCAGCAGTATGGGGCAGTGTGTGGTGATGTTGAGGTAGTGTGTGGTAGCACTGTGTGATAGTGTGGTGGTAGTGTGCGGTAGTGTGCAGGTAGTGAGTGGTGATGAACAGGCAGTGTGCGTTAGTGTGGAGGAAGTGTGTGGTGATGTAGAGGTAGTGTTTGATGGAGTGGAGGTAGTGTGTGGTGATGTGGAGGTAGTGTGTGGTGGTTGGGTGTGGTCATGTGATGGTTGTGTGTGGTTGTGTGGAGGTAGTGTTTGGTTGGGTGTAGGTAGTGTGTGGTGATATAGAGGCAGTGTTTGGTGGTGTGGAGGTAGTATGTGGTGTTGCAATGGTAGTGTTTGGTGGCACTGTGTGATGGTGTGGTGATAGTGTTTGGTAGTGTGGAGGTAGTGTGGTGATGTGGATGTAGTGTGTGGTGATGTGGAGGTAGTGTTTGGTTGCACTGTGTGATGGTGTGGTGATAGTGTTTGGTAGTGTGGAGGTAGTGTGTGGTGATGTCGATGTAGTGTGTGGTGATGTGGAGGTAGTTGTTGTGGTAGTGTTTGGTGGTGTGATAGTAGTGTTTGGTAGTGTGGAGGTAGTGTGTGGTGATGTGGAGGTAGTGTGTGGGGATGTGGAGGTAGTTGTTGCGGTAGTGCGTGGTGGTGTGATATTAGTGTTTAGTAGTGTGGATGTAGTGTGAGGTGATGTGGATGTAGTGTGTGGTGTTGTGGAGGTAGTGTGTGGTGATGTGGAGGTAGTTGTTGTGGTAGTGTGTGATGGTGTGATGGTAGTGTTTTGTAGTGTGGAGGTAGCGTGTGGTGATGTAGATGTAGTGTGTGGTGGTGTGGAGGTAGTGTGTGGTGATGTGGAGGTAGTTGTTGTGGTAGTGTGTGGTGGTGTGATGATTGTGTGTGGTAGTGTGGTGGTAGTGTGTGGTGATTCGGTGCCATATATATTTTTAGTTGTATATATGTATACAAGATTGAGTAAGAGCCCGTTAGATTTTGTGTGACCCTATCCAATTTCGGAGTCAGAATGTCAGACATCTTCAGTTCCGGTTCGGGATTGTACCTTGAGATGGCTTGTAATGTGAGGTGTCCCTCGTGTATGCTGCAGGCTTAGGTGATTCCGTGGAGGTGCTTGCCTACAGGCCGTTACATTGGGTACCAGCGTATCTGGTGGTATTGTGGAGATGAGAATGTTGGGATCGTATTTTGTTATTTTTATGAGTGAGTTGCGCAAATAAGAAGACGAATAATAACACAAGAGCACTGTCTAATTTCTACACTACTTTATTAACACTCCGCTGTTTTCCGGACTAACATACATCAAAACGCAACGACTCAAACCCAAAACCAAAGTCAATTCTTTTCTCTCAGAACTTTCTTTGTCTTACTCGGATTCTCATTCTCGGGTGGCGTGATATTGCTTCCCCATTTCATTCACATGGGTGGGGGTGCAATACCACCACCACCCAGTTTAACATCGGGAGGCGGAATCATGAGGGGGGAGTAAACCGTCTCAGCAGGTGGGGGCGAACACACAAGCACGCGCTCTTTGTTTACCAACACAGCATAACGCACCACCATGCTAGGGGAGAGATACACATTCACTCGCCACCAAACAGCAAGGTGGGAGCGTGGAACTTCATCTCTCCAGCACACAGCAAAGTGGGGGAGCGAAGCTGTACCTCGCCACCAGTGGTAGGTGGGGGAGTACACTCACGTCTCCACCAGTGGGGAGAGTACCAATACCACGCCACCACAGTGCAAGGTGGGGGCGTATACCAGCATCGATCGCCACCACACAGCAAAGTGGGGGAGCTTGCCACACCTCACCACCATACAGCAGAGTGGGAGAGAGCAGCCACGCCTCGCCACCACAGTGCAAGGTGGGGGCGTGTACCAGCATCGCCATCACACCGCAAAGTGGGGGAGAGCAGCCACACCTCGCCACCACAAACAAGGTTGGGGCGAACTGCTTTACTTCACCACCATGCAGCGATGTGTGTCGGTTCCCATTGCACAATCACGATTAAATTACTGAAAAATTATTTCCCAAAATATTAAGCCAACAAGAATGGAGAACTTTTTGGAATGTGATTTGCGTAAGGAACTCAACAAAGCGCGTCCGGACGAGCATCACACGATCGGTCTTTTGCAAGTGCACAGCTGCTGATTTCTTGATTTTGAGCAGTCATTACGCTTTCCGAATCTGGCATAAGTGTTTTTTGATTATCGGAATTAGAAGAACCAACAAAGCATAGAAAAGCTGAGATTATGTGTTTGCCACTTGGTTTCTTGTCTTCTTAATTCACACACAATACACTGGAGTCGCTCTTTGCCCTGTCGCTATTTTCAAGATTGTCCATATTTTGCTCAGTTATAGAGATTAAATTCCTGTGATTATATCAGTCATTGAGAAGTGACCATATTATTATTATTATTATTATTATTATTATTATTATTATTATCATTATTATTATTACTATTATTATTATTATTATTATTATTATTATCATTATTATTATTATTATTATTATTATTATTATTATTATTATTATTATTCAAAAGTCTACAGGTCAGCCTTTTTCAAAGTCTATACAACCTCCATTTCTCGACATCTTCTCAAAGACTTCGGAGAAATGGTTGTTTTGGTTGCTGACAACAGCCACGCTTAAACGACATTGCTCATCAAACCTCTATTCAATGTTGTGTGAAAGGGGTTCGCTAGACACTGATCTACATTCACGACCAGTCACAAACAGACTTCATGTTGTGGTATTGTCGAATCGACCGCATCCTCAAAGCGACGTTGAACTGTTTTTAAGAGGAGCAGGATATCACAATTAAGTCAAAATGGCGATTTAAACATAGGAATATGAAAGGCGCGTAAGTTTCTGTAACCATATTTGAATGATAGGCATGAAAAAATTACACCGCTTATGTTCCTACACCAGGAGTGACTCAAGGAAGAGGTTTATTTTGACAGAAAGGTAGTCATAATCTCGGACAAAACGCAAAATATGGTCATGTAAGCTAAACACGATTGCAAGAGGTAAGTGCTTAGCTTAACACACAGTAACACGTAACTCACACTGCAAGTTTTGATCATTTTTCCGCCAAAATGAAGCACAGATACAAATAAAGGGTACTTAAGGAAAATATCTCCCTAACAGTACAATGGTAGTTACCCACTGGGGTGCTCTGTAGTACGGTTTTCTTTTTCTGTTTCAGGGTATTACGCATATAAATGTGTGGCACACGATCAGATGCATGTTAATATTTCAGCTTTTTATGCAAAAGCACGCTGATAAAACAAGGTCTGAATTTTTTTTGTCGTTTATAATGTCTTTTAAAGACGGGCTTCGCAGAACAGCCGAGTGATGTCGTAGAGGATTTTTTCAAGTCGGCTACAACAGTCATCTTCGTCAGCACGCAATCGTCGAAAATGTGTTTCTCAAGCCAAAAACCGGGGCACTTCTTTTGCCGATGGTTCAAGGCGAAGAATGAGCATGGAACAACTCCACAGCGAAGCAACACCTGGCATCACTTCTAACGCTTGCATCGTGCGCAGGGAAGTAACGCAAGTAAATACATTGCAGAATCGGCGCGAATCTAACATTACTGATTCGAAGTAGGGAAACTGTAGCAATGGCTGTCAGACGAAAGAGCAAATTGTGAGAGAAAAAAGCCGAACTCCACTCCACTTTATAACACCAGCTGCAGCACTTGGCGAAATAGACATAGAAACACTCGAAGAGCAGTTCAAATACGATAAGATCAAACTTTGTTCAAGGATCGGAATCGCGATAGTTACAGATATGTCCATAAATTTGGATTATTGATGCGTTACTACTTTTAGGAGGGAGGAGACGTAAAAGTCAAATTAAAACAGATCATGCTCCCGAAGCCGCTGAGAAAAAGATTTGTCGATTGCCCATGCATCAGTCGCTGGAGGATATCTGACAGCAAACGTGAAACGGTTCTATCAGTCGTGTGATGTATATTAACGCACTTTGAGTAGAAGGCTAACTGAAGTGCCACTTTACAAATGCCGCTGATCGACATCCCTTTTGAGAAAGTTGCTGTGTATCTGGTCGGACCGGTGACACCTTTCGCAGACAGTAGTAATCGATTCATTCTGACGGTGGATTATACTACACGCTATCCAGAATTCTTTTGAAGAAGATTGAAACCGTCATTTTCGCAAAGGAACTCCTGATAGTCTTCAGTAGAGTTGTATTTTGGCGTGAAATTAGTAGCGCTCAGTTTACATCCGAGCTTATAAAACCGATGAAACACCACTGTGACAAGACAGCTTCACGTTCGATTAAATGGTCTACCGGTTCCTTCAGACAGATAACGAGCTTTTACTGCTTTGGAAATACCGTTTGAAAACACCGTGTGTTGAACAGTATGAATTACTAGATCGACATGGATGGCAGAAAAAAAATATATCACGTAACCTGCTGAGAGAATGCATCGAACGCGGAGATAACAAATGAAGCCAGATGATGAAGATTCGGAAGTAAAGGAGGGGGGAGGGGGCGCAGTGACGCTAATACCAGAAGGCATACACGAAGCGTCAATTTTTCACCCATAGCAGTGGACTTTTGGGAAAGCACAGCGGCCACATATCAGGTGTGAGTCTGATTTAGTAATGAAATGGATATAAATAAGATAACGACTGAATGCAAATGTGCAAACTGAGTTGCTAGGCAGCAAAAAGTTATGTTAAGGACATTCAGAGAGGATAATTGTAAATAAAAATCACTTAAACGAAAATATATAAATACTTATAGAAGAAAGACATTTCTTTAGGAAAAATGTAAACGTATTGTGAACGGCGTTTGCTCACGATAATTGTTAACTTTTGTGTTAATTGGAATATAATACACATTAAAAGTCTTGAAAGACGAGTTTTATTAGCATTTTTGGTTTATTTGAATATTACCTGTATTTATATAGTACATTTCGGCACGCCCGCACCATATTAAACTGAACTTTGAGTTGCACCTCAATTTCACTTCATAACTAAAAACCATCTGCACCTACGCGTGGAGATGAAATAACCCTCACATTTCATACCACCAGAAATTATTATTCCAGTATACTTCAGCCAATTTTCGGTAGATTCTTAAATTAATACTGCAATGCACTTCTGTATTACATAAAATACTATCACTGCATAACAATATAATATGTCTTTGGAGAACTTTCGTGCGGATTGCACATTTGTTATCAGAAGCCAACGTTTAAGAATATTTTGGTACAATTCAAATATATTTGCGGTGTACATATACAATGTATGTTACAAAAGAAAAAGAAATCGCTACAATAGTTTTAGAGGACTCAGGATGTTAGTTTATCATGCTATGGTTGGATTATTGTCTTTATTATTAATAATCATCATAATAATTATTATTATTATTTCATTTTTAGGCTTAAACAAGATAAAAATATAAAGTTCACAGGAGGAAGAAATATTTTGACAATGCCAAACCTATACAGAAAAACAAATATTTTGACAGAAATTGGCGATTGACACTTCGTTAAAACTAAATCAATTGACTGACCAAAATTAGGGTCGCCATAAAAAAAAATCAGGGTGGCCGTAATGGAAACATCAAAATTTCAAAACGTTCACATGGAAATCGCATTGTTGTCGTTTTTATTTGCACGAACGTAGAGGAGGTGATTTTGAGTAGTTATTGACGACCATTCCTTTATCTGCTTTCACACTGCTTGTTTTGGGATGCATGCGCTATTTTTGGCACAAATAAAAGTAGTTATAATGGACATTGCACAAGTGACATTTTCTTATGTCGCAAATACGACGTTATACTACAGGCAAACATTGGGACGTAGAACTAACACTGCGACGTTGAATCAACTTTCGGATAGCCATCGCAATATGACGTCAGATCAACGCCTTTTGAAGTGAAGGAGGAACAACTTTTACCTGCCGAGTTTGGGTAGATGTCGATTATTCGACGTTTAACAACGTTGCGAAAATGTTAATAACCCATTTGAAAACAACTGTAATCTCCTGATTTTGCATTTATGACCAAAAGTGATCCAGAACAGCTCTCCCGACAGATATAGTCACAAAGTACCGTACCTCTTCGAAGCAATTTTTCACGAGTTGAATTTACAACCCCGTCATCCATGCCACCAATGGTATCTATTTGTTGCATGAAATACTTTGCATACAGTCTTGCTTACTCTTCGGAGAAAGTGAATATTGTTGTTTGTAACATAACAGCAACATATGTGCAATGTTAGTAGTTTCATGTCTATTCAATTTTACTAGGCGCCTATGTGTTGATTCTGAATAAAAAACAAGGTCTGAACAACCAATTTCTCTTCAACGTTCAGATAAAGACATTGCTTAGACATCAAGAAAAGTACCATTACGATTTTGACTGATATTCGATGAACAAAATACATTGGAACGTATTTGATGGTCCCGACCTATCACAAGCAAATTACAACCAGATCTAATATCGCGATTTGATCGGTAGAAAGCTGGGGCGTTAAATAGTAGTTTGATTGGCGTCACTATATTTATTTTGGATGTTCCTTTTCCTGTTGGTTGTAGTTAAAAGCGCAAGTATTATTTCCCTGCATGACAGTATTTGAAATAACCTCTCAAGCAATAATAATGAAAATACTTGTCCTTATCATTTAAAACAACTACCCTCAGACAATCTAAAGAAGACTAATTATAAATCTTTTCAATTTTTTTACAGAACAGAATATCTATTTCAAGATCAATGCGAATAAAGTCGTTATGAACTGGTCACATTTTAAAGCATTTTCTTGACTTTTAGTTGACATATCAAATAAAGAGTGCAGTAAACCGTATAGTTTGCTGTAAATATGTAAAGGCAATCTGTTAAGAAGACTGTTTAATGTGTCATACCCTGTTTCAACTGTAGTTATTTCACTCCGATAAATCAAAGCATTTTAAAGGACTGATTCGTCTTTAGTGCAGTTTTCGGACTCGGTTAACTCTAAGTACACATTGTACGTGTCAGAGTACGGCTCCAGGTATTCATCTTCCGGTTCTTCATCTTCATGCTCTACATTATCCACTCTCCCATGTTCATTCCACTCTCCTCCTTTTGCTACGAGGCTGTTATATTCTTCCGCCTTATCCGCACGACCTTGAGGCGGTTGTTCGTATACGTTATCCACAATGACTAATTCTTCGTAGACTTCGCTATCATCCTCAATAATCTTACTAGTCGGTTCTTGCCCTCTGTTTGATAGCTCCTGTATTGTCTGAGGTGATGAAGAGTCGTGCTGGCGATTTCGCAGTAGCAGGAAGACCAATAATAACGCTGCGATGGAGAGTAAAAACAGTGCTCCGAACAAAGCAGCCATAACAGTTGGCCAGTATTGGCGTGGATGGGACTTGGTTATAGTTTTCTGCTTAACGGCAAAATCTGAAAAAATCAGACATTTTCCATCAATGATGACCATTGCTGCTTATTCAAGATTCAAATCTAATGCTGTAATAATATTGACAAGTATTTCCGTCAGCTGTTGTTCCACTATTCAAAGTTGAATACGTCTTACCGAGCATTATTTTGCACACTGAGGAGTAAGGTTTTTTACAGTCTACGTCCTCCCAAACCCCTTTAGGGGTCATACACATGCAGTCTTGACTGCGCTTGAAGTTGTCAGGTTGACCTTCACCCCAGTTTGTAAACACCATGAGCTCATCAAGGGCTTGCCATTCCCATTGCCCTTCTCTCCTTAAATCTTGTCCATCCGTGTAGACATTAGTACTGTGGGCTAAACAAGTTTTTCAAAAAACGAGATAATTTTGGCATAACATGCTGCAAGTTGCTCACAGCAGGTGTGATTAAAAAGACTTAAATAGATGGGATCGATATTGTGTGAAAATATTTGTACAATTCTACGAGTCAAATTTGATCTAAAATTTCTACTAAAGCACTAAAACGGAATTAAAAAATAATAATACAATTGGCTAAGTTCATTGCATTAGTCTAGTTTTTTTAAGCACAAGATGCCCTATACTACCAAGTGTTGTTGAAAGTTTGTACTTGAATTCAATCTTAAAATACATATAGACTTATATTAGCCTTACATTTAGAAATATTAGAAATGACTTGATCCTCAGTAGAATCCTGAATGTCCACCAAGCTGCCGCCCAAGAGGTTGCAATGGTCAAAGGCCTTTAACCATGTCAGCTTTTTCTCCACATACAAGTAGCAAGCCCGCTTTGAAACAACATCACATTGGTCTAAAATAATATATGAAATCTGCAACCGGGCACACTAATATAATGTTTACAACTTACTAAATCAGACTAAATATTTAGTTCCTTTGAGTGGTATGTTGCGGGTGAGGGTGTCAACTAACCAGAAATAAAATTTTCTACTAAACTTTCGATTCAAATGATTTTAATTGGTCGCAGTTTTTAGATACAAAGCTAATAACTTCATAGAATACTGGAAAACTGAGCAGTGCATGAGGAATTCAGTTTAAAACTTGCCTTT
This sequence comes from Protula sp. h YS-2021, assembly GCA_949752745.1. NCBI lineage: Eukaryota > Metazoa > Annelida > Polychaeta > Sabellida > Serpulidae > Protula > Protula sp. h YS-2021. The sequence goes on along the minus strand of OX457029.1, from coordinate 60,989,072 downwards.
GAGTTTAATTGGCTTCACAATACTAAAATACTTGAGAAACTACAATTAATTCTGGTGTTTAAATAAATAATATTACTATAAAATGGCTTTTACTGACTCTTACGTAAATATTTTAAACGAAAAGGTTTTTAAAAGAGGATTTTTCTTACACTGACAGCTCGGTCCCGCCCAGCCGTGTCGACATCCTGACATGCATTCGCCGGTGTTCTTATCACAAGTCTCGCCTGCGTCTGCGCAGTGGCAGTCCCAGCATTCCAGGCCCCATTTGCCGTCCTCACACCCTGATCATTTACATTCATATTGAAATGTCATCATCACTTCATAACACTGCTCATTTTTAATCAATGTGAAAAAGTGTAAAAAGTACTACAAATCTGTAAAAACAAGATTCAGAAAGCTCTCTGAACATAAGAACTTTTATTACATATGTGATAACGGATTGAGGCACTGCACCTTTCTCGTGAACCCTTACTTTCAATTGTCTTTCAATGACGTCAAAATAACGCACATCTCACGCAGTTTCATCAATGTCCTTATTTCGTAACACCAACCCTACCCCTCCTCCCCACACACACAGACCTACACACACACACACAGAGAGAGAGAGAGAGAGAGAGAGAGAGAGAGAGAGAGAAAGACACCTGCCACCTTTGGTTACACGGCAGTTATTCCCCAAACTGAATAATAATCATATTAAGTCAGGTATAATTAAGAATAATAAACAATTTTAATTTAACAGCTTACATAATGTTATGTTAATTATTCATTTTTTACAACTACCCTATATTTGTTAAGTTTTATGACAGTCCCTAATTTAAAGAGCTAGAAAGAGGCTACAGATGTACATAAATAAACTTTATTTTGATAAATATCTATCTCTACACGGGGCAATTTGTAGCAAATAACAGACTAAGTACTGCAAAAGATCGTTCAGTGCTTTCAGTTATCTTTTGAAGGTCTTTACCTGTATCATAAAAGCTATGCGGGAAAATTCCACTGAAAATGTTTAAACATAATTTTGTATAACTTGAATATGTGCAATTCAAAAAATATCGTTGTGTACGTCACGATGCAAAAAGGGTTATTGAGAATTTTGCTTTGTAAATATATACTTAAGGCGACAGAAATCTTACATTTACGGAAACGTTTCAATTTAGAAGACGTACTCTTTATATTGAGAATGGTTGAGATAGTATTGTACATTGCAAATTCATGTTTTGTTCCTGGAATCACTTCCTTCAAAATCGAACCCTTTTCTGACGTATCGTGTTGCAATCAATAAGCACTGATTCCGCTTAGAAAGGAAAGCAAGTGTTTTAGTTCAGTGCAACAGATTTGCATTCTGACATCAAAACTACTAGCATAGAAAAAATAGTTCCACCACAAGAATCCACTGGTGACAAAAAGACGCTCTCTGTCAGTGTGAGCAGAGAAATAAATCATTTAGTTTATATTCTATCGATAAACTTAACTCACTAAATGACGCTTGCTCTTGCTGAATTTATCGATAAAAATCATGAAAGTCATGGATAAATCAGCCTTAGGGAAAAAGAGACAATGCATGTTATGTGCATATGGATATATTTGAGTGTGTGTGACTGAAAACGAAACTTCAAAACCTCAAATTGCCACAAAACAGAATGAAAATCGGTGCATCAATCAGCCTTATATATTACCTGTCATTTTGATTTGGCAGACAAAGGGTGAGTGGTAGGAGCAAGGCACTTCAAGCCAGCTGCCGTCAGTCTGTACAACGGCACATCCTTGCTTCTCATGGCCGCTCCCTTGTGCCCAGTTCGTGTAATTGGCGGCATCATCACCAGTAGCCCACTTCCACACCCCTGTTTCCCTATCATAGGTGCCATCCGTGTGCACAGTAGCTGCCATCGCTGTAAGCATCATCACGAATGCATTGTTACGTTATGTATTAATCACAGGTTTCTGGAACAAAACAAGGGTGGACGAAAATTAAAATAACGACTCGCGGATGCAAATTGGAAGACAAGAATAAAACAAAAGTCCCAGTTTACGAAAAGCGATAAGATCAATTCCATATCGATTCCATTCAAATCGGACAAGTGCGCATGTTTATTTAGCTTGTATTGATGCGCGGCCCGCATTCCGAACCAGTACGCATGTTTACTGAACTTGCGTTAATGCTACTGGCATTTAAAACCAGTACGCATGTTTTTAACTTAATTTGGTGCGCGGTTAGAATTTCGGACCAGTGTGCACGTTTGTTTGGGTTACTTTGATGCGCGGTTCACACTTCGGACGACTGCGCATGTTTCTTTAATTTGCGTTGATTCGCGGATCTTATTTTAGACCAGTTCGTATGTTTATTTGACTTGCGTTGATGCGCGGTTGGTAATTCATCCTAGAGCTAATGCTTTTACAACTTCTGTTGATGAGCGGTTCGCATTTCAGACTAGTGCGCATGTTTATTTAATTTGTGTCGAAGCGCATTTGCAATTTGGACCAAATACGCATGTTTATTTAGCTTTAGTTGGTGCGCATTTTGTATTTCGGATCACTGCGCATGCTTATGTAGCTTTCGTCTTAGGCTGCGTTGATGCGCGGTTCGTAAGTTTGGGCCAGTGTGCATGTTTACTTAACTTGCGTCGAAATAGGGTTCTTATTTTGAACCAGTGTGCATATTTGTTTAACCTCCATTGATGCGCGGTTCGCAATTTCGGACCAGTGCGCATGTCTATTCAACTTGCGTGGATGTGCTGTTCTTATTTCGGACCAGTGTGCATGCTTGCTAAAAATTCCGAAAAAATCAAAGCTTTTCCAATTCACTGAAAAAGCACAAGCAGTACGCGTAACTCCCCAGAGACCGCTCATACCAAAAATAACTGACATCTGACAAAAACTGTAGGAGAAAATGCATCTTGATTTTTTTCTTCAAAACTTTCTTCACAAGCCGTAATCACGCTCCTAAGCATACCTCGCACTCGAAATAGATGACATTGGATCAAAGCTGTAGGAAAAGATGCAATTTGAGGTATTTTCGATAAAAATCTCCCCCCAAATCGAGTAAAAAATCACAAGCCGCATGCCCGATCCATCTATTGATGCCTCATACCAAAAATAAATGAAACCGGATAGAAACTGTAAGAGAAAATGCATTTTGAAATTCCTCAAATAATAACAAAAATTGTCCGATCGACTAAAAGAAGTAAAAGCCGTATGTTCGACCTCTTAGAGGTGCTTCATACCAAATATATATGAAGTCGGATAAATACTGTAGGGGAAAATGCATTTTGAATCTTTTTTCAAAAATTCTCCAAAAAATACAGAAATTGTCCAATCCACCAAGAAAGCACAAGCCGTATGCACGAAGCCCTAGGAATGTCTCATACCATTGACATCGAATCAAAAATGTAGGAGAAGATGCATTTGAATTAGTTTTGAAATTTTTCTTCAAAAATTTCCCAAACATACAAAGATTGTCCTATCGACTGAAAAGCACAAGCCGTATGCAAGACTCTTAGGTGTGTCTCATATCAAAACTAAATGACATCGGATCAAAAATGTAGGAGGAGATGCATTTCGATTTTTTTCTAACGGACTAACGGACGTCCTCTGCAAATCGATACGTATACCCCAGCTTATGTATAATGTAATCTGGGCTAAACACGGGCTTAAACAGTTCTCATGCACGTCATTTTAACCGCTTTTGAACTAATGAGCCATATTCTACCACACTTACGTCACAGTTACAATCATCAACAATACAATGTTACACTCAGAATCAAATCAGAATAATAAACAACAAAATATTATCTACACAAATTCAAATTGGGTATGAGCTGGAGGATTTTTTCACTTGAATTCAATTCCGTGAAATCCTCAAGTTAGTTGTTAAATTATCACCCCCACTACGGTCCAATAAGCCGTATGAAACCAAACCTTGGCACATAAAGTGTTGACAGGCTTCGGTTGGATGAACACGATAAAATCTGCCATTAGGATACATTGATGTGTGAACGCACTAATCCTTCATTATTTTCATTTCATGAACAAAAAGATGGATGGGAGAACCTTAAGATAAAGGTTTAGGCGCGTCCGAAGACAGGAAAAAAAGAAAAGCATGAGGGCTTATACAATTTTAGTGCGCGTCATTTTAACCGATTTTAACTAACTGGCCATATTTGGCCAAAATAACTCGACCAAATCGGAAATCGAAATTAAGCTGATCCCTTCAACTGTAAATGTTCTACGACCTCCGGAGAAACCCATATATAATTTAGCATTACTTAGTGCCCCGTTAGTTCTATTTCCCGATCTTTTATATTGGATACACCAGCTGCGGTTGCACCGCCGACTCTAAAACTATAAGAACTATATTCGAACCGATTTTCGAATCGCCTATTTTGTTACCGAAACGACCATATCCGTAACCGAAGGCTTGCCATCTAAAGTAATGAAATAGGGGATCAGATGTCAACCACCGTCTGTGTAGAAACATAATCTTTTTATCAACAAAATGCACATACTCCGATTTTGTAATATACAAAAACTTTCGAAAACCAATATTTCCTTTATCTCATTTTGAGGTATCGATGTTGAACTCGATACAGTTGCTAGTTTGAATTACATCACTGACGGTCAGGTTAACACTGGGGTCAACACATTTTGTAGTAGCATACTCAGAAGTCGGAAAAAGCTGCTGTCATGGCAGGTCAAAACTTAACTTTTGGGGGCGAATGATTTCATATCATGGAGAATGTGTAAAGTTATATGTCATTTGCGCGTCGGTATTTCCATTTTGAAGTGAGATGACGGATAACAGTAATTTTATCCGAGGAGAAGAAACATTTGTGTTATGGTGGCGGACAGGTAGACTTCGATACAGGAGATCTTGTCTAATTTGTCTATATGCAAAAAAATGTTACAAAGCCCAGATATGTTGATTCTGCAGGTGGCCATGCCGTTTTCCGGAAATTCCTACAAAATATTCTCTTATTTGTTCCTCGCCAACTTTGTAAATGACGC